>JAPDSC010142153.1:31685-69627 GCA_026290005.1 Latrodectus geometricus
CCAGCGAATGTCGACATTCTCCAGATTTCGGACTTTCACGGTAACATGTACACGTGTCATTCGTTTTCAATAACTGTGATATATTCAGTCAGGTCTCTCACGCTACCTACCGAAAATCGGCACGAACTTTCCGGACAACCCAAAACTACAGCAAAATACCTTGAATGAATACAAATGTACCGATAGGTTGAAGGATACAAATTGTACAGAAGCTTATATTATGTACCGAGCAAATCGAAAGGGGGTTCGATTTTGAGTTTAGGCGCGAAATTAGAGTGCAGTTCCAAATCAATCACCTTATTGTATATCTCAACAGTACCCTTTCACTGTTTTTCCACAAAGATTACCCATCCTGGGTGCGTATTTCATTATAAATGAGTTACGTACTGTTAAGCAATATCGATGAACGAAATAATAGCTTTCTGTGTGTCTGAACTGATTGCATTGATTTATGAATTTAATCCTTTAAGTTTATTATAGAGCATTAGCTTATGGTATTCTGCCATTAAATCGAATTATTGACGCTGTCTTTTACAGTTTTCCAGCTATCCGAATGAGCTTAAAAAGTCTAATAATGACCTCTGTTATCATTCGCAATGGTTGATTTCTGAATGTTATCATTCGCAAAACAAAAATACTTGTTTGGGAAGTTTTAACCTTTAATGCTAACCAGCCGCTTTATACCTTTTAGTACACTAATGAATAATTTAAGCAGATAGAATGTTCGAAAATTTTCACGAGGCCTTAATAAATGCATAGAGGCGGAATTAATCCAGCAGAAAAGCAAGAAATCAATTGTAAAGCAAAGCTGTAATCTTACATTGAATGTATTTTGTGTTATAAATATTTTATCGCTACAAAGAACATTTGCAATTGCTTCATAAATTTCAAATTAAAGTGAAACATCAAGTGTTAAGGAACACAAGTATGGAACAGGGCATTTACAAGACATTCATTTTTCAATAATTTCATAAATATTAGATGAGGAATGATGAATTTTTTTAAAAAAATAAAATTGTTTTTTGTAATTTATACTTTCTGTAAATAATGTATTGCTTTAAAACAAACCAAAAGAGAAAAGAATGGATCAGTTTGAACACATAAGTCTGGTGGGAATCGTAATTTGAAAGCAGAAACCAAACAGGAGATTCCCAATATAAGATTTGACCTGCCACCACCAGAAATATCACTTCACTTGGAGAACAATGCGACAAGTAGACCTATGTTACGTGTCACAGCCGATTTTTGGTTGAGTCAGGATTCGAACTCAATACCTTCTGAAAATAAGAAATATGTCATCATCAACCAGGCCATACCAACATTCAAGTAGATAACAATAGTAGGTTCACACATCAAAGTAAATTAACCCGTTAATCTGCGCTTTAGGTCCCCTACTCTGCCAACTTGGCGATAAATGCACCAAGCGTGGTAAGCCAGATGTTTTTATACCTAATGAGCTCTTTATGGCAACCTCGGGAGGAAATAATTTGCGCTTTTTCGCGCATGCTCATTAATTGGTTTTTTTTCTTTTAGCATTTTCATTGGTCGTTAATTAGTTTCAGTTTGAAAAATCGGTCATTTTCATTGGTTGCTAATTAGTTTAAAACCGTTAAAAATCGTATTCCTTTATCGCCATGGCAACAGCGTTTTTGAAAACCCGCCAAGTACGGGACCCACAGCACACTTTCGCCAAGTTGGCACAGTAGGGGACCTAAAGCGCATTTTCACCAATTAACCTAATTTATAAATGAGTTACGTACAGTTAAGCAATCTCGATGAAGAACTCAATACCTTCTGAAAATAAGAAATATCTCATCATCAACCAGGCCATATCAACATCCAAGTAGATAATAATAGTAGGTTCACACATCAAAGTAAATTAACCTAATTGGAGGAATTCAATCACTTTAAACAGAAATATGCACCAAATATTGTTTTTAAAATCTGATTCTGAAAGGTTTATACTTTAGCTGCACACAAAAAGAACAGGAAAGTGCTTAAAATTTCATATGAAGTAATTATTTAAAAAGAGATCCAAACAAGTTAAATAAAAAAGAATAATTTTATTTTACACTACAATGCTGGAAGCCCTGTAAATACATTATAAAAAAAACAAACAGTATAGTGCGAAAAGTATATGAAATGAAATCAACTCTTAAAACTCGTCATTTATTGCACCCATAAATGAACAGATACTTTAGATGGAATGCAGTATTGCACCTTTTTCAATGCACATTTCGCTATGTTCTCTGGAATAATAATGAAATTAATAAATTGATACAAAAATGAAATATTTTTATATTAACACATTGACTGCTTATCACGCGCTAGCGCGTGGCGATATTGCTGAAGAGCCAATCACGCGCCAGCGCGTGATGTGTGGTAATGTCTTAGTAGCCAGTCACGCGCTGGCTCGGAATCCACTTTTGATTGTTCATTCTCTAGTTTATCTGGCAATGCTTGTAGGGTATTTCTGCTGGTATTGGCATGGAGACATGATTAGAAACTATCTGTAAATATTTAATTTACAGATATAAAATAATAATATTTCATTAATAATTTTAAATCATATTTCCAATTATTAGTATGTTGGCTTCTGAGTACAATCTACTTCGATGTCAAGGCATTAACTATCAACCCCATCTCTAGAGACTGGCAGTCAATGTGTTAATTTAAAAGTATAACATTTAGTAATGTAAACTGGATAAAATTAAATTCAACGGTTCATTTTCTTGTGAATTAAAGATGTAACAAAATAAATTACACAAAAAATTAGTTATTCACATTAGTAACACAGAATAGGAATCATGAGCCACTGTATTTAAAATATGATACTGGCTGTGAAATATAACTGTACACCAACAGGCAAATGGTGTCTTATTTACATTGCATTATAGAAAAAAAGCACTAATAGTATCTAAAACAGATTTTAATACAAATGCTTTATCAGGAGAGAACATTAGCAATTATATCATAACAAGCAATAATTATTTTGAGTTTCAACTACAAAGCAATAATTACTGAAAAGTTATTGCCTACCAAAACAAAGCCTTAATTGGAAAATTTTCATCCTGCATGATAAACCAGGATGCCAAACATTCACGTGAATTTATGAACAGTGCAATTGACTTCGAGTACTTAATTCATTATAAGACAGGGGTGGTTGTGCCTGTTCATGTGTTTCTTAAATGCACCCAGTGAATGAGAGAATTTTAGGTTTAAAAGAATTGTTTGTTGAACATCTGCAGATCCCTATCTGCTATTGTCAGACTTCATTTGATACTCAGTATTTAAAAATCAAGAACACTGAAGAATTTTGCACGAGCAAAAATAGTCTCTTTAGGAATAGACATGCTTCCGGTGTGGGGACAGCAGAAAAAATAGAACTGCTAACAATACAGCTATATTGTGTCCAAAATATTATCGAAATATTTCCCAATAAAAATATGACCTTATTAATAATCACACAATTTAGTATCCAATAAGTGTTATGACACATACTTAATAAATGTTTATCAATGTTTTTTCAATAAACAGTAAATGTTTCAGAAATATATGAACCAAAAGTCACACAGTAAAATATAAATATTCTTATATAGCATCATGACTTGCATATATTGATAAAAAAGACATAATTTCACTTTTCAATTAAATTTTTATATCAATGAGAAATTTTTGGTCTTACAAATTAAACTTAAAAGATATTCAAACCATTCATTGATGGTAAAAAGAAAATAGCAAAAAAAAAAAAAAATTTATTTTATAATTTGAGCTGAATAACACTTATAAAATATTTTCTTAAAATTATTGTGAGTACTACAGTATTATATATGCCAAATGCAAATGCTGATACATATTTCAGAAATTTGCATAACTACACACAATTTGAGTCTAATTTTCATTGATATGTAACACATTTCAATAAGCACATTTAAAATCATTGACAGTAAAACAGAAAGAGATATTTTATAATTGGCACATGTAAACAAAATAAAAATTTATCTAAAATGAAGCATTAAAATAAATAATATATAAAACATATATTAAGTATATGATTAATATGATAAAAAAAATTTCTGAATAATGACCAAAAGGATAAGTTATTTTTATTTAAATACAAATTTTTATATAAGCCAAAGAATTAAAAAATTGCCCATCTTTATCAAACTTTTCACGGATGAAAATAAAATAATGATAAAGCAATGAAGCTGAAATTAAACGTGAGATTCAATTAACATAATATGAAATAAAATCAAACTCTATAATCATAAAGATAAACAATTTGAAATTAATTAACAACAGACCTTACAGTATGGGACAACTTAAGATATTTAAGCTAACTTTATATTTTGAGAATTCATTAAACAATTATACAGAGATGTTTATTCTTATAGATACACAGAAATCAAACATTGCACTATAACAGAAACACGTTAGTAGTGCTGTGGCAAAGTTAAGGAAATTTCAATATTATTTAAATTAGTGCAAAATCTACCAAAGATGAAGTGATATTTCAAAAATAATTGCTTAAATTTCTAAAATTCAAAAAAGATTATATAAGACACATAAGTATATACTTAAAAATTTATCTTTATAGAATATATTCAACAGAAAACTAACATAGAATAGCAAAAATTTAACAATACTTAAATAATGAAAATAAAAAAATGTAATGAAATATAAAATACACAACAAGAGAAATTGCACTTATCAAATAGTAATCAAAAATACTGATTGGAACATTAAAATTAGATATACTTTTTATAACCTTCTATTAATTTTAATATTAAAATTTTTATCGAGCACTTTATAAGATTTTTTTCAGAATTAAGATTTCAGGTATATTTCTCAAAAATGATCTTCCATACATCTCTTAAGCTAATTTAATACATCTCTTATAATGTCATCTCTTATGATGTCAATACATCTCTTAAGCTAATTTTTTATCTTCCAGTACATTAGATTTAAGATATTATTTGCTTAAGATTTACATATTATCTTATTTCATTACATTATTGCTTTTGAATAGATTTCCATAATTTAACTTTAAAAATCGGAATATTCTTCATTTATATTTAGTGCATGATAACTGGAAATTATTTTATATGTAAACATCACAGATTCAAAAATGTTAACAATACGAAAGTGTTTTGATTAATTTATAATAAAACACATATTAATTTCTTATTGTGCATTAAATGCTCAAATAAGAATTGAAAAAAAGTTGCTTAATTTAAATGATTTGAATTACTCAGCACAATTTTCTAATGGGGAAGAAATAATTTTGTATTATTAAAGAAAAAAATACTTTTTTCATAATAAAAAAATATATTTATCATCAGAAAATGACACAGTGAGTATATTAATTATTGAATTACATTAAATTAAATAAAACTGCCAAACTAATAAAGTTAAAAGGGGGAAAAAAACTAGGATTTAGTGATTTACAAGCATTAAAAGCCTTTTTAAACTTGTGTGGAAATCAATTAGATTTCTCAAAATTTAAATTTAACAAAACTAGAATTTATTTTGAAATTTTCATTTATTCCTATAAATAAATATCAAAACCAATTTGTGAAACCAAACTTTTTAGTATATAACACAAAGTAGAATTGTATTAGCTAAATCATTATCTGATAATAAAAAAAACACAACAATATTTTTATAACAAATCATGCAATCCATTTTTTATCTCAAAAGAATATTAAAAAGGAACTAATTTAACTAACAAAATAACATTTTGTGTATTTCTAGCTAATTCAAGGGGGATATCGAAGATTACTTGAAAATTGCATTCAGTAAGCAAATTGTAAAGAAACAATGTAAAAAAATCTGATTACACTAGTATTTGATTCATTCAAAAAGCCTATTACTACTTATGCAATTCATAAAAGATTGATTGTATGTAGCAGCAAAAAATATAAAAACATTTTTTAGAACAAAAAATCCTAATCGCTCCTATTTTCCAGAGTCAATTTTTTTAAAATTTCTAGCAACATGAATAATGTAAGCAAAAACTGATTTAAGAATTTTTAAGTAGCACTTTTTTGAAGTTCAGGCACAATTCAAAACAAAAATTTTATAATAACTTGAATAAGTTAATTATTTAGACACTAATTATTCGGCAATGGCAACAGTACGGATGAAAAGAATTTCAAGAAACATATGTTTTTGTCTCATGACACTGAATAGCATCTAAATAGAAGATGGAATAATTGAAAACATTCAATTGATCCAAGGAAGAAATCAGTTAAATATAAGAATTGTGACTTTACACCCAGAAAAATTTTATTACAAAGAAAAGAAAAAAAAACTTTACAAACAATATCATAATAATAAAATACACATTTTGTATTTTAAAATTAAATAATCTTCACAATGAAGGCACATACTTATGATTAGTGAATATTTTTCAATGCATTTCAATATTCAACGGACACATTTTACAACATATTGTAAAAGGAATAAACACCAACTTTAGACTATCTTTAATTTGAAGAATCATTTTCTTCCTCTGTACATAAATAAACCACTTGGATCATCTTCCAAGAATCAAGTTGTCCAGTCAAAATGAGCCAAGGAATGATCATTGTCTTTAAATAGCATAAAATAATTCCAATGAAAAATAAAATAGGACTGAATAAAACAGTCAGTCTGAAATAAATTTTTCCAAGTTTTTACTATAATAGAAAGCTTGTTCTTGAATTTGTGTTTATAAGTTTTAAGAATTTTCGACAATTCTTAAAATTTATGAACACGCAATAAATTAGAGAGAAAAATAGTATATGCAAAAATATTGGTACACCTAAATTAAAAATATAGCCTGACACTCAGCATATGCTTAGAGTTAAAATCTACAAGCTGAAAATTACGTTAAGAAATTCCTTTTGAGCATCTTATTGCTTTGAAAGATGCAACAGAAATTCTTTTAAAATTAGATTTATTACAAAAAGCAACACTAGGCCTTTTCAACCGTCACACCTTCTATAAATAGCAATATAGAATACAGACGGTATTTATTTAACAAAGTTTTCCATTTAAAAGATTACACATGCAGCTTATAATTGTTAAAGCCAAATGTTTCAGTAATAAAACAAAATCATGCTGTATTCTAGCTTACATTACACTGATTTCCATCGTATACTTCTAAGCAAAAACTTCATTTAAACTCAAACATTCCATTGAGGAAATCAAATTGGATATGTTTATTTAGAAAATAAATTAAGAATCCACACCTTAAAGCCTACTTCCCTGAATGAGGAAATAAAATGCAAATTGTATCTCACAAATAAAATGTATAATCTATCAAATATACATATTAATTTTTATGATAAATGGTGACTCTTAATAAGGAAATAAGTCAAGACATGTCATTGAAAATTAGGTGCACAATAATTCTTGTACTACTTTTTTAGGTTTCATGTATAAATTGGCCCCCAATATAAACATTTTGGCCCCTAAATTTCAAACTATATTTTAGAATATTCAAAACATTAATGAAATTATTACATTCTTATGCTTTAAATCACTTAGAGAACCGATGTTGATATACTAAAAACTAGTTAATATTACTAATATTTTTTTAATCATTAAATTTAAAAAAAGGAGAAAAGCTAAAAAAATTTCTTTCAGTAATCATAAAATAATTTTTTTTAAAGTAAAATTTTATAATAATTTTATTTGATGGTATTAGTATTATCGAATTCAAAGTTTGTTTTTTGGGTTATTCTATAGTTTTTTAACCACAGCAGTATTTTCGAATTGGGATTTTCTACTTCTAGGGAAAAAATTTAAGAAAAAATATACTATTTGTTTAGAATGATCCAAAATTATTTGTAATTGAAGCAAAGAATTTGTTTCTTAAAATATTAAACTACAAGGAGCAAGGAATACAAATCTTAAAATATTAAACTACAAGGAATATCTTAAAAATTGTGTACTCCGTGAAATGAAAAACATTTTGTTCATCACACTTTAGAATCTTGTTTTTCTGACAAAACAGTTAGAATCTCTAAGATGATTACCACAATAATTTGATAATGTATGGTTGATTACAGTAACCACACACAATGATAAAGTATCGACAACTTAATTTGGTTTAGTTGCCACAGCAGTTACTTTATACACACCAACACTAATTGGATTGGGACATACAGTTTAAAGTGCATCTGAATCACTAGACACCTAACCATTTGGCTGTGCATAGATAGATTATACTTTTTGAGATTGTTTAAAGGCAGTGGTTAGTGCAGGACTTACATATATATGCCCATGTAGTCTTCATCCAAAGAAGCCTTTTTGTATCACAGCAAAAATTTCTACATTTGTAAACATATAATTTAAAATTGAAACTTACATTGAAATTTTATTTAGATGAACACTTGCATTAGTATACACACATATCACTTGTGTGACTTATTATATTTGCAATAAAATATCTTGTTTAGGCTAGGGATTTCAGGAAAACTTACCAATCTGAGCTAGTTCAGAAAAACTATGCTTGGTCATAATGCATAGCTATATTAATTATTCTATAAACAGAATGCAAATGAAATTAAAATTTTTCAACATACAAAATATTTAAATGTTCAAAAATTTATACATTTGAAATATTTATATAAAGCAAGAGTCACTTACTTTTTCTAGCATACTATTATAGCTTTATTACATATTGATTTAAAATATCTATTCAAAGAGACTGAATCAAGTTTAGTATTATAGAAGGGGAATTAAAAATGTTTGAAAAAGATTTTTAATATAAAATCATGACACTAATATTTAATGGAAAGGTAAAAGAAGGTAATGATTTGATATGCAGAATAAAAAAACATTTTTATTGCAACATTACATAAATGTAAACAAATTTTCTGACTTTAAAACGTTGTTTAAGTTTTACAAATGAAAACATTTAATTAAAAAATTAAGAACCAACTAAGGTTATTATACAATTATTAATTTAGATAATTTAAAATTTAATATTTTCACTTTTAAAGGCATTGCGCACATCTTTTTCAAGTAAAATAGGAAAACTTGAAAAAAAATTTAATTAAAAAAAAAAAAAAATCAACTTTCAACAGTGAAACCTATGTAACACTAACACGATTTTCTCTTTGAATATCCTTGCTACATAATTTTTAATCAATCCAAATCAAATCAATAGTACATGTCCCAGATTATTTATTTGATAATTTTTGTATTCCAAACATTGATTTATCTTAGAGTAAAATTTATTTCAATAACTTAATTATATTCAATTACAAAGTGAAATTATTCGAATTTCGAAATAATTTGAGAACTGGCAAACTCTTAATCACAAAAAATTTTTCAATAAGGTTTCTAAATTTAAATATAATAGAGAAAGATTAATATTAAAATAACCGTGAAATTGTTTTTATTATAAAAATATAAATTTATTAATATTTTATTTCTGAAAACATTAGTGGAAAATGACGTTTATATTTATTGTTATGGAAAATTTTTAAGAATTAAATTCTTAGACATTGTTAAAATTGAAACTTTCAGCTTCCAATAAAAATTCCGCTCATTTATTACAGCTACTATTAAAATTTGCTCAAAGAACTGAAGCAATTAAGTTTTAAATGTAAAAGAAATCTTTATTTATTGTTAACATGCTGATTATTTGTTATAAATAAACAGATTATTTTTCTGAAATGTGCTAGTTGAAAACGTAAATAACAATTCATAATACTGATATTTATTTATATAAATACAACAAATGAATATATAAATAAATCATTAGATATCACGATATATATACGACTTGAAACATTTTATTGCTGATATCCAATGAAATATTATCTCAGAGAAGCTCTAAATCATTAACAAATCTAGAAACATGTACACAACAAACAATATAGTAAATAAAACATTGTTTTCATTAGGCAATTTGGAAGTTATTTTCCCCCAGACACCCTGAGAAACAGCAACAAAGTATCTTAATCACTTGAACAATAAGCTGCCAAACTGATAAGCAAAATAAATCATTATTAAGTTTTGTATTTTTAATAGACTACCAAATCTATATACAGCTTAAGCAATTCAACTCGGCAAACTTGTGCAATGAAATATTGTATCCAAACTAGAAAAATACAGTGTAGAAAAAACTATCGATATCATTTTTATTAATGTTGCTTAATTTAAAAAAAAATATTCAAAAGTGCAGAGTAACAAGAAACATTATATTAAATTTAAACATTAATTTTCAGAGTTGCGTTTTATATTTCATAAATTTTGTGGTAAAAAAGTTTATAAAGTCCTATGCTAAGGCATCAAACTCTAATTATAAGCTTAAATGCTATATAAATATTATAGCAAGTCCTATGCAGTTGTATGCAGTAGTTATTTTTATCCATATGTACAGAGTGCTAAGTCAGAATATTTAAGTGATAAGAGAACAGTTCTCAAACCTAAAAAAAAATGATAACAGTTGAGGGATAAAAAAGACTTCAAGAAATTCTTTTCCTAAAATTGCTATTTTCTAAAAAAATGTGTTTGATTGTCTATAGTTAGAAATAGTGTCAAAGATGCAAGCTACAACACTGAAATAATTATTTTAAAGACTATATATTATAAAACATTAAATATATATAAGTTATTTAAAATTCGATTCTAAATATATATATGTATATATACAATTATAACAATAGAAAAAATTATTCATTTGTGAACAGTAAAAAATTATTGCAATCACAGTGACTTTTATCTGTGAACATTTTGTTTGCTAGTAAGAACATATATTGTCCATCGTAGCTCAAATAAGGCATCAATACAGATTCTATTGTGTTGTACTACTTGGGGTCATCCTTGATCCAGCTCACAGGCACCCACTGAGGTTCTCTTTCGATGACACTGATCTCGTGTAGTAGTTCGCTGTAAGTCTTTTCCAAGTCCACATTGATAAGTACCAAGTCAAAGTAGTGGCCATAAAACTCTTCCATCTCACGGGCCTTCTCGATTATGTCCTTCAGCTCCTCATCCTTCACCGAAGTGTCCATTTTCAGGCAGTTTTGACGAAGCTTCTCGAGCGAGGGAGGAGCAATGAATACTATGTATGGCATAAGATCAGACTTCTTCAGAATTTTCAAAGACTAGATTAAAAGAAAACATACATCATCTATTTAGCATTAGAAAGGTGAATTAAAAGTAAATCCTACATATTTCTAGTAAGGATGGAAAATGCTGAAATAGTTGACAGATTGGTTTGTTTGTAACTCAATGATCCTTTTTTTTTTTGTGCATCTGAAGATTATTTAAGATAACACTTGGGATTACAGTTAAATATGAATTCCAAAACACTTCACACATCCCAAGCAGCAGATTCAAACCTATGAACTGTTGAACCAGAGAACTGAACCATATGGTTGCCAACTGGGAAAAGTAATTTGCAAATTGATTATTTTCTGGGAAAGTCTGACAATTAGTTCATGTGAGAGACTGAGCTGCATTTCTACAGTTGGAGATTTATTATACATTCTTATGGATTTAATTGCATAGATCAAAGGAATCATTAATAAATGGCATAAATGAATCAGACATAAGTTTTAGCAGTTTACACAGGAATTGTGACAGAAACATTAAACTAGACTTTGCTCCTGTATTTCAAGATGTCTCCAACACTTATTTTTCAATTTTCAATGCATAGTGTTTTAATTACTGCATTCTGAACCAATATAAAGTTAATGATTTTTCCTAACATGAGTATTATATATATATAAGAATTCTGAATTCTTTGAGTTGGAATGATCTTTGAATTAATTTAACATTCTTTTGATCTAAAAACATTAAAGCCCAAGCAATTCAAAAATAAATAATTTTTTTTAAATTGCTACAAAAATTTAAATTAGAAGTGTAACTACAGCAAACTAATAATCCTAATTTTTAAATGTTTGAATACATTACTTAAAAAATTATTATTTATTTTCAATTAATTAATTAATCATAAAAAATATTTTCCCCTCAATCCACTAAAGTTTCTTTAAATTTTGAATACATTTTGAATATACAAAATCACAAAGGACTAATCAATTTTTAAAAGATTGATAGATATTTTGAAAAAAGGGTATATTCTTTACAAATTATTTTTTAATAATTTTTTAACATTAAAAGCATGAATATTCATAAATTGAGTCAGAATCTTCACTCTACCATTAAAATGACAAATACTAGTTGGAAAAAAAATGAAATATTACATTTAAATAGCACTTCATTTCAAATAAATAGCATGTGGAATTGCCTTTTACTGCCCTGATCAATTTAACACTAACATTTGATGTCTCATTAATTCAATAACATTCTATTTCAGCATCAATAAGAAATTTCAAATAATTCAACTCTTAATTATCATTGAAAGTAAATGAATTAAAATATCAACAATCCACATAATTTAAAAATGAAAGACATTTATAATATTCCTAAATAATAATAATAATAAATATAAAAAAAATAAATAAAAATGCACACATTGTGTAGTAGTATACATTTTAAGAATATTTTTAATTTGCTTATTTACATAAGATATAATACTCAAATAAAAATAATCTTTACAGTTAATAGAATATAAATAAATATTGTTTTTAAATTAAAAACAATTAATTTCAAACAGTATAGAAATTTAACATGTGGTAAACAATTTAAAAGAGAAAACATTTGAAACTTTAATAAACTAGTTTGTTTGTAAAGATTGTTATACATTAATATCATAATCAGAGTAGCATCATATATCAAATTAAAGCTATAGTATACTATAGCTTTATAACTATTACTATTGTATATTATAATTACAAATATTTATTATAAACACAAGATTAAATATCTAAATATAAAAAAACTCCCTACTATAATAAAAAATTAAACCCAAATAATTTTTCTTTCCTAATTAAAATAGTCACAAGAAGTCAAAAATTTATTTTAAAATGTAGTAACAAAAGCGAATATTAGTTAAATATCTTAAACTTTGTTTCAAAAATCTTAGGAGATGCCTCATGTATATTCACAAAACTAAGTTTCAGTTTGAATTAAACCTAAAAGATTAAATTAATAAGATAAAAAGAAATATGATGGAAAACTTCCAGAATATGAAATTATTTAAGATTAGTTTCAATTCAAATTATGTATTTTTAAGTGATTTGAAAAAATAAATCGATTCGCAAGTATTTTTAGAATTTTCATTAGAAATAGGAGCTTTTAAATATATTTTATGTATTCATAGAATACTGACGAATTGTATTAAATTAAATTTTCTAAGTAATTTATTTTATTGTTCTCCAATTTAGGATAGTTATAAAATTAAGAATGATCATTAAAAAATATTTTCGTTTTGTTTTACGTAAAACACAAATAAATGCAAAACTTTAATGTAATACAATATAATTAATCCAAAATTAAATAATTTTTCATGAATAAAACATTTAACTGAAATTAAATGGACAATAAATGCTAAAGTATGCATTTTGCAGATGCAGTTAAATTTCTTTAATAACAAGCTTACTCATCCAAGTTTTTATTGCTATCTGTCCAAAAACAATCAGCATCATGATGTTCTGATACAGGGATGATAATATAGGGTGCACATTTATTCTGCTACTGTTATAAGTTATTTAATATTAATGTGAAATATCAGTCAAAATTTTTATGAAGAGGATAAAAAGCCTAATTTTTTTCAAACACCTATTTATGATTCCTTTCTTCAATTTCTAGAAACAGTATTTTGATTTTGGTTTACTTCAACTACTATATAATTAAATATTTTTAAAACAATTTTAAAAATTATTCTTTATTGGAAAATAATGCAGAGCTTATAGAAATATAAATAGACCTAATAGACCTAAAAAAAAAAAAAAAATTTTTTTTTTTTTTTGAATTACTTACTTGTGGATGTAAATTCAAAACACATGTTTTGCCAGTTTCAATAACTTTTTGGATAGCATCAATGCTAGTGCCATAATAGCTTTTTTGATATTCACCATGCTCGACAAAACGACCAGCCAAAATATCTGCTTCAAATTGTGAACGGCTTATGAAAAAATAATCAACACCATTCACTTCTGAGTCTTTTTTGGGGCGACTAGTGTCTGAAAGAGAAAATCTAATTTAAAAGAACAAATTTTACAAAGAAAATAAATTAAAAAATGACTTTACAGGATTAAGTCAAAGAGTTATGAGTGGAAAATTAATAAGAAACTGTAATTTTCTTTTCCAAATGCTTTTTTACAGCAAACTTTTTCACAATTAAATAATAATTGCATAAGTTAAAATAGTATGTCATTACATTTAAATTAAAGTAGTATATTAGCTTTAAAAGAATACTTCTTACTTATTCCAAATTTCAGAAAACCAGTGTGTGTGCATATATATATATATATATATATATATGTTATTATTTTGATATGATATATCAAAATAATGAAATTAAAACTTTAGATTTATAAAGAATCTCTTATTAACATGGTATAAAACCACCTCTGGCAGGTAATCAATTATTATTCTAAGAATAAAAAAATATTTTTTTTTGCCTCAATATAAGAAATATTATAATATTCTGAATAGTATTATAATATATTTTGTATAGTATTATAATATATTCTGAATACTATAAATATTCTTTTCTTCAAAGAAATATTGTAAAAATTCTAGGATTTTTACTAGGAGGAAAATTCTAGGAGATGCCATTGCAGAATATTAATTCTGCTTTGAATGATCTAAAATACACCATAACAGTTTAACTAACTATACTGAGGTCAGGTGACTGTCTGACCAAGGCAGACATTTAACTTCATCCTAATTCCCATCAAACTATGATTGGATAAATCCTATTAGATCGATAGGCGCATCATCACCTTGGAAAATTTTATCTGTTGGAAGAAACAAAGTTTGCCTAATGGGATGAACTAGGTCAACTAAAACTTGTCTTGCCACATTGGGTGCATGCTGTCATGATTTCAGACAACATACCTCTAGAAGCGCCTAAAAGTTGGAATGTTTTATTGACACTTGATCCAGTTAGACATAATTTAACTTCGGCCTCTTTGAAAATGTAAAACTTTTTACTCTAACTTTTTGGAAAAAAATCCAAGATTAACAAAACTTTGATAAAGCTACCACACACTGCCAGAATATATACATTTATAAAAAAAACTTGTAGCTACTGTTATCTAATGCTTGCGAAGCACTTTCAATAATGTTACTTTTATTCACAAATGTCTCCCTTATTTTGACAACTACCTGTATTTTTCTATAAAATGAACCTTAAAATTAAAAAATTTTGTCATCCAAAATTTCATTTGAAATTAAGAATATAAGTAATTTAATCTTATAAATTTATTCATGATCTAAAATGTTGCACATACAGTAATAGTAAGTCTCTGAATAGTAAATGTCTTTTCATTCATAAAAAATTTTGGATACTTGCGAATAGTAATTAAAGCAAATTAAAAATAAAAATTAAAAGTTTCATAAGATGCTACATACTCACACACATTGTATGATATTAATTTAAATTTTTGAACAGAAAAATTCTTTGAATTCCATGCGCAAAAATGATAGGGAAAAAACATACATTGACTAAATAGAGCATTAAAAGTTTTTGGTAATCATTGATTTCAAAGTCAGATTAATTTTTTAATAACAGTATAACAATATAGTTATACTGTTACTAACAGTATAGTATTTTTATAGCTCATTTTTCAGTACAAAATCAATCCATTTCAAAACAAACGGATCAGATATCTGAATAATGTTAGTAAAATCAACAAATGAGATTTGCGAGTGACAACATTATTTATATGAACATGAGTATAAATAAAAAAATAATGCATTTAGCAATTCACAGATGAAACTAAATATAGAAATCATGATATATATTTCTGGAAGGAGCAATTATATTTAGACCAGAAACATTTATTGCTATATTCAACAGGGTATACCTTATACAGTAGAAGTCCGATAATCCGGCACGTTCGGGACCGGCTCGGTGCCGGACTATCGAAAATTCTGGTCTACGGGACGATAATTATAAGAAAAATAGGTTAATAATTAAACTACAAATACAGTATGAAAATACATACAACAAAGTTAATTTTACATTTCATATAATGTATGTACACGTACTGTAAAACATATTTCACTTAGATTCATAAAAGTCATGAATGTCTTTTTGTTTTCTTGACTTTTGGCGTTTAGTTTAAAATTTATTTCTAATGAAATGGAAATCAATAATTTCTGAAGCACTGTTCTAGCCTCAGCAAAAGAGATAAACTTATTTGGTGATGCTGCAGCTTCGGCCCAGCTGATTTTTCCTTTTCTTCCATTTCGGCATCTGAGTCACTTTATTTAGGCTTAGGTTTTAAAAACATGGTCACCCTGTGTACAGTTAGAACGAAAATCACTTTTTTTATAAACAGTTTCAAAAGTTACGTTTACTATTAACTAACCGGCCGCTAATTGTTTCCGAACAATACCGAGTGCTTCCGGATGATCTCGAACCACCCAGAAAACTTCCGAATAGCTCTCGAGTGTTTTTATTTCCTTTACAGACATACTTTGGGAGAAAACCAAAATTTTTACAATTTTCCGGAGTGATGCCGGACTATCGGGCATTCCGGACTGTTGGATGCCGGATTAATGGACTTCTACTGTATATACATAGTGAAGATTGATGGAAGTGAAGTAACCTAAATCTAGTCAAGATTAATAAATAAGCAAATCCAAAAAAAAACTCAGTTAAGTTCATTAATAACCATATTTTTGATAGTGAAGAGGAAGATAAATGAATCATTTACTTACGAGGCACAGCGGCAGCAAATCTGTTGGTATCTTCCATAAGTTTTTGTCTAAGTTCATGTCTCCCTACTTTTTGAGGTCCAATCAAAACGAGGGGCCTTTTCTGATTAGCTCTAGGATAGTATAATTTCACTTCTTCGTAAGTCAATATCTGGTCAGAATCTGTGTCTGAAATATTTAAATAATTTTAAACTCGTGCAAAAAGCATGCATTAATAGTAAGTAAATTGTAATACATGGTCAAAATCAAAAATGGTAAAACAAAGCAAAGTTTATTAAAATTTAAACAAATAAATGATTTTAAATGAATGGCAATAAGAAAATAATTTGATTTAAAAAAGAATTATACTGAATAAAAACTCATATTGACATCATGACCAAATTTAAAATTATATTTAAATATGATAATAAAATAAAATGTATTTTTGAAATATTTTTTACATAAAATTTAATTTCAAATAGCAAATATCATGAAATTGTATCTTCAAAAAAAGCAAGAGAAACAAATAAAAAATAATTTTAGCAGAAATTTGCTATCCTAAAAATAAATATAATTTATAAAAAAATAAATAATAAATTTCCAATGAATATAATATAAAACATTTTATGAAAACAAAATGGTTGAGCAATTAAATGATTATAACTGTTTGAGCATTGAATATTATCTCAATCATATTACAACTGTTCTATGCTAAACAAATATTGATAATTCAAAAGTATGAGAAAAAACAAAATGGTAATATTAAAGCCTTACAAGATTTATTACACTTACAATAAAAGTTTTTAAAATTAAAATAAAATAGTAATTCTAAAGAGTCACTATGACAAATCTAAATGGTAATAGTAATCTTGAATTTTAATTTCATTTCCAATAATTAACAATATTAAAGATTTTAATAGTTAATAACTTTTTGGTTTTGATACTGAATTTTTGTCCTTGAAAATTAATTTCCTTTTCAGGTATTAATTTCCAAATTAATTAGCGAAAATAATTTAAAATTGCAGAATAAATTTAACAAAGACATTATTCAATAACATTCTGCAAATAATGCCTGTAGCCATACAATATTTATAAAATGGTAGCCAAGAAAAATATAACGTTTTCATGCGAAAAAGTTTCATATAACAATAACAGACACTTTAATAGGTATTCAATTAAAATATAATTATATTATTGTGATTTAATTCCAGTAAGAAAAGTCTACCTCAATTATTAAATTTAATTATTGTGGATGAGAAACATTTAACTACTGGAACATCATAATATGCATTAAGAGTATTTACATTTACTAAAAAATACAAATTAATTTACTTACCATCATTATAATTCAAATTATATAATTTCTTTTTCTTTCTCCTATGAGGTCTTCTAGCACAAAGAAATTTTCCTGCAAGCAAATAAACATGTGATGACAATCAATCATAAAAAATATTCAAATCTTCAAATTCATTTAAAACGTTAGAAACATACCTTTTTTAGATTTTCTTTCTTTAATATCCCCAATGACAGCTTGCTTCATTACTTCTCTTCTACATTAAAAAAAAATTAATATGAAGAATAAAATTACAGCCCTTAATAACAAAATAGAACCCTTTAAAAAATAATTAATTTTAAGAAATATAATTCAATAAACTATTTATATATAATAGTCAACATAATCTCCATATCTTTACAATAAAGTAGAAAAAAAATTTGTCAGAAAAAAAATTTTTTTAAGCAAGATATTTCAAATGGTGAAATATGATGAATTATATAAAAAATGAATTGCAATAAATTTCAAAAATTTTTATCAACAATTTTGCAATTTTCAATTCTGCAACAGCTTTAAATCAGTTAAATATTTTATAGTTAGTTTATCTAAATTGGAGAGACCACAAAAATCAATGAAAATTAATCATCATTAGTTAAATCTGCAAAAATGTATTTATTTAATAAAATAGTTTGCTTAATAAATTTATATTAAAATGATAAAGAATCAGATCAAGACAGCCAGATTTAGTTTGTTTATTGCTAATTTTGGTTTGTTTGAAGGTAATTTTTTGCACAAAAGGGCAAATTAAAAGGGGATCTACAGCTTAAGTGGATTTTGAACTTCTATGAACATGCAAGCCTAAGGTGGGATTTGAACCCACAAACTGTTGAACCAAAGCCTTGTTAGATCAGGTGTTAAAATGTAATCATGAAGATTAAGTGTGATGTTGCCCATGAAAAAATACCATTAAAACATCTGTTGGGGGAAAAAATGAAATTACTTTTCAAATAGCTTAATAGTTAAGCCAAAATTTCAATTGAAGATTATTCATATAAGATCTCGTGTTAATAGAGATTGATAAATTCCTTAATAAATTTAAATATACTGGCACAAAGATCAATGTAATATTGAGTAAAGATGACTTCTCATTTATGAGAGAATGCAATATAAACAAGCAAGAAATAATAAATAGCTTAGATTATCAATTTGTCAAGAGATTTATGTGAATTGGCAATCACATAACTTTATATTGTAAATTACTCTTAAAAAATTGGAAATCATTCTCTATATTTTAAGGCACTTAGATTTAATAAAAGTTGCTAGAAGCTTGTCTTGTTTTGCAAGTTATCTTTAGACATCAATAATCCTTATATTACATTTATTGTTATGTAGTAAATTAATGTTTTGACCAAAATGTTTTATTAAAATTTCATGTCAATGGCATTATATTATGAACATATATGCTCACATTATCAAGTAACTATCATTTTAATGATAAATTTTTAACAAATTTAGAAAAAGTATGTGAAATATAGGGTTTGAGTCTAAATACTTAGTAAGATCTAGTTCTTAAAGCTGCATTCAGCACTAAATCTAAAATGAGTTCATCATAACTTCAGCTCGAAGTTCAAAGTTATAATTTTAGATGGGTGAGTCTTGCAAATGATATCGTGAAATGGATGCAAAACTAGCAATTGAATGTCATGTATAGCTATTTGTTATGAATGTTAACATATAATTTTAAATTCTTTTTAAATAACCAATAAATTTTACAAAGTGTCTGACAGCTTCCATTCTACAATTAGATTACAATTAAATTTATGTGTAAGTCATATTATAATCGATTCAGAATAATTTTGACAGTGTTGAAAATACTGTAATTCCCTTGAGAAACTATCTAAAAATGAAAATCAGCATCTTAAATAAACAAACCAATAAAAATTTCGAATCAAATCTCCTTAAAACAAGAGAAAAAAAATGAATAACATAAAACTTTTATATAAAATAAGTTAAATTATTTTCATTCTTATGAATTTTGGAAGCACACAGTAAATATAAGAACTATATTGGCAATAAAAAGAAACTTACTGCTGCTGAAAACTTTTACTAGGTATTAAACCAGCCAGCAATTGGTCTTCTTCCCCTTCCCTATATGCTTGCCACCAATTTGGATCGTCCTGGCTAATAACATGCAAGACATCACCTTTCTGGAAGGACATACCCAATTCTCTGCATGGAATGTATAAATCATCATCAGGCTCATAATCAAAATGAGCTTTCAAGTGAATCTATTTTGGAAGAACAAAATTTTTAGATAAATTGAAACTACAAATTTTCAATATAATTAAAACAATAGATTCTAAAATTCAAATATTTAATTAATTAAACATGCATATGTTAGCATAAGTGCAATAAAATATTTCTCATATGACCTACTGGTTAATTATTAAAACTAATATAAGGCGACAGATTACACATACGAAATTTACAGGATAGGAAGTTGTTGTAACACAAATGCTTTTCATCATATTCATGTAAAATAGGCAGCAATACAGACACTTAAAGTGCATTTGAATAGTGCTGAGTTTGTGAAAAGTTATTGTGATACTTTACGCAGTTAAGAAATGGTAAATAGCACACTTCTGGCTTTGGCAGAATCAAATTGTAACCCAATTCATTGCAGCTTTTCCTATTGTGGTATTGGCACTTATACTATTCAAGAGCTCCTGTCTGTCTGCAGAGTACAAAATTGACGAGTTCAGGACACTCATACAAAACGAGTGCAAAATAACTTTAAGCCAAAACATATACATAATTGTTTCAGCTGGGCGATCAATCATATTATAACTACCAAAAATAAATAAATAAATAAAATGCCATATTATACTTATGATTTTAATGGATTGCACAGCCATATCATGAATTGAGTTATAAAATGGGATCGCTCACAAAACAAATTCCAGCATCAGCCTGATATAATGGTTGCAGCAACATGGATTGTCAGATAAACAATTATATTTCTGCTTATAGACATGAGACTTTCAATATAATGAATAATATAATTGGATGCAGGAATAGCTTGCTTTCAGAGAAATCTCAATTCTCCTTATACCATCATGGTTACATCTGTTTAGCAGCATTTTGGTGAACATATTCTGAGTGTGCATTCCATATCAACTGGAATGATAGTATCTGGCCAAACCTGATATACATTTCAATCATCTCTTCTATGCATTAATAGCACTTTAAATGGGAAACATTACATTTTGGTTGCACTAACATCCATAGCACTACCCTTTAACTAAGCATCTGAAATACTAGATTTCAACTGGATAAAATGCAATGTCATGTTCCCTGTTATAAAACCATCCTTAATACATAAAATGTTGGCTACTGTCTTTCTCAACATCTATCATCACACAAACATCTAGCCAATGATTGTCAAATGATTATTACATCAATCACTAGGCTGATGAACTATGGCATCATCTTAAAGCTATACTTCTAAATTTCTGAAAATTTAATCTTCTGTTATTCCCAATATGTTGTCAATAAACAGTGTAGCAATTTTAAAGACCGATAATATGTTAGAATTTACATCAAAATTTTCTACATACTATTTCTTTTATTTTGCAATAGAAAATTTTGAATAAAGTTGTCTTAGGATGAATTAAACGATTGAACAGGATAGTTAAAATAAAAAATATTGCAAAAGAAATTATACTGATTAATAACATATTAAATTAAGATAGAGGATGTGATTGTATTAATAGTAATAATTACTTTAAAATTTTATTGGTTAAGATTCAGTAACATAATAATCTGGTAAAAATTTCAATTTTTTTTTTTAAATTACAAGGAAGTGCTGAAGTTTGAAATAACGCACTAAACTTATTTTTCCCTCATTTTTAATGATATATGAATATAAAGCTCAATTTCAAGTTACACTCCAAGATGTTAATGACAATATTAAAATACATTATAATATTTATGAATAATTTATAATTGCCATAGAAAACACACTTTTTACATCATTTCTAAAAAAATCAAATTTTTATTTTTATTTTAGAAGAAGCAAATATGTTTATTAAAAATATCACAATATATTTATACTTCATAAAACTAACAAGTCAAATAACCACAACAATAGTCCAATCTTAAAACATAATTACAGAAAAGAATTATAAAGCTTCTAAAATTGAATATTAGCCAAAATACAACTATTGACAATATTTACTCAATATTCATCAATATTAAAATAAATATTGTGAACTTATAATATCAGAGCAACTTAATATAGTATCAGCTATATTTATTTTAAATTTTCAAAAATATTTCAGTATTATAAATTGTAAAATATTGTGTGTTTTATCTTAAATCATTAAAATTTTACATTAAGATGCTGATCATTATCTTCCACTAAACAAATGAGTTTTGTTAAAAGCTTCATATTTAAATTGAGCACTTTAAATACTGGCATGAGCAGCAATTAACTTCTATTATAATGAAAATTGATTGAATTTTAAAAATAAATTTATCAAATTGATTTGAATAATATGAAAGTATCAACAAAAATGAGGCTAATCAGCAAATAAAAATAAAAGATTTTAGTACAAAAATTTGAAATTTTGAATAAATTAAAATTAATAACACAAAATTGAAAAATGAAATAAAAACTAGACAGTTCTGAATAATCATTTAAAATATTACTAAAACAATATAATTACTAGCTATAACATTATTAAAACAGTAAAACAGAAATAATAATAAATAAATTAGACCAAAATATAATTCTGATATGAGAAATGTTTATGAAATCAAAAATTTCCATTAAAGAACTCCTAACAATTTGACAGAGCATATTTTTAGCAACTAATTTTTACTACCTCTTTTTGTATTCTAAGTAACACTAAAAACATATCACTTGAAACATAGATGCAGTCATGTTGCTAATTTAAAAAGATAGTAAATGGAAACAAGATTTACTTAATAGTTTTTGAAAATGGCTAATTTTATTATCATATAATTTTATTTCAATAGTATTAAAAATAATACTTTTGACTTATGTCACTTGAATGTAATATTTAAAAATAAACTATTTAATATATTTTAATATAATTAAATTATTTAATATAAATAATACTTAAAATTAAACTACTTTTAAGGAATTCACATCATTTAAAATAAATTACTTTAATTGCTTTTTAAAGCAAATAATGTATTGTTTTTTACTTAAAAAACTATATAAAAACATTTTTTTTTAATTTTTGAGATAGACAAACTACATTAAGCATACATTTGGAGCTAACTAATGTAGATAAAACTATATTAGTTAGCTCCAAATTTGTATACAATTTATTTCGTCATTTAGTTTAAAATTGTAATTTTATTTTGACCAGGATTGGTTTTTTAAAATCAGAAATTTTATTCTTTTATGTTGTGGCCTTACAAAAGTGAATGCTATTCAGAGATTCTTACATTTTTTTTTTCATGATATAAGGAAAATAAAGGGCTAAAAAGTAATTTTATTTCTTGGTGATAATAAAGGAGAACATCTCATTCCATTATTCTTCAAATAGGCTAAATATTCATTTCACATGTTTAGCCTAATTCAAGAGTAAACACAAATTTTCAAAGAATTTTCACTATCCTGCAATCATAATTTTATAAAAATGCTAAAAGCATTGATCAGTTTTACAATAATTTATGGAATTTACATCAGCTCGAATATTTTTGAAAATTATATTAAATACTGATTATGATATATTTTATACTTTAACAGTTTTGAACCCATGAAAAATATTTCAAGAAATAATTATTTTAGGAGGGGAAAAAAAAAAAAAAAGGAGGGCATTATTTTCACCCAGCCTTCTTCTGTGCACATATTGAAAATTGCTACATTCATTCTACCTCTTAGAAATTAAATTCTTATCTAATGTGATAAAATCTTAATATTTTTTTCCATTGTCATTTTTGCTTCTAGCAATAAAAAATGTTAAAAATTATTCTTTGGAAATCTACAGTAAACAGACAAAATGATGATCTCATTTGTAACTGGAACTTGGAAGACCCCAATAATAGTTCAAATACTCTTTCATTTCTAAAGAAGTCTCAAATGTTTCTGTTTGTTTGATTTCAAACTCTTCAAGTTATTTTAGTTATTTTCTCCATGATGAAATTCTTAAATTAATTAAGTTAAATACAAGTACATATAAGAAAATAATGAACTAACTGGAATTTAATGAGTAATTTAGATATGTGAAGAATTTACAAATTATAGATATTTGTAGCTGTGATTGAGTCTCCTAATTTAAATTTATAATTCAGTTTTAAAATATCATGTCAAATAATTTTATTATTTGTTTATTGCTGAAGAGAAACATTTTCTATTAAATAATTAGCTGTACTAAATGGTAAAATTTGTTTCACAAAATTCTAAATATATTTAAAAATTATACCTTTAAATAATTTATTCCAAATAAAAAGTATTAATGTGAAACTAACTGCAATAAAAAAAAATCAAATTAATTTCCTGTGCTATTTTGATGTATGAATTCATTTTCCCATTTTTACATTTTCCCGTTTACCAGTTTAAATGATCTTTAAAAATATTTTTTTTTCAATTTGATATGAATTTTTGTTTGTTTTGTAAATTTAAGTAGTTATTCTAACACAAAAGCATTTTTCTTTTTTATAACTCAATGTGCACTGCATGAAATTATGCAGTAAATGATTTCTACATATAAAAAAAAAAAACCATAATGACATAAATTTGAAATGTACTAATGCCATTTGCATTTTACATTATGACAAATTTAAAAATTTTAATTTTTTTAAAACTCAATTCAAAAGTAAACATAGTAAAAATTTCTCAGTTTCATACAGATACTTTTTAATGAAAAAACAAAAATTGAAAACTGACATTTCTTTCTTAAAATGTAGTAAATTTTTTGACAAACTCTTATAAATGCAATCAAAGATTTTAAGAGATTGTAAATAAAATAAAATTCTGCAACGAAACAAAGTTGAAGTGGAATTAATAAGCATCTAAGATATTTCAGATATTCTTAAAAATAAATATTGTATATGAATTAATGCCAATAAACTGTCTTAATGTTCTAAAAAATTAAAAATATAATGCAGAAAAAATTTACAATTTATTTAATAATTACTGATCGATTCTATTTTAATTTTGAAGGAGATTTTTAATTTTTTTTTGAATTTCATGTGCTACTTAATTTTTTTATAAACTGACTGATTTTATACATTTTAACTTCATTACAAAGTCCCCATTTCCTATCTATCAAATTTGAAATTAAAATATGAGAATGCTATTATTTTACACATTTAATTACATGTGGGTATATATTTAAAAATTATCATAATATAGAAAAATATTATATTGTACCTATATTGATTTTTTTTATTAATTTTACAAGTATTATCAAATACTGCACAAATTAGAGTTAAATATTCAAAAATATTTGTTTTTGCACACTTTTTTTACAGTTTTAAATTTTCAAATATACATTTAAAGATTCCTTAAATTTTTTATTGATACTTTTTCTGGAAATATTAAAAATTTATTTTATATTTAGTATGACAGATGAAAATATAAATGTTGCAATTCAGAAATAATTTTCAGGCAGCAAATTCTAAAAGCAAATGAACATGTGTTAGCTTCTTCAGAGTATTGTTTGTGAGTATCTCTCTTCAAATGAATTATCAAAATGACAGCATTCTGTGGTAATCAAAAAGAGATATGCATCGCATTACAAACTAGATGCTTTTATATCTATGGCAAGTTTGTGGGCATCCCTCTTCAAATGAATTATTAAAATAACAGCATTCTGTGGTGGTCAAAAAAATAATGAAATATACATCCTATTTCAAGCTTTTGGCTTTTATATCCATAACAAGTGCAAAGGGGGGACAGAATTCGCTTTGTAGTAAAAGCACAAACTAATGTTGCCACCAAGATGCAAAAATAAATTATTTCTGTCTCTACCTCAGAAGGGGTTAAAAGTTTTATTTTCAATCACATACAAATCTCCATCAGTTAACTTGTGAAAATTAGCTTTTATGCAACCATTTTCCCCCAGAAACAAACAAAAAAGCAAACTTACAATATTCTCTCTTGTCTGAGGCTTAGGAGAATCATACTGATTAGGTATAATAAGGAATGTTAGAGTACCAGACATATTAGCCTATAATATAAAATAAAACATTAGTGCTGCATAACTATTTGTACACAATTTTTAGATTATAATAAGTAACAAAAATGTTACCTCAAGTCAACATTAAAAAAATAAAATTGAGATACTTATATAATAAAATATTTTTTTACAAAAAAAACAGAATTTTTTTTTAAAGGATTAAGAAATTTTAGACTATTAACAAGCATTTTAATTTAAGTGTTAAAATAGTTGTGAACTTTTTTTTAAATAATTGAATTTTTAAAAATTCAAACTGAATATCTTTTTAATTTTCTGTTTAATCATATTTAAAACTTAATGATTTTTGTCACTGACAAGTAAATTAATTAATACATAGTGGCACAATGCTTTACAGAATTTTTGAAATATAATAAAAAATGATGAAATTAAAAAAATAATAAAAATAACCTGAATGTTTTCTCCCTTTTTCATAAAACCTCATTTCAGGTTGGAAAAATGTTTGATGCATTTTATATTTGAAACATAAAGAAAATATTTTTTCTTTTTAACTTTCTGATCCTGCATTTTGTAATATTTTAACTTGCACTTTAGTTTAACAAATTCAAATTTGTCTCCAATGCAACAATTTCACTCTCATGAAATTAAAGACAGTAACACATGCAAGCTTTTATTGCACGAATAAATTAGATTTTTATTTCAACTTCAAAAATGATTTTAATGATTATTAAATCTTTTCTTCTCTGAAGAATTGTATTCAGTTGAGTGAAAGATTTCAAGATAAAAATCTTTTAGGATATCTCAAAATTTTGCTTTATTTATAAAATATTTGTGAAAATATAATTAGAGATATTTACCATGATATCACAAACATCATTCACTGATTTTCCTCTTAACTCAATACCATTTACTTCTAAAATTTCATCACCCTCATGAAGTAAACCTGAACAGGAGAAAAATACATAAACAGAAATAAGTAACTTAGTTTGTAAGAATTAAGAATCTTAAAAAAAAAAAAAAAAAAATAAGTTATTGACAGTGCAAGGTACATAAATAAATAAATAAATAAAAAATAAATATCAAAATGAAATTTCATATACAATATTGTTAGAAAACTTAAATAAATAGACTAATTGTAACAAAAAACATTTATAAAATTACCTTTAAAAAACTGTTATTTTTGATTTTTGAAGAATGTTTTTAGAGAATCAAACATCTAAATATTCTATGGGGGAAAAACCTAGTATGACTGATATTTTGAATTTGCTTTAAAAGTCAATAACTTTTTAAAAAGGAAAAATAAAGTAATTATAGGTTATTCAAAATGTATTAAGAAAAATAAAAATTCAGTTTTCTTAGAGCTTATACTTAGCAACTTGAAAATGCAGTTTTCTCAATAGATTTTTATAATAAATAAGAATTTCAAATAAGATTTTCAATATCTGATAACAATGTAGATATTTTCATACTGAGATGTAGACAATTCTCTTGTGACAGTAAGTGCTGTAAGAAACTGCCTGCTTCAACTGAATCAAACTATGAGCTTTCTTATAATAAATAATGCAATTTGTTTCTCAATGTTCAACTTTTCAGCAGAAAAACAGAGCATTTCTTGAAACAGAATTTTCAACAACTGCACTGTTTCATAGATATTTTCTTGTAAGATAAAGATGCTTCAGTATTCTTTCGCTACATTTACGTCATGCATTAGATAGATAAATCAAAAAAGCATTCTAAATTATAATAAGTGTCCCTATCAGAAACAAGAGTTGATGAGTTGCAAAATGTCAGAACCAAAACCTAATCAATTAATGGATCATTTTTTTCCTTGCAGGTATTTAACTGTATTATAGAAAAAGGAATTTATTTATGAAATCTCAATGTTATCAAAGAATTGAATAGGATAATTTTTCAAATACAAATTTTAAAGGATTCAGCAAATAGTATATTCAAGTGTTTCGAAAGAAAACATCGTACAAAAGCATAATTATTAGTATAAATTCTAAGCTAAAACTTCTGACAAGATTTAATTTTTAAACTTTAAGTCTTTATCTCTATATCACCACACAATACATAAATTTACAGTACAATTTTTGTTTTGACAGTAAACACCTTTTACATTTTATAATCCATATTGAATATAATACACCCAAAATAGGAATCAAACCCACAAACTATAGAAATAAAGTCTTCAGCACTAACCACTCAGATACCAACTCAGCATACTCAGGAGGAAAGAATATTTCAGAAAAATAATTAAAATTTGCACATACTAATCCTTTTTCTGTATTTTTCTTAGCAAATAATATAAAACATTTTTTTAAACAAAAATATAACACTTAGAGATACAAGCAGAGAGAATATTATTTCTGTTTATTGAAAAGCAAAGCACCTTAAGTACATTCTATATATCATATAATTTCACAGTGCATTTAAATATGTACGAAAACTACTTTCTTAATGTTTATAGAAAAGAGCATTAATTTTATAATTAATTACTGATCTATTTAGATATTCATACTATTGAATTAATCAGTAATTCATTGTTTCTATAAAATTGAACAAATTGCTTAAAAATTAAATCAACTACATTTTAATAATAAAAATCCATAAAGAACTAAAATTGCATATATGTTTGCAAAATGTAGAATTATTCTAATTTTAATTACAGGAATAAGCTTTGATAAATTTTGAAATTTTTCATTAGTTTATTTTTAAATGAAATTCTCAAATTTCAATCATGAATTAATTTTTATCCTTTTTACAAATATTCAATTTGAAAAATAAAGTTTAACTATTTAACAGTTTTTATAAATCCATATTTCCAAACAAAACAAAACCTCAGGAACTAAAATGGCATGAGTGAATTGATTGATTTTCCAGCAATCACTTTCATTTTGCACTTTTAAAAGGATATATGTATTTTAAATTATCTTTATTAATTTTTAAACTAAACTGATTGCTTAATAACCATCAGAGACATAATTGAACTTATATAAAAACAGATGAAAATAGATTTAAAAATAAAGTTTTCATTTTCAGTTCTGATCAAGAAATTTTTTTAAAAAGAAATGTTAGATGATGTATATAGTTCTTTTCTCTGCTTAAAACTTCTTATTTATATGTTGTATAACTCTTAATGACCATTCACATTAATGAAATTGGGAATTTATATTTTCTAACAAACTTGACAATATCCTAGACCTGTACAAATTTACCCCACACCACTATAAAACCTTAAAATTAAATTTAAAACTGTACAAGTCGGCAGATGTACTAAACAAACACCTTGCAGACAATAATAGTTGAGTTTAAAATCATAAAAATTGACAAGTAGCTCATTAAGTATTCAAATAGTTTAGATTAATAAATAAAAAAATTAATAAAAATAAATTTGAGAACATAAATGGTTTAAAATTTGAGCTGTTCAGTAAAATTATGAATGTTAGAATTGCAGAACTATCATTTTATATTAACAGAGTTAAGAATGGTTAGCTCTGTAAATAATTTTTATAAGGCTCTTTTATATATTTTTTATAAGGCTGATTTTTAATGCATGATGATTTTTCATCATTTGCTGATATTTAATGATTGCATGCTTGATTTTCTGAGTTTTAATGAAAAAATACTCTTACCACTTTTTTCTGCAATTCCACCTTTAACTATACGACCAACTATAACCGCTTCACCATCATTTTTTACTGTAGCACCCTATATCAACAGAAAATTTTTATTTAATAAAATAATGAGAACCACATCAAATAAATAACAAGATATTCTGAAATACAATAAAAATTGAAAAGGATTTAAAAGAAATTATAATTAACACATTTTTAAAGTTATGGAAGATACTCTGTAAGACTGTTCTTCTTGAAAAGCTTTTTATCTAAAAATCTCCAAGCTTTGTTTAAATTTCAAATAGCATTATAAGAATGTGTATAATTACTATGAAACAAGTTACTGATTGGATTCTTGTTCAATGATACATGAACATCAATTTACCTTCAGTTAAATGTTATTTTCCACTCATTAACTTAGCTCATAGATAATGAATATTTAAATAACTTTAGAAAATTAATTTATCAACATTATCCAATTAAGGCATGTAAAATTTAAAAGAAATAAAATGGGAAAAAATGAATTTTGATTTACTTTGAGAAAATAAATGAATTTAAACTATATTAATTAGAGTTTAATTTTCTTCATGTGATTCAATGGATAGTAAACAAAACTTATACATTTAATATAGTAATACTTTTAAAGTTTAGAATTTTCAAATCCTGGACCTTTAGTAAATGTATACATGTTTAGTTTAGTTTGTGGGTCAATAGGTTATATATACACACAATGAAATGGTTATATATATGTATATATAAGGGCTAATTAGAATAGCACCTACAGACAAAAGTAAATTCTAAACCACAATGAACACCATGGCCCAAGCTAGAATTTGAACCTACAAGTTGTTGAATAATAGCATTGCCCATTTTTGTCTTCTGGCAGGCCAGTTGTAGTGTGTGTGTGTGTGTGTGTGTGTGTGCGTGTGTTTTTTTTAAATTTAATTTTTATTGATTATTAATGCTTGAAAATAGTAATTATGTATTGCACTGATAAATTTAAAAATACTGAATAAGTTCACAAGACATTTACAATGTTTTAAAAAAAATCTACAAAACATTAGATTTTTTTTTCACAAAAACCGCAAAATAGTATATAAATAAAATTCAAATCATACATACTAAAACACATTAACTTATAAATACATTTTGAACCACTGGAAATCAAATATTAATTTTTCACATTAAACATTATACAAAAGTAGAATTTAATTTCATAAAAGGATATTTTTGAAAACTTTGACTGTAAAAAAAATAGAATTAATATTAATGCATAAAACAACTTTTTTAAAGCTCTTATGTTAATAATAGCTTAATATGTGTAGTAAATGTAAAAGGTGTAAAATATGGATGATAGAAAATTATACTTAAAATCTGAAATTATTATTAAATGTAATTAACAATTAATAAAACTTAAAATACAAATACAACTTTAATGCTAATTTTAAAACATATAAACAGAAATGGCTAAGTAAATAAATTATTTTATCAAATTTTTAATCAGATTTTTTTTTTTAACAAAACTTAAAAAATAATAAGAATATTATAATTTTAAATTAATTTCAATTAATTTTTTTTTTTTTTTATAAATTTTAAGTCAATACTAGAACAAATTTTCTCATTGATCCCTAATAATTCGGTTTCAATATCTAAAGCTTTGAAAATTAAAATACAATTTGAGCATATGAAATTAAGTATGCTATTTTTATTTCTATTACTTTTTTAAGTATATTTTCACAAAATAGTTTTAATTTAGAAAAGTTTTACAAACAATTTAAAATTTTTTTAACACTAGCAAGTGAAACAGCATATACAAATTGCAAATATGTGAATTTTAAATACAATTACCTCCACAAATTCTTAGAAAACAGAATATAAATAATACATCTTTTAAAAACTTACTAATGGTTCAGCAGTTTTCTCAATGCGAACAATTTTAATGCTTTCTTCTGTGTACTGAGACAACTTAGATAGCAATTCCTCCTCTTCAGATACGTCTGCTACACTTTGTCTCAATGCAATCTGATCATGACAAATTATTAAATTCTTAAGCTGATGCTTTCCAAGAACATGGAGTAATTCCTTTGCATCATTAGAATGAACACTTTGTAAAGATTTGATTGCCTATAATTCATTCACAATTTAAGCAAGAATATTTTCAAATACTTAATACTATGATTTCAGAAACACATTAAGCAAATTAAATAAAAAAAATATAAATAACCAACTTTTAAAATACTTTACTCTTTTAAAAAGGTGATATTAGAAAAATTTATCAAAGTCTTCTAAACATAAGAAATTAAAACAAAATTGATTAAACACTTTAGAAAAATTAAAAATACAGTGGAGTTAATAAAATTTCACATCACAAAATAATAATATAAAAATAACTAAAAACTTTATGAATTCTTTCACTTTTTATACAAACATTTAATGATAATCATCTCTTAAATAAGCCATTTATTTTTATGACTGCACTAAGTTTATAGCTTGATAAACAAAAAAACCATATAATATTTAATTAAACATGTTACATTTTTTAATTATTCAAAACAAAATAAAATGTGTAAGATAGTAGAAATTAAAACAACATATTGTCAAATAAACTTCAACAATATAAATTTTTATGTATAATATGATTAACAAATATCTTTGTATAAAATTTTATAAAATAATATTAAAATTGAATATAGATAAACCTTTAAATTTGTCATTGAATGTTTTTATTACAATTCACTATTTATTATTTCACTTGACTGAAATAAATAATAATGCCAAAAACACATTAGAAAACTTTTATACCTTTGAGATCAATTTAAAATTTTTGATGTAAGAAATCACATTTTTAAATTAATAATCAAAGTTTTAAACATTCCCTTATTTTCTGTATTTACAAGAAATTTATGATTTGTTAAATCAAACTGAAAATAGTCAATAAAATATTTATGATCTTGGATTTGAAAAACAAAATATTAATAGAACAAAATGATTTTCAAGTTTTATATAAAAAAATAATTAATAGATTACATTAAAATCATAAATTTAAATGAGAAGCTTTGATTGTGTATTCCAATGATTGATGCAACTGAATCCTAGAATTTAATGTAACATCATAATTAATTACATATTGAATTCATTTTCTCAAAAGGATTATTTAATATTAAGCACTAATATCTTTTTAATAAATGAAAAAAGCATGATTTTATAGGAAAGCAAATAAAAATTACAATGTTTCAAAACAGATAACTAGAGTGACTTATGACAAGTAATTTTTTACTAAGTAGTTGAAGGAATAAAAAATTCATTATTTTCATTTTGTAGGTATTGAAACCCAAAACAATACTAACAAGAAACAATGGCAAATATAAGATAATGTGAAAAAATGTGAGATTTCTGTTTTTGCTGTTGATATTAGTGTCCTCATATTAACAAAAATACCAAGAGAAAATGTGCAATAAATGTGAAACACAATACAGATATCAAACGAAAACATTTAGAATAAAATGTTAGGTCACAATATAAATAGTTGACCAAGCTGCTAATAAAATATTTAACTTGTTATAAAATATTTTAGTTAACATAACATAAGTTAACATAAATAAAACAATGAACAGATAAATTGTAAAATACTCTAAATCAGTTAGCAATAAATAATAAGGCAATTTCAATGGACCAATAGTAAATTACAAAATTAAAAAAAAAAAAAAAATAGACACTACCATGATTGATAAAGCTAAAGGAGATTTACATTATTAATGATAAAGCTAAAAGAGATTAATCATACTTCTAATAAAATTGCTTCAGCATCAGAACAAATAGGAGCAGGGAGACAATTAAAGCAAGCAACTTCTTGAATTTTGTTATGCACATTTAAAAGCCTCTGAAATTCAGAGTTCTTTAATAAATTTTCTAGGCTAGAAAAATTCTCCTCAAAACCAGATTTTATTAAGGCATCTTTGATATTGCAGAGCTTTCCCTGCAAAGCAGAAGAATCTGAAAATAAAAATTTTATTTATTCTTTGAAGAGCATCTCATAATCTATATATGTCATATAATAAAAATTTCTATAATCAGTATCATCAAAACCCCACATTTTATAAGAATTAAAATTAGAGCCTTATCTTTTTAATTTGAAAATTAAATCAATATTTAATAAAAAAAATTTGTAAAAAGATAAATTTCACAAATTAAAATACAAGAAAATGAAAAATTTTTTAAAATAATAAAAAAGATACATAATAAAAAATGGTATCTGAAAGCACAGAGACTTAAAATATGCTTGTGTAAAACTGTTAAAGTCAAAAACATACTCATTCAATATTTTTAAATATATATTATATTTAAAAATATTGAATGAGTATCTTCCTAATGATTCCTTAAGAAAAAATCTTACAATTCTTAAAAATATAGAATAAGATTTTTTAATAAGGACATAGCAAATATCAGGAATTCTGAAATTTATTTAATTCTAAGAATTTTATGCAGTTCATATTAGTTTTACTTACTTAAAATTGTTCCATATAAACCAAATGAATTCTAATATTTTTCAATAATTTATTGATAATGTAATTAAAAATATTCTTTACATTTATATTATATTAATTACTTTTATGAAAATATTTAGCTACTATAATTTGAGTTATTGCAGAGAAATCATTTGCACACATTATAATTTAAACAACTTTCATTATTCATATTAAATACATTAAAATATTTTAAATAATATATTAATAACCTGATTATTAGTTTAAATAGGAAAAAATTGCTAATTCCAAAAATTTTTTTAAATAAATCTTATGTATACCTCTAATGTAAGAAAGATAAATTAGAATTTGTATGCTAAAAATAATATAAACAAAGCAAATATATAGAAATACTTTACTAGCAGAAATGTGAAGCAACACGTTTATTTATACAAAATGAATTTAATTGTCAAAAATTAAATAATTTCTAAAGTTTAAATGATTTTGTTAATGATTTAGTCATAGTGAAAATGTCAAAAAGGAGCAATTAAACTCACCATACAGTTTCTTTAGTTCTCCAGGTGAAGATGTAGGTTTTTCTTTCATTACTCCTTGGAGGATAGAGGAGTCATTTTCTTCAAAGTGAAAGCCAGAATTATCCTGACCAGATTTTAATTTTTCAAGTGCGAGTAGTTTCCGAGACCCTCTAAGTGAGGACCGGAGGAAATCCTCTTCTTTTGATATTCTTTCTTCATCTTCTTTTCGCTTTCGTAACTCATTCTACAAAAAATATTTTCAGTACAACCAAAATCATTACATATGTTCAATAACTTTAATTAATGTTGGTACTTACGTATTATCGCAACCAGGTTGGCGCGATTTATAAGTTTGAGTAAGAAAGTATGAATAAAAAGAAAATATACATTTATTAATTACAGATAATTTTTAATACAGTTTTTTTATATTATTTTGTTTTAAAATATAAAATAGCAATTAATCCCCTCCGGTTTCGAATTTGAGTAAGTTGCAGAATTATTTTTTTGGCAGAAATCTATTGGCTATTGCTTTTAGCACTGATTGAAAACCGTCTTCACCATTAACTTTGTTGCCTATTTGGCTATTTATGCGAATTTTGGCCTGGTTGCGTTAATACGTAAGTACCTTAATGTTAAACAAAATAATCATAAAATTGTTTTATTGCTTTTTGCCAAAAAATCGTTAAAAAATTCAACTATTAAATCCATAAAAATGCACTGAATTAAATTAATAAAGGAAAACATTTAAAATACAATTGAAATAAAACCAGAATTAAGGACTGATGCAGAAGAAATAAGATATGAAATTGAAAGAAAGCAAACATGAACTTTCAAAATATAGTATTTATTTTAATACAAAATTGATTAGAGTCACAATTGAGTTAAAAAAAGTAACTGACATTTTAAAATCAACTACATCTCAAATCATATGCATTGAATATACACATACATGCAAAGTGATCATTTTAAAAGGGTACATATTTTTTGTCATCTTCATCTGTAATATAAGTAGGAAAATTTCAATACCAATACTCCTTTAATTATCTTGATTGAATGAGCAGATATTCTTTTTTTTCACTTTATAAAAGGTAAATGTCATCTTTTAAACACAAATCAGCATGAGCATCATTAGTAATACTTAATGATTCTGTGCAAATGATTAGAGCAAATTGACTACGTACAATGATTTTATTTTTGAAAACTCATTTTGAAAGATTATTAATAGTAACAATAACAATTATCTGCATAAATTTCCTTGATTTTAAAGAAAATGACTCATTAGACATTTACTAAAACCATAAATTTTTAAATGTACTCAAGTTGAAATGTACTGATGAATTAAAACTTAACTGAACATGTTGTAAAGAATCTTAGCTAGTTCATTTTTACATTTAAAATAATGGCAAAAACTTTAAATATTTATCGTAAGTAATAGATAATATGAATTAAATTTTATTTTTGTTTTTTCAATTTTTTTTTCTCAAAAATAAAGTTACATAATTAAGTATCATTGTGCACAAGATTTTAAATGATGTCTCGCTGTCCGTCTATGTATCTCGTTCTTCTATTTAACACTGCCACACATTCTCTTAATTAAGAGAATCATACACAAACATTCTCTTAATTGTTTGTGTATGAACTCCTGCATCAGGATCAATAAAATTGCCTTTATGATTAACTTTAGCACGTAGGAATCATCCTTTTTTATGTTATTTGTTCGGTAACCTTTCCAAAAGTCAGAATAAATTGTGCTATTATTATGAAAGGTAGAACCAATTCTATTAGAACAGTGATACAAATAAATCTGTTTCTCTACATCCCATTAAACAACCACTGTTCGGATAATACTTGACAACAATTATTTTTAAGCTTAGTAAACAAACTTTGATCAATTTCTACAATGCAAACTGGGCACCTACCTTCTTTTGTTTGATCTATTCTCTATAGCCAAGAGACATAGTTCACGCATGACATTGTTTCAATCTATAAAAGTTTTATTCAATAAATCAAGTTGTTTTTTTTACAAAATTTAATCGATATCAACTCTTTGCACCAGCAATATATGAATCTCAAAGCTAAACAACAAAATGGAATTCTGCTTCCTTCAAACCAGTTGTTTTTCAAAGTCCCATTTGCCACACTGTCTTAAATTACATTTCTAAAACGAATGTTTACCAAAATGACTGGAGTTCTTTTTCTCCAATCTATTATAACCTGACATCCTCATGAGATACATGCAGTCACTTGTGGTTTTAAATTATAGGCTCTTATTTAAATATACATTATTTCTGTTAACTTAGAAATAACTCTTTCTAATTTTATTTTTTAATAGGTAAAATTTATACACAATGAAAATTGCAAAACAAATAAAAAGTGAGTCAGATAAAAAAAAAAACTAATATTGATTATTTACAAATGCTATTTTTTCTTTTTTATATATAAACAAATTTACTGTCATAATGAATATTACTGACAATTTGATTATATTTACTCTCAAATAAGAAAACATAAAAAAATGAATTTGCTGAGTATTTGTGTGTACTTCCTTGAAATTAAAATAGAAAAATACAATCTAAAAAGAATCAAAAGTTGGTCAAATATATTTTAATAGCTGTGATATATTTAATATCCATTAACTACATTAACCTTTAATTGAAAAAAATACCAAATTTCTTCAATTTTATTATTTTTGGTTAGAGATATAATTAACTTATTTAATCAAACCTGGGTGAAAATGCGCTTTAGGTCCCTTACTTGGCGAATTTTCAATATCACACCTGCCATGGCGAAAATTCTACTGCTATTTCAAAGTGAAACTTAATTAGCGACCAATGAAAAGGCTGAAACAAAAAAGTAATTAATGAGCATGCGCGGAAAAGCGCATCAAATTCATGAGTTGGCAAAGTAGGGAACCTAAAGCGCAAATTAACCCAATCCTGCCCTCAGAAAAAAGCGCAAATTCTTAATTTACTTGCAAGAAATTCACACAGAGCAAAGTTTTGTATTTTTTTTTATACTGTTATTGCTATTAAACCATGGACTCTATCCCAGTGTACGGTACGCTATTAAAACAAGATGGCGGACAAGGAGCGTACCGTTCATT
>JAPDSC010142162.1:0-33544 GCA_026290005.1 Latrodectus geometricus
ATATATATATATATATATATATATATATATATATATATATATATACTCACACCACAAAACTCTGAAAAATTGGTAGTCTTAGTTTAAACATGCCTTTGATATTTGATTTAAAGTTTCAATGTAAACTGCCAATTATTAAACTAATTCCATGAAATGCACTATGTGGCATAAATGTTTTCGTATATTGTAAATATTTTTAAGCTTCATTTTTTATTAAATCACGTTATTAACATAATTTGAAATCATAGGTAATATAAAAATACTGAAACGAAAATGAAAAATAGGCTTTGAAAGTAAACAGGTGCAAGTAAATAATTCTATTTTTAAAAGACAGAGATTTATACAAAACTCTTGCGTTAGAAAGCTGATCCGATTTTGATATTATTCCTGCAAGGATTACGGGATATGAGATAAGATAAATAGATTTGGATTGTATTTCAAGAAGGCCTTTCAAAGAAAGTAGAAAGCCAGTTTAAAAAATAGAAGTATATCAGCAAAAAAATCTAAAATAAGTAAAATTATTTAAGTTAAACAATAAACTAGTTGATTATTCTTATTCTTAGTAACTGTAATGGTCTATGGAAAATGGTATTTTTTTACTGTATATGTTTATTATGAATTGAAATTTTGTTGATAAAAAAATAGAACTATAAAAAATATTTTACAATTGGAGAATATGTGACATACGGTAATTACTACAATATAATTTAATTCTATTGTTAAATTTTTGTTACATAAATTACATGAAAAGTCATTAATTAATTTACATAAGATTTTATCTTATTAGATCGTTACATAATAAAAAATGGCTTTAATGAAAGTGAAATTTGCATAATAACCGAAATTCACGAGTTTTTCAAATAATTAATCTTTATTTGTAATTGTTGTGCAAAACATGTGAAAGTTGTGCGTGTACATTTCTTATATTCATAAAATTCATGCAAATGTAACAACTACTGTGAAAAATGTCAAATTTCCATCGATTTCATGCAAAATCAATTACATTCATGAAGTCCTGCATGTAGATGATTTTCTCTTAAGTTGATTGCATGAGGTTTCTCCTAAGTATTTAACTCTTTGTATAAGAAAATTAAAATTTACTATTATGTGTCTCACTTTGGTAATAATTATAGTATTCCTGACTGATTCTTAGACAAATCATACATCATTATTTTTAAAATTTTTGTCACTGTGATTTATTGTAAATAAAATATGACTTCAATGGCTTAACGATAGTTACATTGAATATAAAGCAATCATTTTTAGGTTATTAATGATCGAAAAGAGCTAGATCTCGTCAGTCAGCCCTCCTTAATAGCCTAAAGATATGCATGTTCTCTGTAATGTGTTTAAAAAGTCCTATAATTGTTCATGATTATAAGACCTTGACTCTTCCTTGAGAAAGGGCTGTGTGCAAGACAACAATTATCAGGATGAAAAGTTTGACGATGTCTTAGCAAGCTCCATAATTGTGAGTATAGCAACTCTTTTTAACAGTAAACAAGCATGTCCACTGGTTACATAAATGACCAACCTGAGACCAATGTTGGTCATGAGTCGTCTATTCAGATAAATCCCAATTCTATATACAAACAGCATCATATTGATCGGGAAGACTTGTTTGGCAACATTATAAGCGTTTCAATATACCAAAAAATAGTCATTCACTCTGTCCATGAAAGATGGAATAGAATATTATTGAATTTCACCTAATGTCATACATTGAATTTTCTTAGAGCCAATGTAAGACAATTTGTAAGACATCGACATCCAATGCATTTTGTCATCCATGAGAAATTTTACTTGGAAATATTTACCTATCGTAAGGATAGAAACCAAAAAATTCTAAGAAATAAATGTCCATTATTTAACTATCAATTTGGAAATTTGGCAAGAATAGAATCTGGAAAATTTAAATTTTGAAAAGCACTATCCTACTGCAAGGTTAAAATGAACCCAGATTGCTGTTTTATATCTATTTCAATCACATTTTATAAATTTTATCAACATATTAAACAGAATCCATTAAGTTTTTAGTCTGGTGTGTTCAGAGTTCTGCTAAATTTTTGAGTGGTTATTTTTATTACAAACAACAATTTCTGATTTCTTAGTTATTACCTTGTCATCTGAAATTCCTTTTAAATGTACTGATTTGTCTATATTCTAATATAATGTATTTGTCTTATAATTATATAAATTTTATTTTTTCTGGTGCATAAATTTCATCAATCAAATGTCTGTTAATTAACAATTAGAATTTAAAAGAGAAAAATCTACAGATTTTCAAAACTTAAAAATTAATATCTTGTTAAATGGTGAAATCATTCTTCCTATAGCATCATTCACATTTAGCAAGATAAAAATATATTGACGAGTAATAATATATCGAGATATTACTAAATATGTGTTGCAGCTTAGCACAATTAAAATTTAACTTTAACATTTCAGCAAATAAATGATTGAAAGAAGATAGTACCACATATATCTAATAAATGATTATCATTTTTTCAACTTTGGTTTAAAATGGAAATTTATAATAGAGAGATTTTAGAATTAATACTTTAATTAAAATATGTATAAAATTTACATTTTTAAGAGATTTTATCACAATTTTTTTAATTTATTGTTATATTGACAATAAAATACTTTTAGAATGTAATCAATACATATAATTTTAATGTATTGCCTTTTATGTACTATAAAATGTAAAGTATCAAATTTTATTTATAGTATGTACAAGATAAAATATATTAAAAACAATTTTATCTTCAATATTCAGTAATGCTAATATTATTTTTAACTTCCACAATGTTGTATTGCATATAAGTAATTTTTTGTAACACATGGTTTTTAATTTTATTATAAAATTTTTAGATATATTCATTTATTTTTACATTGAAAACTATCTTGAAATGTATCGAAAAATTGATAGAGAAATATATTCAAATATATTGGATTTGAATAAATAAACAATAGAAATGTTTCTCTTTTACTTTAGGTTTACTTTTTCTTAGCTCAGAAATAATCAATAGGTTTTCATACGCATTGGTGTTTTTCTTTATAAGTGCTTTCAACTTTACATTTCTTAAAGCAAGTAATGATTGCATTTAATTAAAATTTAATTGTATTCATAAAAGATTTCTCGCTGTCAATGAAAAATAATAAGAGCCGAGATAATTATTCTCAAATAAATTGTTTCTTAAAAATTCATTTACATTATCCTCATATAAAAACCAAATAACGTAAAATAACTATATAATGAATGCTCTAATTTAAAATATAATCATTAAATGTTTTTAAAAATATAATAATTTCATGAATCTGGTAGATAATTTACGGTTGAGTAATAAATGCTTTCTTCAACAAATTTTCTATTCAATTAAACTGAATTTCAGTATAATTCTTAAGAAAATAAACCACATATTAAACTTAAGAACACACACAATTATTTTATTCTAATTATAATAATATAATTTCTTATAATTTTTATAATAATTTATATTCATAAATATTTCAAAAAATTGCTCACAAAACAATCATTCAATTTTTAATGAATAAGAACCTATTTGTATTCTATAAAGAAAAATAACAAATTTATGTATCATAAGCTGCATTAGAAGTTTTATTTTGTCCTCAAAAATAGAAAGTAATATTTATTTCTAATTTTTTTCTACAAAATTTTACATATTATGCACAAGAAGATTTTTCACTTATATCTATACTTGAAGAGAAAGTTAGGGCTTGAATCTCACAAAAAGTTAAGGATAAAAATGTAAATTTCTGTAAACCATTCAACTTTTTTGAATTTTTGGTATTTTAAAATAAAAAATTGTTAAATAATTCATTGTAAAATAAATATTTCGAATGTATGAATGAAACATTAAATTTCTCTTTTCAAATTCAGTTTTGTTTTTAAATTTTTGTCCATATTTGTAGTACATACAGAATAAAGATTTATTTTTAAAATAACTCATGCAAGTCCCTATTTTTATTTTTGAAATTTTTCTCTTCAAATGAATAACCAATTTTAAATTTGTGGTAAAATATAAAATTTTATACAGAGAAAGTATGACGGCAATATTTAGATTCTGAAAAATTTAAATATCAGCAAATGTTTAATAATGTATTTACTCAGATATAAATGATAAGATATTTTTAGGTTTTAAGACTAAAACAACATTTTTAGGAAAATTTATTATTTAAACTTTAATTTGTCTGAAGATAAATTTATAATAATGTTAGAATGTACAAGTAAATTGTATAAATAAACTTTTGATTAATATTAAATTAACAATTTAATGATAAAAACATTCTTAAGTTTTAAATTTTTTGTATGTGCAAGAAATAACTCTAAAACACGTTGTTGGTTTCTTGCATATTAATGTTTGCTGATGTGACTATATATCTACAGCAGTATATATTATATTAAGATTGGTTATGGAGACAGTTATATCACAATCTATAAGTCATAGAAATGAGCACAGGAACGGTGACAGAAATGTCAATGTTCTAGTTTTCAGTTCGGTAGTTCTTATATTCGATTACCCTTCATCTATTGGTCGTGGTTTGAAATCCACTTTAAATTTCAATTCATGTTTGCACGAACTCTTATGAGAAATAGAAGCCATACACAAACCACAGAAAACAATTTTCAACTGTCGAACATATTTGACATAAATTTCAGTGAATCAAAAATATTTTTTATGTTTTTTAAAATATTTAACGATATTTTGAATATTCAATTAGTTAAATATATTGTGATTATATTGTTTCCCAATTACTTTCTTAAATGCTTTCTTTTGTTTTCTAATAAAGATAAAATTATATGGAATTATACATCAATGAGAAGTATTTTACCAATCTCTGCAGTATGGTAAAAACTTAATTTGAATTTCTTCATAATATTTTCTCGAGTCAAAATAGCATAAATCAATCATTCTCCTAATACTATTTCATAGATATACATAATTAATTTATTACATTTTTATAATAATTTTAATCAATACATTATCATTCATCACAAATGATTGTAATTTATTCATTTACTCCCAATATATTAATTTTTGATTAATAAACAATAGTAATGTAAGTTTATATCATTTATATAATAAATTTCATATCTTTAAGAGTGATCTAGATGATTTTTAACTGCCTTTTTTTGCATAGCAATTATTCAAATATCATAAAAATTGGTTTTTTAATTTCAATCAATATTTTCATTTACACTGCATTTAATTTTACCAAATAAATTATTAAAACTTATGCTTGGTATTAATGATATTTAACATCAAATTTACGTAATTTTCCTTCATACTAATTCTGATTTTGATATCTAATTTGCAAACATTTTATTACCATCACGTTAAATTGATGATAATCACTACATTGAGAATTTTATTATTTCAAAACTTTTGAAGAAAATGGACTTCATTACATATATTTATCTTATTCAACGGACAAAAGTTAGTACTAGAGATACTATTAAAATACTCTCACTTTTTATTAATAAGGAAAGTTTTTGAAGAAAATTTTAAATGAATTAATGAAGAGGATACGTCAAAATGACACTTCTGGTCATTTTGATAATATGTGTTGTTATGGAACTAATTTTACTGCAAAGAATATTGCTTCACATTGAAAAATCTATATCTTCATTTTCAGAAGGAAATCTAAATAAATGTAAATTATGCAATTAAAGAAATTTGATTTGAAATTTGTATCTAAGTAGAAATTTTCCATCAATATTAAAACAAAATAACTTATGACACCTCCGTAAACATCACAACAAAAAAACTTAATTCTAACTAATGTTTAAGGAAAAAAATAAGAAAAATACCTGAATTAAACAGAAATAATGGAAAAATAAATTGTAGGTGAGAAATCATGAAAATAATATGCTTAAGAATGTTTTTATATGGGCTTACGCAAAATAAGTTCATATCGATAATCTTGATACTGTACTGATTAGAATATCTCTGTAATATAACATTAAAATAACCTCAAATTTTACAATCAACTATATATAATTGCAATCAACTATAGTATACATGAAGAGCTTTTATAATCTGATTATACACTCTCGAAATAAAATCCCTCCTCATGTAAAATTCGGTCTCTTAATTTGGAAAATTAATTTTTGCATCTTTGTAAATTGTTATTATATTGCATAAAATATTGGTGTTACAGAGGTCGTAACTATTTTGAAAATCATTTCAGGATATTTATTTCATTGCATTTATTTAAATACAAGTATAATCACCGCGTCTCCAGAGACTGCATTTTATTAAATTTTTAAAATTTTAAACACATAAACTCCATATTGTTACTTACTTGAATTATATTTTGAATAGGGAAATTGCTTTAATTATTTTAATTTATTTTAATATAAATTATTACTTAATCCAGTTAATTAAGACGTTACCTATTAATCAAGGCATGCATTATATGATTTTTTATGATAAAATGTTATAAAAATTAATTAATTTAACTTTTCTAACTTTAATGTGTTTCAGTGTTATATTGAAAAAAATTTGACTGCATACTTCATTTTGTGCGAAAATATTCACTAGGAATTCTTCTAAAAACTTACTTTCCAGTAGATATCCAAGTGGACGCATTTCATTTTTCATTGCGACTTTCTATTCACATTTGCATTTTCATGGTATATTTTGCACTCGCCTTGTAGCACAAATAGGCCTACTTTTTCCATGTGTGTGAATGAACCTCTTTGATACATGATAACTGCGGAAAGTTTTTATGGGAAATATTTTACGCGGTAGATAAATAAAAACGCAGCCAACACATAGTGTCGCTCATATTTTATGGACATATTTTTTTTTTACGTGGTGATATCTTTTTTATTTTCTCAGCACTTCTCTGCCATGAATATTTCTTCTAATAATATATATCTGGTCTGCATCATCTGCATTATTTTATTTCATAATAGGATATGTCCAAAGCTTTATTATAAGACACTTTAATAAAAGATGTGTTAAATATGTATAATGTATATAAAATATCAGTTCCATTTATCATTTTTTAATTTTTGGAGTACTTCATTTAAGTACTTCAAAGTTATAAAGTGTTAGTAATGGAAAACGCTTCCTCCATTAAGTTTTTGCCGTTCCAATCATTAGCGTTCTGTTCAAAAGTTCATGGGTTTGAATCCTACCTTCGAATTGGATATTCGTAATGGTTTGGAAACTATTTTAAGTTGTAGACCTGGTCTAATTAACCCCCGTGTGCAAAAAATGTCTATTGAGCTACAAACAAACCAAACCTCCATTATGGTTTTGCAAAACACTAATTAACAAAAGCAAACTTATGTGATGAATATCAAATCTACCTAGTCTAAAAACTTGCAAATTTTTTGCCTTTTTAAAAATGTATATGACTTAATAAAGGATATGAATTTAAGTATAAATAGTTATTTTGGTATTATATATTTATTTTCACAATAAATGATTATACTTTTGGTATAAAAAATTTAACGTTAAAACTATACTGTAGAAACATATGTAGGGAACAAAAATCACTTAATAATTTATTCATAAAATTGTGCATTCTAAGCAAATAATTTTTCCAATTTGGTTTGCATTTAATTAGAATTTATTCCGTTTCTCATATAGTTACTTACTCTGCGTTCGATATTAAAATAACTCTGTAAACGATACCTTCATAAAAAAATTCTAGTTACCTATCTGATTGTGATTATATTCCGTATGATTTAAAGTAAATATTTATTGATATTACTTTTTTGAAACTCAATTTATATTTTTTTATAAAAATACAAATTTTTATCATGTATGACTTGATAATTGTCTGATTTGCTTATCTATCGATAAATTAAGCTAAGAATAACATTCGTCTTCCTTATTGATTGGAACAGTATTGTTATTTTTATACTGTTTGCCAAATAACAATCACCTACTAGATCAATAACACCATATCTATAAGAATATGATCTACAATACTATATTACAAGGATTTCTTTACATGCCTTCTTTATGTACAGATATATGGTTAGTCTATATAACTAATGTTTTAAAATATATTTATTGTAAATATTTTACTTCTATTAAATTACTATTTCGATAACATAATACTAATTACATAAATATATTATATTATGTTGAATTATATATAACATAATATTAATTATATAAAGCATGTTATGTATGTTATATGTATGCATGTAATATAACGTAATTAATACTATGTCGAATTATAAATAGTCTCGTCGCACTGATGTAATTAATATTTGAAGCCTCTGTTATAAATAAAATACTATTTTTTCCAATTTACTTCTCACACAATTACATTGACTTCTATATCTTAGTTTAATCTATGGGTTTGTCTTCAATAACCGGGATAAGGAATGGTAATTTTTCTGAATTTATCATTGTAAATACCGAAGAAGTTATTTTTTGTAAAGGAACTTGACGTTTGAATGTCAAATCATGCTCTAATAAGTTGAAAAATATTTTCATTTAATGTGACATTTTTTATGCGAAGAATAGTGCAACTTATTAAAATTAAGTAAAATTAAGTATTTTAATAAAACATTTAATAGAATTTTTTAAAACTATTTAATCGATATAATAAAAAAAATCATCTAAAATCTTTCATTTAAAACATTTTGTTTAATGTAAAAACCTTTACATACCAAAATTCAGTGGAAGATTTATAATGTGGAATTTATGGGTTTACAATTTTTGTTATTTTTTTCTTTATTAATTTATGCAATCTTAAATTTCCTTTTTATGCAGCAGATTGTATTAATTGTGTATTTTATGTGATTTAATAATCATTTACTTGTGATCATCTGCTTATTTATGATTAGATATCCATTTTTAAACCTATTTAGCTTCATCAAAATAAGTTAAAAAAGAAGACGGGATAAAGCTGACATGTGAAAGTAAGACAATACCTCTATTTTTATGGATAGATGAGCTTGATCTATTTGCACGAGGAAGTCATATTAGCGAATCTATATTTTTTTCGTAATATATATTTACAAAATATAAATTATAATAATCATAAAGAAAATTTTATAGTTTAGTTTAACCAGCACGAAATCATTTAGTTGATTATATAATATAATTTATGATGCATATTTAAAAGTAATGGAATTTTCCAAGAAATAGTTCGGAAACATATTCTAAATTTAAAAAAAAAATCAGTAATTTTTTTTATTTAAAATGGTAATTAAAATGTACCATATTAGCAAAACATGAAATTTTACCTTGTTTTTGAAATAAAAATAATAAAGATTTTTATAAAATAAATTTGTATTAAATAAAATTATGTTTTTTTTCCTCAAAATCTAATTTTTTTTATTATTTAATAATTTAAATTATTAAAAAGTAATTAGAATTTTATTGACTAATTAACTTTTTATACTAACCATATTTACCAATCAAGCTGTCAATGGTTTGACTGGAATAAGAAAATAAGAAACAACAGCAGATATAATCATAAATAAATTAATAATTCAAAAGAAAGCAATGAAAGAAACTAACAATTAAGCAAAACAGTTATTGTTCACATTTTGAAGGAGTTAACAATTTATTGCGAAATCAGTTTTTAACTAATTAGAAGTAAGCAAGAGAAATAAAAAAGTTCTTAAATGAAAAATGTGTCAATCTGGGCAGAAATAGATGACGGCAAAAATAAGCAATTCAAAATACTAATGTATATGGATTACTTGGATAACATAGAGTAAAATTAAATGCCCATAACCAAACTTGTGATTTTGAATTAACTATAAATGTATAGTTTCTTTATAATTATAATTAATAACTAGTTACATTAGTAAATGCTAGATAAAGTTGAATATCTTTATAACACACATTCAAGATACGTAAAAAATCCATGCCGTTAAGTTTCTTAAATACTTAGTAAAAGAATCACATTACATTTGTTTTTAATCATACCGATTAGAATAAGTTAGACAATTTGAAATATGAAATATTTTCAATCAAATCGGATGATTACAACAAAAAAAGAAAAGTATTATTTAGATGAAATTTCAAGATATACGAAAAAAATCCGTTAAAATGCAATGTACATAAGAATTCCTTTTCCTGTATGATATTGAGCTTATTTACAACAGTATAACCATAATTTCAGGCATTGATGGCAAGGTTGATAAATACTTCATTCTCATTACCGAAATGGTTGCGAGTTTTATTCTTAAGCCCGCCGATGATCAGTCGTGTTCACTAACGGTCATCGGTGGTTGAGTCAAGAAAAATAGATGATCACAACACACTTTAAGTGATTTAATACTTAATATAGGGGTGTGATTTGGCCATGTCTGGGGATCTTTTAACCTATTCCTATTGCCAATGAATGAAGATTGATCTTTAAATCAGTCCCATTAAGAGAAATTGTCCCACTCTGTTAATTAAAAACGTTTTTGTTAACTTCATTGTACCAAGAAATTAGAACTTAAGATATATTGGGCTTAGATTTGATTTGTTGTTCAACATTCATTTTTTGCAAAACGAGGCTAATTCGACCGGGACCTACTGTTTAAAGTGGATTTAGAACTCCATTACAAACATCCAAGAATAAAGTAGGATTTGAATCCACGAACAGTTAAACAGAAGGCAAGAGCACCAACCATTGGCTACGAACTCAGTATATTGAGTTTAGAAGTGTTTGACATAAATCCAGCTGCATAACCCTACTAATAAGAAAAAAAGAAAACATTATTTACTAGTTTTTGTATTCATGTTATAAATGTTTCATAAATAATAGATAAATATTGAAGTATTTGATGTTGATTAGTATTGAATAAAATAGATTATTGATTAAAATTAATAATTCAAATTTGTAGTTTTCGATAGCGTGTACTAATATTATTTCCCATATAAACAAGTTTAAGAATATTGTTTCATTCTGTATAAAAACGATTTTCATTATTTATTTTCTTAAATTTTGCATCAAATTCAAGTTTAAATCTAATATATTGCATAAAAATATGTCTTGCTGTTAATTGCTATGATATCATTTGAATTAGAAAAACTAGAAACACTTAAATTATAAACAGTATTAATTAGTTTTAAAGTTTATTCATCTCATTTTGGAAAAGAAAAGCAAAATTATCTCTGTAAATTTAAAAAATAATCTATTAAAATTCAATTACGGTAATGATTTTGAGGGGGTAACGCGGGTATAATTGTATTAAAATATGGGACTATGAATATTCAAAACTAGACTATGAATATTAAAATGAATATTCAAAGCTGGTTTTAATAGTTTAAACTCTGGACTAATATTTTTTTTCTTCTAAGGCATTATAATAAAAAACTATATAATTAAATAATAATCTTTTAGTGATATCTCTTTTTATATTTAATTAATATATTTTATATTTAATTATTATGTAAAGGAAGTAAACAAATTAAAAAATAATTTACTATTTAGCTAAATAAATTATATCTAATATTTTTAAAATCTAAATGACACTTTCCGAAATTTTGACCATTTTAATTTCTTTTAAAATATTTAATTTACTGAAATATTTTAATGAATCATGCTAAACTTTTTGTGCATTAATTTATTAATTTAAGTATGTTGCGTAATTTGATCTATGCATAAAAATATTTATAATTTAAATATCATGATATATATATATATATATATATATATATATATATATATTAAAAAAACTTCTTAAAATTATACGTTAATTTTCATTTACATGACAATGAATTCTCCTTTTTTGAAGCTTCCAATTTGCATTTATTTCTGAAAAAACAATGCAATGCTGACGGAAAGTTGTGTAAATTATTAAGTCAAACATAGTTTACAAAACTGCTTTTGTTTCACATTTAAGAATGTGTAATATCATAATGAAGCAATGTTGTATAGAACATGTTTTTCTTCTGAACGTAGTATTTGGAGAAAGTCTTACCTAGTTTACACTTACGTATTCTCATAAATATTCCCTTTTTCTTTGTTCTTCTTTTATTTGCATTCTTTTGTTTCTCTCATTTCGACACCATTGCCATTACTAATTTTCCATCGCTGTTTCTTGCTGAAATTTTGAATTTCATCTAAGAAAGGAATTTATCCTTTATTTAACAATTTTTTTTATATATTTTGTAATTATTGCGTTTTGAAATGTGTGATTTTATCGAATGTTGTAGAAAAATAATTAGGTTATAAATTGTTAATTTGAAATCAGAAAGCAATCAAATAAATATCTTCATCATTTATATATCAAAACTTTTTAATTATTTATGTAATTTTCTTCGATTGAAATTAATTTAAAATAGTTTTTGGTCTTTTCATTCGTTACCAATGATATCATCTTTGACTTTGTCAAATTTCCTTTCATACTGTTTTCATTTTGTTCAAACTTTCAGAATAAAAGCTGAATTTTGATTTTAGCTAGTTAATAATATCTATAATAGTCAAACATTTGAACTTTCAAGGCAAAGTTATGGATTTTTAGTACCTTATGACGGTACACTTTTTATTTATAAGCCATGCAAAATGTTTTTAGTTCAAATGTGAAGTTTAAGAATAGATATTTTATAGATAAGAAGAAGAAAAGTGAGTAGTCTTGAGTACAAATAAAGTTAATTTCTGAAATTCGTTTTGATAATTTAATGATATCAACTTAGCAATATACTTTAATAACAGAATTTTTAACTATCACTAATATATGATTTGATACTTGAAGACAATTGAACATTGATTAATAATTATAAATGCCAGTTAATTAAAATTGAATTTTTATCTTTTTATCATTCAGTTTTTTTTCATTTTTGTTATTCAGTTTTTTCTTTTTGAGATATCTTTGCTAAATATTCTATTAAAATGCAGAAAGTAACAGATTTCAGCAGAAAATATTATGAACTAGCTGCTAAGTCCGTGTCAATTTCAACGTGGTTTACCAACCTCCAAGAAGAACCTAATTTTTTAATGAAATATATATACTTAGCGTTTGAAGAAAATTTTCAGTTTGGAAAAATAAAAATAATGGCTGTTTCATATCAAGATACTGAATTTTTATTTAGCATCGTTTAGCTCCTTCTTTACACCATGAAATGAGGTATCACCCATCAGTCAATTAAAAACATACTGAATAAAATATAGACAACTCTTAAAAATCTCCATTAACTACATAATTATCAAATATGGTGTAAATATTTTTATCCTCATTCCAATAAATTTCTGATCGGTAGCGCATTTGAAAACATAAAAAAACGTTTACTAAAGAGGATAAAATAGTAAATATTATTTTGAAAAATATTATACACATGCAAAAGGAAGAAGAATCTAATATATAATGTATACCTTTAACTACTCCCAAATATTTATTTATAGATAACAGCTTTTTTTAAAAAAAATTATAGATAAACACATCCTTCTGTTCTTGAAGTGATTACAATTCTTGAACTATTTGTATCACTTACAAGCTAGCCTAAATGAAATAGTCTATGTATTATTTAGCCTAGTATCACTCACGAACGAAATGTATCACTTAGTCTTAGTATGAAATTTTACATGGAGTTCAAATGAGTATTAATAATGGTCTAAATTGTTTACCTAAGTCCTAATCAAGTTTTTAAATGAAAAGAAGTCTATATTTTAAGTTACAACCATTCTACAGATGTAATATTTCATTAATTGCAGAACTTGTGCATTCAAGCTTAGGTGAAAATGTACTGGTGACGAAGAATACGGATTTTATTTATATTGATACCTAAATAGTGTTTTAATGGTTTAAATTTTTAGTTGTTTAAAGAATTTATCAAATAAGAATGTGTGAATGATTTCTTTCGTAAAAATTATATGAATAAAAAGAGTAAACAGTTATTACATTAATTTATTCAGAATCTTTTCATGTCCATTATTTATCGATTTAATTACATTGTGGATACAACTTGATTGAATTATACAAATTTTTTCAAAATTAGAAATTATGATCAGTTACATAAAAAAAAAATATCTTGTCTAAGGTTTCTATGGTGAGTTACTTTCCAAATTAAATTGTCAAATATGAAATATCAAAAGAATCGAATATAAGTTTGAAGGAATTTTTCACAAATATTTTGTTTTGTATTTCTGAGCTCTGCTATTTGCCGTACTTCAATAATTTATTTTAAGAGCTTGTTAGTGTCGTCTTACTTCAGCATAAGCTACTTAGAAGAATATGTATTTCGCAGAAAATTTCGTAATTTCTTCAGTGGAATTTGTGCGGGTTCAAAGAATTTGTGATGAAAGTAATATATTTCTAAAAATACTGAGCCGAATTTTTTTGACATTTTTTACTGAGCTTCCTCAGAAATGCTTTTATATATAAAAAGATCACAGTTTCATGTTGAAATATCTTATATTATTTCGATTTCTATTAAAATTTATTTTGAGGGCTCTTAGCATATTCATTTAACAAAATCTGCAGCGAACGATTTACAAATAACTAAGTATATTTTAATGCGCGTATTAAACAGTAAGTTACAAATATTTAAAATAATATTTAAACATATGCTTTTATATATATGCAGAAACGACAATAATATCTAAGAGGTGATTTCATGACTAACACATTTAATCTTTGCAATTATTTTTAATCAATCTGTGTTGTAATATCAGTTAATTAAAAGTACACAGAATCCTATTTTGTCCTCGAAATTTTTTATTTATTTATTTCAAGTGCCCACTTCGATGCATTGCTAACAATGACTATGACACAACTGGGTCTCGGTTTTTGGTTTTAAGAGTGGAAACAACAGTATATTGTATAGGGGGGAGCCAAGAAAAAGAATTTTTGTTATTTAAAGGCAGGGAATTAAGTGAAATATTCCAAGACGTAGTCTGCCATCTCTAGGGTCTTCATATCATATAGATGATGGTTTTTTTTATTATTTAAAATAAAAAAATGCAAACATAATTTTGTAAATTCAATCTTTTAAAATTGTTTTGAAACTTTTTGCAATATATTTTAATTAACTATAATTCAAGCTGTGTATTTAAGAATTGAGTGTTCCCAACAAACTTTGAAGAATTACTTTGCAGACCCCTCACAGCTTTTTGTAGCATATAACTTAGGTGTAGTAAAACTGCATGGAGATAAAAAAAAAAAAAAAAAAAAAAATTCCATTCAGAATATGAACGTGATAGAAATTGCTTAATTTAATTGTTTAGCTTAGTTCAATTTTTTAACTGCATAAACGAACTCTAATAGATTGATGGTATACTGAATTTTTCTTAAATATTTTCCTTCCAACTAAAACCATTAGGACAGTACTTTAAAACTGTTAGGTTTTTATTAAAAAAATTTTAAAAAATACTTCTATGCTAGTTGAATAGGCCTATTTTAGTTCTTTCGTTATGAATTATTTACATGTGATTTATCTAAATACACTAGTTACCAAATATTTAGGAAAAAATCACAGAAACAGTGATGAATCGCCCCAAAACAAGACAATTTTAATGAAATTTGAATATATTGGTAAGCAAAATATGTTGAACAATATGACATTATGTAAAATAGTAGCGCTACTGTCGGAAAACGTCATTTATGAAAAACATAAAAATGGATGTCTCAGAGCAATGCAGGAATTGTCATTGCTTGTCTGAAGTAAGAAATCTAGTGTAGCGAAATTGTAACAATGACTTCCAGGCATCATTGGACCGAATAATTTCGATGGCAAGCTAACTAGAGACTAGATGCAGAAAAAGTCAGATGGTAGTGGCTAGATGTGAGTCCGTCTGACTTTGAATATATTTTTTAACCATGTATTCGGCATCCAAGAGTTTCAGCCACTGACAGCTGAGGACTACCACGACTGCCGATGACCAATATTTGGTATCATGTAAACGAAGGAATAGAATCATAACTCCAGCTAGACTCAGATACTTCCTCGCTGCATGCTCTGGCAGCTTTAAATCAAACGCGTGTCGAGGTCTTCAAAACGTAGTCTTAATGTGAGGTGACCAGTCATTTGCACCCCACTCAGGACACGCCATAGGTTAAGAACGTTTGTAATGAGCACGTCAACATGTCTACGGGACTCGTAATCAAGGTAGTTTTTTCCTTTACGAATAAATTCATTCCTAGAAAGCAATAGTAAAAGCATTTTCATTTCGGAGAATGTGGAACTCGTTTTCCTTTATCAAACATCTGTGAAAGAGATGCATATAGGGATAAGGCAGTGTCTGTGTTTAGGGTGGTATCTATTTTGTGGATCACACAGACTTCTCTGTTTTTCTTGTGGAAATTTCAATGTTCATACATATAGAAATGGCATCTTGGGTTTTCCATGCTTGTGAGCGTATTTATTCTAGGATAGTAGGTGATGCTTTCGTGTTACAGGTGGATAATGCGAGACAACACAGGGCTCGAATTGTGGATGCATATCTTAAGCAGGAAACAAATGATTGCGTACTCATCTCTATCACCTGACTTTGACCCAATATAGAATGTTTGGGATGCTCTATTATGACGTGTAGCTGCCCTTAATATCCCTTCTAAAATTGAATACTAGCCGCGTTTTCAACCACTTTGGAAGAGAAATGTATCGCACTTTCTACACAATTAATAGACCGTATAATTGAGAGCATCTTACATCGCTGCATGTACTGTATACCTTCTCGGAGAGAAGAATTGACTGATTTAAAACCTTAAGAAGAGGAATCTTTGATTTATTTCTCCAAGAGGCTTGGACATAATATGCTTATAAAAGAACAAATATTATGGGAAGTCCTAAAAATATTTAAGATTTCCTATGATCTTTGTTCTTTCGTTAGCATCAAAACAAAACTTGCAACAAACTGAAAAATAATAAGTAATATAATAATATTAATTTATAGAAGACATTTGAGTTTTATTCGTAAAAGGAAAATATCCACATATATTATACCTACTTCAAATTTCAATAGGACATATGCAAAGGTTATAAAATACTTACTTTTCTTTTTAAACGTGTTTTAAATTATTTTCACATAAGACAAATTTCATACTCTTAGCAGAATGGTGTCAGGAATTGTTAATGATATAGTTGTATAAATTTTTCATTAATTGTTGTAATTATTTTTCTATAACTTCTACTTAACTATGAGTTTGAAAAATTAAATTCAAGGCAGATATTTTCCTTTTCTTCCTGTTATGAGTTTAAAAGAATCAGCTTTTTCAGGTACTCCTTACTTGAAAGAAACAGATCTTATTGTTTATGAATGAGTTTATTTATATAACAAATTTTTTTTATTAATTCATAGAAAAAATATAATTTTAATGAAAATTGATTTTATAATATGCATAACATAAATTTGCTTTTTTTTTTAAATGAAAGCTATAGTCTTGAGTATATTAAAGGATCAGCTGATAAAAAGACAGCTAACAAAGAAATAAGATAAAGTACGAAAACCTTTTTATCTTTTTTTTAATATCTAAACAAGACATTTAAAAATAATTTTCCATTTTATATGGGTCACATGAAGATTTTATGCTTTATAATATCATAATGTGCTAAAATACCTGTCATTAGATTGTTTCAAGATCTACATTACAGTATACCTCTTATAAATATCAAATAATAATGAAGAAAATAAAATTATATTTCATTGAAATTTTTGAGCTTCATAGAATTATAAAGGAGATTTAATTTAGATGTAAAGATTAATTTAGATGTAAGATTTTTTTCAATTTAAAATATAATATATAATTATTCACACATTTATTCTTATTTTACCATACTTTGATTTAATAAATTGTCTAAAAATCCTATTATCATCCTTGTCCATTTTAATAACTTTCATTTATTCACAATATTGTTACTCATTTGTTTGAGCATTAACTTCTGTCATGTTGAATTTATGTCATCATGTTTTAATGATCTAGTACAAATAACGTTTGAATTTTATACATGATTGTTTCTTGGTGTTCCGCAAATAATATCTTCTGTTCCTTTTAAATTCTAGTTTGTTAATTGTTAAGACTACAACCAATACACTGTAATTTTAAATATTTTTCAGCTATTAATAACAGTTAAATGACAAATGATTCCTAAAAAAATACAATTTGTTGTAAGTAATAAAATATTAATTATTATAATCTCATTATTGTTATTAATTTAAAAATTTTCAGTCAAAAACTAATAATATTTGTAAAATGATATCTATTTTCATATTAGCCACAATACCTAACTTATCAGGATGGATCACAAATGCATCAGAAAGCAAAAACCATTTCATTTGTCTGAAATGTTTTCCACGAAAGAAAAATAATTGTATATTAGAATTCATCTTACGCAATGTATAACTTCCATTAAAACCTGACTTTTCCCCAAATTGATTTTTCTTTCTTCTTAAGTGCGTCTTTAGACTTACTTCTGGCATCTGCTTTTCTTTTTCTGGTCTTCGAGCTTTGATTCTGAATAGAAATAATGAATAGATGTTATGATGTAGAGCGGCTTACTAATTCATCAGAAATACGCGGATGTTTTTAAAAGAATATTCTACGTACCAGAATCATAATTTTCTATTATAAAGAAAGTAATGATTGCAATTCGTGGAACCCTATGCACAACTTGAAAAAAGGAATTCTTAAATCTGTAGATATTAAAACATTTTGTAATGAAATTAATACATTTTATTTAAGAAAAGTCTGTGTTTTCAATCACAAATCATGAATATTTTAAGAAAGTAAATAAATTCTTATGTAGTATATGAATAAATAAGTTTTAAAATAATTGAAATATTAAATGAAAGACAAATATGGTTTTATCTTTTACATTTCAAAAGAAAAAATAATTTATTTTGGAACATATATACTATTATTGAACACTTATTAAAAAATATAAAACAAGAAAAAGTAATACAATAAAAGTGAAATAAAATTCAAGAATTTATAACAATATAAGCTAATTTGCTAAATGTTTAGTATTTGAAATAAATAGACACTCAGAAATTATATGTAAGTAATATAGTATAATCTATATATAATCTACATATATATATATATATATATATGTGATATAATAGATGTACACATACATTTTGATTAGTACACATAAAATGTATCAGATCGTAAATGTAAAGACAATTCATAATTATCTCGTACATAAGAAAACAATAAGTGAATCTATTTATTTTCGAAAAGAATAATATAACTAAAATGTTTGTTATTTAACAAAATTTCCCTGTAGTATTTTATGTACAAAATATACAACACATTTTTTCTATTTTTTGGAAAATCGAAGCTTTAAAAAACAACTTATTTTTCTTGCAAATAAGAATTATTTTTTATATTAGAATTTTTTAGTCAACAAAATATAACATTTAAAAATACTATTTTCATGAGTTTATCATATAAAAATAAAAAATATTATTTGATATTAAAATACATAATATTTCCAGATTACTAAAGTAAAAAAAAATAATTTAAATAAAAAATGTTATTCTGATAAATTTTTATGCGAATTTAATAATGCGTTTAAACATTGTAAGTTTTAAGTATGTAGTGTAATTAAATTTTCATGATATATCAATTCAGAAAATATTAAAAAAAACTTTATTTTTGTGAAAACTTAATTTTCTGTTTTGTTCCTAATAAATCTTTAACTTTTTGCTTATTCGATACAAAAAAAAAAAAAAAATCATTTTTCATTATAAAAGGAAATTGAAAATCATAGGAAAGTCAGCATAACATTCCATTTATACATACATTTTAAAACTTAGCTCAGAATTGTAAAAAAAATTTCATCATTGAAGCAAATGATTTTTTATATAAAATATATATTTTACATTAAGTTTTCATGAATCAAAGCTTTCTCAATGATTAATATTTAATGTTAGTTATGCTTTTAAAACTAAGTCAAAATTTTAAAATTTGACAAAATGAGGAAACATTAAACTAAAAAATAAATATATTTATTTGCGTTGATTCACTTATTTTAAAAAAATTATGCTATTATAAAAAGAGATTTCTCGCCTTATCTGTATTTTCCTAATACTGTGGATTGATCAGTGGATTGCAATGAAAATGTAGTGCAAGTCAACATTTATAGGAGAGTGATAGGAATTTTATTAAGGGAAAGATAAATATATTTCTTAGTATATGACTTAATCTCCTTTGGAAAAACAGAAAATGTTTTCCTTGATATGAAATAACAGAGATCATTACACGGGGAACTTTGTATTCGTGATATTATTAGACTTCCTGAGATGATATCCATTGCATTGGCTTAGTGAACTAAAATAATAATCAAAACTTCTTTACCCATTGCAGCCAAGGCAACATTAGAAACTCTCTGGATATTCCATGCAAAATCATTCAGGACGTGGAATTATTCATAAACTAAGCGCATGAGAAAATTATTATTGCAAATCATCTGTGAGTTAATTTCTCACTTGAAAAAAGTTTCTGTATATAATTATCATTTCTACCAGGAGTGTTGTTTGTGAATGAATACTCTTGAACTGTAAGATATAAAGTATATATAATGTAAGACATATTGTATTTATCGTACTGTCAAATAAACGGTAAAAAAAATAAATAAATCAGTGAACAGAAAATTTGCTCATCACTTGGCAATCATGAGATGTTTCATTTTAACTCATTTTAATTTTTTTTGGAAAATCATTTAAACGATTGAAGTTTTAAAGTATCTCTTGTACTGACTTTTACTTGTTGAACAAGATAAATATAGACTGGAAATCTATTTTGTTTAAAAGTTTTGAAATATTGAAATTTTCAACATGGCATTCCTATTTCTAGAAATGCATGTCTCTTTGACGAGATTATCTCACAGTTTTTAATTCGCAATCATGTAAAAATGACTATATTATTAAATATTAATACGAGATAAAGCGAACTCTTATCTCAAATAAAATAAGGCCAGAAATTAAATTTTTGTGTTGAAGAAAGAGAGAGAGAAAAATGCGTAGAATAAATGCATAATAGTGAAGTAGGGTACTCAAATATGATAAAATAATAAAAAAAATTTATAACTGTGTATCATATATTTTCTTTTATTAATTTGTCTTATTCAATGATATTGCTTGCAAAGTGGTTGTTGAGGAACTCTTGCATTCAGCGATTTCATTAACTGCAGATTCTAGAACATTTTTTATGTACTTTTCTTTGTAAATATGCATCCGTTTGAAGCATAAATGAATGCATCAATTAAGTAATTTAATTTGAAATAAGTCATTAGAAAAACATGAGATTTAATCTTTTTTGCAACTGATAATTTCTTGAAAAATGAACTGTTTTAAATCTGCAATATATGAGGGATCTTTCAAATCAGTATTTTTCTATTCAAATTTTTTTTATGAAATTGTAATAATTTAGTTAAATTTTGTCCTGAATCGTTTTTGAAAATTGTCCATAACATGGTTTCAATCTTTTAATTTTGAATTCTATAAAAGATGTAAGGTTTAATTGGTACTTCAGGATTTATTTTTAAGTGGTGATTATTTTCAATCACAAAATTTACTGTAATAATTTTACAATCATCATTTGCGACCAATAAGTGGAGTTACAAAACTGATGATATTTACACGGGAGTCATTTGCAGCATGTTTTATTTTGTGGATTTTAGTAACTTGTTAAGACGATAATTGAGCTCAAATTAGAAGTTTCATCATGGCAATTAATAATTACACAACTATTTTGAATGCAAAGATTATTAATAATTTGCTGATAAAACACAACTCTTCAGATCAATATGTCCTTAGTTTGATTCCAGTCATTTTTTTAACAAAAACATATTGAGCTTTCTCCTTATATATGCTGGGCTCTTAAGATGAGTACTTGACTTTCTCTGTTTTCTTTCTTGTAGCACATGCATGACTGAATGTTTGTGAAAAGCCCTCCTGGAATGCAATATACAGTGCATATTAAAATGTATTTCAAGAGTTAGCTTGTGGACTAATTCCTGCATTGTGTCAAAGTGTTGCTGATGAAATGTTTAAAAAGTATCATGTTGTTCATACATTAATAAAAGAGTGATAATAAGAAAACTAGGAGTAAAAAAGTCATGAATAAATTTCATTATGAATGCTTTTTTAACTAATATGGCATTTCAGTCTTAAAAATACCAACCTTAAAATTTTTTATCGTTCTTTTTAACCCCTTAAAATTTATGAAATTCTTTGCTTTTATAAGCCTGATGAATGATTACAAATGAGTTTATTATTTCTTAACTTAAGCAATTTTAGTTAATAGACTCGGTTTGCCCAGAAGTCAGATATGAATTCGCAATTCATTTTTGAGTATCTTGTATAAATTAGTTTGCCCTATAACAGCTCTAACTAACAGGAATTAGGATTAAACTACAAAGTATGAAATAATTCATTCTTAATCTTTGGAAGAATTTCTTCAGAGACCACTTTCTTAGTAAGGAAAACCATCTGTCTTTTCCCAATCAACTATCCAAATGGCATCCCAAATATATCTTGAAATATTATCCGTACCCCTACGTTGATCACAATTTTCTTTAATGTTATTTGAAGACGTGTTTAGACGCTCATAGTGGCTAGTTCATCCAAGCATTAACTGACTCTAGAGTAAATAAGAATTTCGTGAAACTACTAGAAAAATATATTCCCTTCTCATTTTTGATATAGGAGAAAATAAATCCAAGAGTTTCATTACAGATATCTTTAAAGACATCTCGATTATTTTTCAGTTCCGAGTAATTGCATTGGAGGTCAAGAATTGTAAACACATTTGAGTGACAGGTGATTATTATCAGCTGGAGTGACCCACTTCTGTCGCTGTTGAGATGAGACTTAATTACTTGCTCGAGGCACGGAGAGGAATCGCTAGTTTCAGAAATTTTAAGTAAAATGAGCAGAATTGGAAAACATGTGAATTATTTTGCCCTTTTGCCAAAAAAAAGTATTAAAGAGTTATATAATCTTGACTTCACTTGTAACTTTCATTTGGCTTTACACTCAAAGTTATATTTCTGTCTAAGTTAGACAAAATAAAAATTATTAGACCAGTATTTTTGAAGTTGTTTTTAAAAGAGCAGAACTAATAAAAACTTTAGTAAAAACTCAAATTCAAACATACTAAAATTTCATTTAAAATAGATTTTAAAATTATTTTTAACACTTACTTAATTTTACCAAAAAGCACAAAGTAAACCAATTTTTTAAACTTTTTCATTATTTTTTAATAAATTCATTATTTTAATATTTGTATTAAAAGAATGCATACAGTTTTAATTATCATAATAAAAATATTTTAATAAAATAAAAGTAATTAATTATTAATTCATTATTTTTTTATATTTAATTTTCTTATTTGTATAGGAGTTTCATTAATTTTTTTAAATTTTTGGTTTTATAATAAGAATTGAAACATTTCCTAGTAAAATTAAACTGTTTAAAAGAATCATTTTATAAATTTAGTGTGTGTATCCTTTGTAAAACATATTTATTCCATATGTCACTTTATTGGACACCTTAATTGTAATTGTAAAATAGTAAGTGCAAAAGGTTTGCAGTACAAAATCTATGATTTTCCTTTGTAAAAAGTGACTGATATGTTTATGCTGCTTTAATAACAATGCTTAAACTTTAATTTCATTTAACTAAAATATAAAAATTAACATAAATTATATCAGTTTTGGGAAAAATAAATCCATTATTTTTTTCGGTAAATGGCTGCATTGATCGAATCTCATAAAGTATTGATCAAGCAATTTCAGGTTTATACTGGTTGAAAAGATGACATTTTGATGTAAAATATCTTTATACCATTTTTAATTTGGTCGATTCAGTTGTGAATAACAAGATTTCAAAAATAAAAGTCAAAAACAAAAAGAAAATTCAGTTCATTGAACAGTTTTCTTTAATAAAGACAAATATGGAAACAATCTAGATCTAGATTTAGACAAATCTAGATTTTATCTAAGTGTTTTGAAATTTTTATTCTGAAAGATCCTATTCATCTAGGTTGATTTTACTTTTCTATATAAACTGAAATGCCGAAATTTATTTTTCAGAAAACTAGAAGTTTAAAACTTTTATAAATTTATTCTTTAATTTCTCAAAAATTTAAGCACTATCTATCTGGATTCAATCATTTATAGTTTTATATTTTTCGTTACATATATATATATATATATATATATATATATATATATAATGTTGCTGGAATTATATTGTTTTATAAATAAAGATTACAACTTATTTCAAAAGTTATTAATTTTAAATGATGTACATAGTATTTCTTGCAATGTTATTTTACTTATTAATCTTTATTTCTTCATAGTCTTTACTTTTTAATATTTATGTGCTGCATAATAACTATTTCATGAATTGGTTTTCTTTTTAAAATGCATAAATTTATGTAAAGTTTTTCGATTTATGAATTTTATATCAGAATCTAAGAACTTTATAGTTACAAACATTGATTCAGTTCAGTATTATATATTTCCTATATATTAATACCGATGAAAAAATATTACGTGACTATTTTTGTACATGTGCAAATGTTTTACAAGTAAGAAGATCAAATATTTGGATATGAAGCAAATGAAGGTAGATAATGAAATCTCTTGACCTTAAGGCCATTTTCCAAAAATAGAATCAAATATTCTCTGTCGCACTTTAAATGTGATTAGAAGAATGATCGACTTTCTGTTTGATTAATGTAAACTCTAACCAGTTAATCCAAAATTAAGTAGATATGAGAAGAACTAGTTAAAATATTTAGCTCTTTTATAAGCAAAGTATAACTTAAAATTCATTTAGAAATTAATAATCCAAAAATAAAAGCTCAAATTGACAGTATCGGAATAGTTTATTTAGTAAAAAATTACTTTTTTTTATTGTCACTGATTAAAGTAAATGCTGGCTATTTACTTTGAGAGCTCTAAAAAGTTAAGAACTGTTTTCGATTGTTTTCAGACCATTTCTTGTTTTCTCTTATATTAAATAATTTTCCAATTATTTATTAAAATGTTGCAAGTAAAAAAACTTGCATGCGCTGAAAAGGAAATTAAATAAAAATGTAAAATTAAACATATCGGAAAAATTATGAGATTGGTAAGATATATTTTTTAGGAAATTGTCAATGGGATAATACATAAAATACCAAAGCTACTGTAATTTAACACATTTAAGTACTTGAAATGTGCTCTGTGGCCCTGATATATAGCTAATAAAATATCGAGTTAATATTTGGTCTTAATCGTAGAGTAAAGTAAAATCTTAACTAACATTTTTGTTTAAAATACCATGAAAACTTATGCCTGATTAAAATTTATAGATCATCACCAAAAATAATTAAAAAAAGTAGTTGGACAGCTTTGAAATGCATTACAAAAAGAATATTTATGATAATGATACATACACTGCAGATGAGTCTCAGACTAAGCGCCTCATAATTTTGAATTAGATCCAGCAGACATAGCTAGTCATTCTTCTCCACATCCACGCCACACCAATGGAAGATCTTCAGATATCACTGATTAATGTAAACATGTCCTCAATCCATAGAACTCCTGCAACCCAGAGAAGGAGAATGTGGTCACCCTCGCAATCGTAGTTAATGCTTAACTTTGTTGATTTTACGTGAGGTGGCGTGATGTAACTGAGCCCCTGGAGTTCTTAGAATATTTGTAGAGGAGAACCTACCAGACTATTACTTCTATAAAGCATTTTAATATCCACCACATAAATTGACTTCCAAAAGGTTTTTTAGAAAGATAATGGGCGGATTGGTGATTAGAAAGATAATTGGTGATGTTACAAAAGAAGAAACTTGGAAAACTACTTTGAACAAATGTGCATCCAAAAATGTAGAAGAGCAACGTCGATCTACCCTTGCTCAACAGTGGCTGAGATCAAACTCGTAATTTTTTGCCCTGAAGAGCTACTATTTGGTCGAGATGAGCTTTTCATGTCTTTTAAGAATTTCACCGTTAATAATTAAATGCAAAATCTATTTGAGGGAGCTGGTAAACTTAAAGAGCGTGACCCAAGATAATTAATAGGGGAATGAATATTCTGGATTTCCATTGATTAGTAGTGGGGAAGTAAAATAACTTCCGTGGATAAAAAAGTAGAATTTGATTCCCTTTAATTTCATGATACTCCTTCTTCCATAGACTATACAGACCCTGCAGAGGATGAATTTAATTGACAGACTACCCTTTTTTTTTACGGACTCAGTACACAGGACATCGTTTACAATCTTCATGGTACAGGAAAGAGGGTTAAGAGTGTTATTCATTATACATAGCAAAGCTTTTTATTGTAACTTTTGGCTCCATTCAGCTCATTTTTCAACGGGACTAGACAAAAATAACTAGAAACACCAAATACCATTAAAATATCACACACAATAAGATCATTAGAAAAAAGATAATTGCTGACATGGCCATTTATTTTATTTAACCATGAATGATTTTCCACACACTTAGTATACAAATGACGAATTTTATCATTTATTAATTTTCTAAGCATGTAGAAATTAAAAGTACATATTTCAAGGTAACAAACAATGAAATATAAGTTTAAGAGAAGAAAAATTGCAACAGATTTCTCAAGTTTAACGTTCAACTGAAATTTGTATAGCATAAATAGGAGTTATTTAAAAAATCATTTTACAAATTTGATTTTCAGGATAGTGCATAAAGTTATTTAAAGTCGGAGACTTTCCTTCTTCAGTAAAAATAAAAATCCAAAAAAGAGCCTGGGATGCTTTCACTTCTAATAGTGAAATTTTAGGAAGGCATAGATAACGATTTATCAAAATATTCTTTTAATATTTTTTGACTAAGATGTTCCTAAATATGCATGTTGATGCATATTTATAGGAATATTACCTATGTAATTTGATGTCTATATTTTATTATAGAAAGGGAACGAGTTATTACTATCATAACAGGATTGAAATATATCAGAATTCTAAAAACAAAATGATAAGAACATATAAGTTATTGGATTGAATTTGAAAATAAATATGACAATATTGACTTTTTAAAACATCTAAAAGTTTCTAAACATAGAATGATGCGATTTTTTTTTTAACTTCCAGACTGCAATAATCTTAAAAGATATTTTACATAAATTTTTCTAATGGATGACATATATTGGTATGATTTTTCCTTATAAATAAAAATAATAAATCTGATATCAAATTCACAACGAGAAAATATATTTTTTTACTGATAAGATTTTGAAATAATGATCTTCGAAATAGAAAATTAAAAGAAAACAAAAATATGTTTGTAAAATTAATAATATGAAATATATTTCAGTATTTCAGTAGATAAACATTCTTTTTAAAATCATTTTTTCCATAAAGAATCTGTTTTCTTTTTTCTTTTGGATTTCCATTTAAATAAATGAATCTTAGAAAGAAATTCTAACTAATTTAAATTGGCACACATTAATAAACAGTGAATGATTTCTTTGATTCAAAACAGTTCGAAATAATATTTTCACAACTTTACGCCTTAAGTTTTTCAGTTTTTCTTAAAAATTAAAAGCAAATTTTAATATATGCTGCGTTGCAGCCAATAGAACATTAACTGATCAACTGAAATTCATGAACATGTCATACATAAAATAAAATAATTAATGAAATTCATACACTATGCAGTCGTATATCTGATTTTGTTGCGCTAGAGTCAAAATTGATATTCGGTTTTGGCAAAATTAGAAATAATGAATCAATTTGGGAATTTTAATTTTTAAACATACATTATATTATTCTTAGGTATTTATTAAATATGTATCTCATTCCTATGGAAATTTAATTAACATTGTGTTTCTGGCATAAATAAACAGTGTCGAAAAACAGCATAAATTGAGATTTTCTATAGGTGTTGTAATATTGCTGATTTTATAATATTTTTTAACTTTAAGTAGCATTATATATGAAAATTGAGTTTGCATGTAAAATTCTTCAATATTCTGTTAAGTAAATGGTTATGTAATAGTAATCATATCATATAAATGTGCAACCGAATATAAATCATAACCCAATCAAAAAAGCTATGTTATAAGATTTGGATATGTAAACAGCAATACATTATTGCTACATATATGCGAGAGGTATTCGGAAAGTAAATACCTTTCCACTGTACCGTCGACGTAATGCTGCGATCGGTGCTCCGCACATGCGCTCTAGTCTTCTTTGTTCATTGGTTCTCAGATGACGCCTGTTAGGTTGTTCTATATTGTGTTTCAATTTTCTGCACACATTTAAACTACTTAAGACAATTACTGATCTCGCTGACTGTAAGATCCATGCTGTAATTTGAATTATAACGAAAGGACTAGGAAACCGGCTAAAATCTATAGACAAATTAAAGATGGTTATTGTTAAAAAAAATGAGTAGGTTCTAACCCACTAGTGTTTATGTCTAGTGTTTATTGAAGGTCAAACAAATGTCCACGATAAGGCTCGGTGTCATCGGCCTTCTATTGCCCAAGATGATTTTGTAAAGAACATTGATGAAAAAATCCATGAAGATAGACGTTTCACAATGACGACGCTTTCATACACGAATTTCAGCAAATTTCACGTACTGTGGTTATTTCTGAAAATTTCTATAGAGGAAGTATAGAAAAGTTGGCAGCCCGCTACTAAAACTGTTTAACATTGGCGGTAACTATGTGGAAAAAAAGTTTGATATGTTTTTTCACGTAAAAATAATATTGACTATAAAAAATGTTTCTACTTTTATTTTTTTTTCCGAAACAGCACTTACTTTCCGATTACACCTTGTACCAAGTTTTTTTGGGAGGGGGCGGTATAGACAGTAAAATTTTTTCTTTAATATAAAGTATACCAGGTTACAAAATAACAGATTTTTTTATAAAAACTTTTATAAATATATTTATAAGAACTGATTATAAATACAATCAGCGAACATAAAAAACTTACATGCAGTTGTCAAACGAAACATTTTACGATACAGTTAAATTTTAAGAGGCATTTTATCATTATTTATTGCATCAGACAATCTAAATCAACAACATTTTTCTAAATCATTTTAACTGTAATGATAACCATAAACAATAATTATAATCTAATGATAAATTTAATATCTAATTATTATTTAGCAAGAAAATTCTTAAACTTAAGTGATTATTTCCCAGCTTGTATTTCGACGTGCAATTCTACATTACTACGCACATATTATAAGTTTAGAAATCTCCCGAAAGTTTTAATATGGTAAATAAAATATACTTACCGATTTCGAATGTATTACAAGGGTTAATCAGAAAGTAAAAGTCATTTGATGAAAAAAATTAAAATCAAAACTATTTTAGAATAAATATCTGTCTCTCACAGGAGGCTTAACTTATCGCTATATATTGTAATCTACATTTAAAATTATGTCACGTATGATCACGAGATTTAGAATCCTCTTGTAAATATTCTTCTTTTTTCAGATTCACTTCGTAAGGTAGTCACTGTTTTTTTTTTGTCAAAAAACATTAAAATAGAAGCTTTAAAAGAACATGACAGAGGAACATAGCGCTCAAGGGATACTTTCTAGAAAAATTGGGCTCCTTCAAGACTTCTGTCCACACCTACATTGTTGTTCGAGTTAAAAAAATGAATGAAACAATTTGGTATGTAACTAGTTTGTACTAATTTCAGCTTGTCCTGAAAAAGATACAATTTTTAGGTCGTGAACAAATAGTGAAAAGTAGCAATCTCAGAATATAATGGTTTTGTTGCATGGGATTTCTAAAACTAGTAGAAAGATGCTACAAATGATGTGTTCAGCGATAAAGAAAGTTGTTTACCTGTTATGCAATTGATTACTTTCTAGAAAAATAAAAATATTTTTCCAAATATTGCGGCTTGATGTCAAAAATCTTTGGATTCTTTTTATGTAAGGTAAATGCGAATATTGGTTAACAAGCCCTAAGTTTTAATAAATTTTTCAAATGTGAAGGAAAAAAAGAGCGGTTAAGATTTGTCTTTATGGAAATAAATAGTTAAATTTTATTTTTAATTCATATTCTAATTTTTATATTGACAGGATTACTGTAAATGTATAACTTTAAAATTTGCTTGAGCTAAAAACTGAGATATAAACCTATGAAATAAAAATGAAATTACGAATATGGTAGACCGATGCCATTAAATTGTAACATCTGGCCTCAAATCCAAATTATATATATATATATATATTTATATATATATTCAATAATTTTGATAACTTTTAATGATATAGCCTATATTCACTGTTACATGCATTATATTAAAAATGTTTTTCACGTAACAATAAAGTTAAATATTTAAAATAGTATTCCGTGCCTTCAGGCAAAGATATTTTTAAAATTTAATAGCTTTCGTAATTGAAAAAGAAAATAGCTATCCTCTTTAAAATAAAATACTCAATGTATGAATTACAAAGTTAAAACTATTTAATAACTTCAATTAATATAACTAATTTACTTTCTTACATGCAATAAAATATTACATGTAATATAAATAATTAATAAATAATTACATATTTAATTAATAACATTAATTCTAACTTAAACATAAATATCACAAACTATACTTATTCAAAACAGGTATTTTCTAAATAGTACTAACGAATATAATTAAAGTTAATTACTAAAAATTATTTAACAAAAATAAAGATTTCAAATCTTCCTATGTTTCTTACGTTTGATAAGCAAAATTAATTTATATTGCAATTAAAATTTCAGAAACTAAGTAATTTAAGGCTCCACATTCAATGTAGTTTTAATTAAAAAGGGATTTTATTATAAAGTAAAAGAAGCTTTGCTCCAACATATTGACGGGGGAAGTAAATCAATCTGTGTGTCTCATGTCTTCGTTTCCTAATCTCATGAAATGTAGTAATAACTATAGTTATATAAAAAAAGATTATTTGCAAGAAAGATTTGATATAAACTCTGAAAATTTTGACTGATATTTTTCAGTATAAATTTCCATGATACTAAAATTCGTTTGCATTTAGTTATTGACATATGTTTTAGATTTTTTTTCTGTCTACTAAAGCCACTGAAATACTAAACACCCACACAATTTTGAAAAATTGTCAACTGAATGAATTGACACCAGAGTAGCTCCTTCCTTTTTAACTTTTACTTTTAATACGAAGGAAATTTTCAATTCGTTTAAGGTTTAACAGAGATCTTCAAACCATAATATTCAGTTGGATCAAGTGTTGATCCCAGAACGATCCGAGCATCATAAAATTCAGCCCATTGTTGGTTGCATTTCCATCTCAGGCTTTGGAACTGTTCAGAATCCATTTGTACTGAAAGGTTCATGGTAATTATTATTTTTAAGCGTTGAGAGATGCAAAAATTTTAACCAAACTCTTTACTAATCCAATTCAAACTACAAAATCTCTCAAAAGAATGAAGTCCCATTATGCAAAAAAAGACCTTAGAATAAGTATCAAAATATTTTGAAATTCTAAGATAATAATAATTTAAATTATAAAACCAGTTTTTTTTTTTGCTATTACTATAAACTTAATCTACAAAACTACTAACAGCTATTCTAAAATGCGTTTTACGCACAAAGCTATACTTAGTTATTTGGTTTCATGAAATTTTCTGAAATTAGTTTCAGAATATGTATCATAAAATGTTTAAGAATATATAAGTGAATTGAAACATTTCTGGATATCCTGTTTATGAAATAATTGCAGTTTTATTTAAAATCTTTAATTAAAATTAATAACCTTAAATTTGTGTAGTTATTTTCTTGCAGCATTATTTGTTTATCTTTCCTCAAATTAACTTTAAAGAGGAGGATATTCAGAATTCATTTGTTTATTGTAAAAATTTCTAAGTTATATGCAAAGCTCTCCTATTTACATGAAAAATTTAAAATATAACATTATAAGTTTAAAATAAATAATTAATGAATTCATTTTTAAGTTAAAATTTAGAAAAATATTTTAAACAAAAATTATTTTAAATAAATCGTTAAAATAATAAATTTAACCTACAATAATTCATTGCAATAAACAGAAACAATCAAACTAAAGTTGAGAATTGCCTTAAAAATTTGCATTCAAATTAAAATGTTTAAAAGAAATAAAAAATTTTTTGAAGTAGCAAAAAATAGTGATATCTTTTAAAGAAACATTTATCAACAAATTACACACAATTGATGATTTAAATAATTTTACAAACGTTTTCTTTAAATATATAATCCAAATAGTATATGCTGAAAAGAATAAACAAGCAAAATGTTGGCAAACAATCAAAATGGAAATTACAATGGCATAAAATTTAATTACTGAAAATGGGCGCAAAGTTTACTTAAAGTTCCTTAAAAGGAATCAATCAATTGGCTTTGTCGTTTAGAATTCTAAACTGGTAAAGAGAACAATGGGCCCGTTACTCGACTATACAACATCACAAAAACTAATCGCCATGACAGTCACGTGACAAGCAATTTCCTTAGGAATGGCTGAATTCATTTAGACCCTATCTAGGATAAAGATGATCTTATGTATATTTAAATGGTGATAATTTAGTTGCGGATTGTAAAATATTCTCCTAGTGATGTTTCCATTTAATATTTGCAATGCACAACAGTTACGTTTTAAGATATCTCGAAATAAAGAGATGATCTGAAGTTTTCATTAAATTTCACACAACATGTTAAAAATAAACAAAATAAAAACTTAATTGTTTAATTTATGCTTACATATTATAACGTGTCAGTGCCAATTAAATGATATGGAAGTTAAAAATATTTTGACCAATTTCTTTTTGAAAACATTCTCTAACCATTTGTTATTCGAATTTTTAGTAAAGAAAACCTACTTTTGTGCATCATTATTTTAAGGAATAAAAGAAAATTCCATATATACATGAATATAATTGCTAATTTGGTTTATGCACAGATACTATATAGATTTAAATATTATATTTTTTAACTGGTGCAAAAAAAAAAGAATCATTAACCTATATTAGACTTGTGTCATTAATGAAAACTCTTTAATTAAATCAAAAATAAAAATAATCAAAAATTTATTTTAAGTCCATTAAAAACTTAATATCAAATGCAAAAACATATAATAAATAAAACTAAATTAAATAAAAAATCAACATTAAATAATGAAAACAAAATTAATCAATTTAATTTCATTAAATAAATATTTTTAATCAAGTCTAAGCAGAAATTAAAATCAAATAATTAACTTAAAAGTTATTTTGCATTTATTTATAAAAGAAAATAACAAAACATGCAAGGATTTTTGATTGAACTTATTTATTGCCTAATTTGAAAATACGGCAATTACATTAATATTAATTAAATATTTTATTTTTGCTTAGTATTTACGAAATGTCTTTATTATATTAAATTTGTTAGTTAATAATTTAAATTTTATTTGTAATTGCATATTTTCCTACGATGACGAAAGACTATTAAAACAGTTTTGTGCGAAAAAAAGAAAAAAAAAATTAACAATTTTTTCAAATACAATTGAAATTAAATAATAAATTTTTGTGATAAGATAAGTCAAAAGAATTAAAAAATAAATACATATTTAATGAAACTAAAAAAATGTATAATAAAATAAAAAAAGACAAT
>JAPDSC010142163.1:0-63686 GCA_026290005.1 Latrodectus geometricus
TATATATATTATATATATATTATTTCTATACCAGGAGTGGTACATTCTATACAATCATTGAAAATATTCATATATTTGATAAAATTTATAAATTTACGACTAGAAATTTGAAATTGTGGTGTATCATTTTTAAATGATTTTGAGCACAAAACTGAGTGAATAATCTTAACTCCAGAAATAAAATATTTGATTTAAATAATTCTGTGTCCAAGTGCGGGAATGAAAATTCATTCGAATGTTTATTAAAATCATTAACTATGCTACTAATTAAATAAATAATATTGTCAAATATTTATTCAGCAGAAAAGAAAATTCATTTTAAATATATTGGTATAGCGAAATGTGTGGAATAAATTTTCAACTTCACAAAGTAAATGTGATTTTCAGATTCATATCTGTAGTGAACGAAATTAAAAAGTTTGTTGGATTTATTTCAACATTGTTTTTACATTTTTAATTATCAAAGCCAACGTATCATACGGACAGTGATAATAAAAAATAATTTACTTATTATATTTTTAGTCATTGAAAAATAATAAATAATACCCTAACTAAATTGTTTTTTGATATTTTAAAATCTAAGACATGAATTGCCAACAAAATATTATTGTCGATTTCTAGATATTGGAGTTTGGATGCGATATTGGATTTGCCGACATTTGATCCAGAGCCGATAATAGGAAACTATAGACTAATTTTTGATTCCAATTTCAATGAAATTTGATATACCCCCCAATAATTAAGCGCCAAATCTGGCACTCTCTTCGGACTTTTTAGCGTTGCTATTTCTTATTTTGGTGTTGCCAATTTAGATTTTTTCAGCTTTTAGGTTTTTCCTGTTGTCAAATTTAGTATTTTTTTTATTTTGTACCATTTTTTGAGTTTTTTTATAAGTTTTTTTTGTTAATTATTTGTATTTAGCGAGAATCCATCTGGGCGAGAAAAAAAGGGGCCAAAACAGGTATTTTGCTTGGCGAGGATAAAAAGTCGCCAAATTTCCGATTTGGGAGGGCATATCAAAGTAGTTCCGAGATTGGCAACATCATCCAGAATAGATGACGGTTTTCTGAAGTATGTGGGATACAGTTCAATATAAGCGCACCAAAGTAAACGAAATTGGCTAGATTTAGGTGGCGGCTTTACTATTCACTTTCTACCAAATAATTGCTAATGAAATAAAGAGTTTTAAGGTAAAAACCTAACCTGGAAAGCATCCAATTCGTGGTTGCCTGTGCTGCCGACTATGATGGTGGCCGGCTGGCCACCAAAGGGCCGGATTTTTCCGGACACAGGGAGCTTGGCACTGTACTCGCAGTCCAGGTAGAAAGAGACGGTGTTTCGGCGGACGCTGAACGCCAACTGGTGCCAATGGTCATCGAACAGCGACTTGACGAAACTCACCCGAATGTTGTTTTTGTCTGACAGCACCAAAGTGAGGATGTCGCTGATGTATAAGCCAACCTATAAATAACAAAACATTGTTTTAGAAGTACAACAAATGTATTATAAAAATAGTAATTTCTATTATTATTGTTATTTTTATCAAAAATATATTCAGTTCGTATTGTTTTGATATATATATTAGGTTGGGGAAAAAGAAAACCATTATTTTTACGTGAACTTTATGTAACTTCTTTTGAATTCGCTTTGTAAAAAGGTTTAAAACAGCTTTCATGTAGATTTTTAGATCTTGCGCGTTACAACTGCTGACCTGCGGTCAACTTCGACCATTTTTGATATTTTACAGACATTTACGACGATGCTGTATCCACATGCGAGGTGCATCTCTAACATCAAAAAGACCCGAACGGAATCGACGAAACAAAAATGGTACGTAACTGGTTGTTACAGTCTTATATAGGACGATAAACACCTTTCAAAATTTTAGCCACCTGGTAAGCTTTTTCGGCATTTTAACAGAAAAACGAAAATGAATAGAATTTTCTGTTGGTTGTCTTCCATTTTTAAAACCTTGTACTCGTAACTGAATGAATCAAACAAAAAACCGCAAGAGGATATTTTGGTGTCCAATGTCACCTTTCCAATGAGCATAAATTTGAAATTGTTTGATAGATACCTCACGAGATATCGATCACTACAGACGTCTACCGAAAAAATAATGGATTACTTTTTCCCCAACCTAATATAATAAAAAGCTGCTTCATCATGATTTCTCCTTTTATTATCTTTGATTTATGTATAAGAAGTAAAATTGAAAGTTTGAATTTTTTTTCATTATTTTCCGTTAGGTATGAATATGACATTAGATATGAGTACATATATTTGAAGACTTTTATTGTAATCATATATTTTCCTATTTTTTTTAATCGTGCATAAATTGGTTCTTAAAAATGATAGTGCATTTTAGAAGTTTATAAAAACTATGTTGCAGTTTAGAAATGAATATTGATATTACTTCCAATAATATTCTTCAGATTCATGCTCTTTTGAGGAAAAGAAATATTTTTTAGAAGCATGAATTATTTTTAATATAAAAGTGAAAAATGTAAGACACCAAGGAAATAATGACAATAAAATATGATTGTATATCAAAATATATTTTTTAAATAAATTAATGTATACACACATTAGCAATTGCCTTAATAAATGTTTTAAATTCTTCGATGTACCACCCAATCTGTCTAGTAGTTAGCGTAACTAATTACGGATGCGGAGGACCTGGGTTTGAATCCCGGCTTGGGCATAGATGTACTTTCTCTTTTTCTTTCTTTGTGTTTCTTGTCCTTTCCTCAGATGATGGATGAATGTGGCCTACCCCATAAACGGGTTTTTGGTGGTGTGGCGTTGCTACTCGTACCTCCGTGACATGGTTCACAGGTGCCCATCGGGTAACGATAAAATGAGTAGCAGTTTCCGGCCTTGTTGCGGCTAATAGGCTAATGTACTATACATGCTCAAGAGTGCCCGACATTAGAAACAAAAAAAAAATCTTCGATGTTTGTTTTTTGATTACTTTAATACATCATTTTCTTTAATTCATTTATTCCCTTCATCTTAAATTTAATTATCTGTCATTTAAATAATGGGGAATTAATTAAAAGTATTTTTAATTTAAAAATTGTGTTTCAAGTTTAACTTAACAGTATATGATAAAACACTTCAAAGGAAAAAAAATCACTGAAAATAAATTACGTAGAGGTATAAAAGTAAAGTTAGTAGAAAGAATTAGAGAGAGCAATATTCGGGAAGTTTGGGAAAAAAAAACTAATTCAATGTTGCAAAATTTTCTAAAGCAGTAAACAAAACATTTTTCTTTTTCAATTTTACTTGAATCCGTTAGATGAGTTCTCTTCCTCTCTGTCTCTGATTGGGTAGATTTAATGTATTTCTAGAACACAAAAATGTTTTGTTAGTTCTAAATGTAGACGTTATTGTTCCAAAATTATTAAGCCTGAATTAGACTTCTGATGGAAGTAATTACATCATTTTTGGTTCAAATAATAGTGTTTACGTAGGGAAATTAAAAAATGTGCAATTTAATCCAAAAAAATCCATAACTTACTGACAAATAAATGAATATTATTTTTAATATAAGTGTTTAAAGAACAGTTTGAAAATGTTAGTTTTGGGAAAAAGTTATGCATTATTTTTTCGGTAGACGTCTGTAGAGATCGCTATCTAGTGAGGTATCTATCAAACCATTTCAGATTTATGCTCGTTGGAAAGCTGACATCGGACACTAAAATATCCTCTTGCGGTTTTTTGTTTGATTCATTCAGTTACGAGTACAAGGTTTTAAAAATGGAAGACAACAAACAGAAAGTTCGATACATTTTCGTTTTTCTTTTATAATGGCGAAAATGCTAACCAGGTGGCTAAAATTGTGAAAGGTGTTTATCGTCCTTTATATGACTGTAACAACCAGTTACGCACAATTTTGTTTTCGTCGATTCCGTTTGGGTATTTGGATGCTGAAGATGCACCTCGCATGGATACAACATCGTCGAAAATGTCTATAAAATATCAAAAATGATCAAACTTGACAGCATGTCAGCAGTCGTAGCTTAGCACAAGACCTAAAAATCTACATGAAAACTGTTTTAAACCTTTTTACAAAGTGAATCTGAAAGAAGTTACAAAAATTTCACGTAAAAATAATGGATTTCTTTTTCCCCAACCTAATATGATTGCAAAATTTGAGCATTGGAAATAACTTTGTTTCTTATCAAGGCATAACGATTAAAGTAAGTCTTTAAGCGTACCGCTAATAACATGTTTCTGGTATCTACAACTGTCCCAATATCTTAAAAAGGAGATCACAATTTAAGGATTTAAATCTAATAAAGCAAAGTTTTATAAATTAAAGGTCAAAATTCAAAATTAGGAGATTAAAACATGACGCAGAAGAAAATAACAATATTGACTAAAACTGAAATATTATGAAGTAAGCAAGAAAGTCGTTGCCTGTTTTCATGATCCGAAAGAACATGACCTACAGAAAGTGTAGCCCATTGTTAGTCCTCGAAGTAATCACCATCGGCATCCAGCACCTTCTGCCAACGTGTCTCCAACTGAGCAATCCCCTAACGCAGGGATGGGCCAACTCCGGCCCGCCGGAAGGTTCTATTCGGCTCGCGGATAGAATTTGTGGATGACTGGACATGGAAATAATTTTTTTCAGATTTAAAAGTTAAACAGTGTGTCTTATCTGCATGAAGCTGTAGCTGCCTTCAAAGAATATAACATTTCCCGTCATTTCACATCTAAACATAAGAATTCCAATTACGAAGCAATGTCCGAATATGAAAAAAAGCAAAATGCAGAAAGTCTGTAAAACATTATCAGGTTGGCAAAATTTTTTCAAGAAGGTAAACAATATTTGGTCACATCTCAAAGCTTTTAAACTAAAACTTAATATGTTTGCTGGACAGCTAGGTAAGAACGACTTATTTTATTTCCCGAGGTTACATTCAATACCCTCAGTAAATGAAGAAAACCTTAAGAATTATGAAGATAACTTGAAAAAAATGCATTTTACGCTCGAACGCAGATTTCAAGATTTCAGTACTATTCAAGCAGAATTGGATATGTTTACCATGCCATTCAACGTAAATTAGGAAGCAGTGAGGTTAGATTTGTAGCTTGAATTCATTGATTTGCAATCTAACAATCATCTCAAGCAATTGTTTCCAAATATGCCAAAGTTAGAGTTTTACAAATCATTATCGAAAGTTAATTTCCCAAATTTAAAATTTCATGCCCAGAAAAGTGCTGAGTGCATTTTATATATGTGAACAAGTGTTTTCAACTATGAACCTTAGAAAGAATTATTAGAAGTAGACTGACAGTAGTATTTGGCATCGTTCTTTAGAATCAGTACATCTCACTTCGAACCTCGATATAAGGAACTTTTAAAAATGAAATCACGATATCATTCATCTCATTAATATATTAAATTGTAATACTTGTATATTGTTTTTAAAAAAATTTATCTTGGCCCACTAAACTTTATTTTTTCGATTTTTGGCCCGCGATCGAAAAAGTTTGCCCATCCGTGCTCTAACGGTAAAAGTCGGGGATTTTTGAAACAAAGAAGTCCGTGAACGCTTGCTTGGCTGTTTTATTTGTGAGAGATTTTCCACGAAGTTGATTGTCCAGGGAATAGAAGAGGTAGAATGCGCAAGGTAAAGTGAATAAAAAAGATGGCACAATGCTTCCCAACCTCAATCGCTGTATGATATTCCTGGTCCCTCGCGCGACATCCGTTATTGGCAAGAACAGTATATTCTTGCTATTAACCAATGCTGTTTCTTTCTGTTGCAATGCATGTTTCAATTGCTGCCAGTACTGGTCTCAAACGGTCAGTATTGCCAGCACTGACCGTTAGTAGCAGCTCTTGGCGACTAATCCAGTGGACTCATAACATAATCTTGCGTGGAGGGACAAATCTCCATACTTGAATTTCTTTCCCCAAACGCTTGACATTAGCGACTTGGTGCAGCAAGCCCACTTTGAAGTAGTAAAGCTAACAATACCGAATGAGCACCTTCGACGGCCCCATTTCTCTTAGCACCTGTGTGAGTTATGATTAATGAATGAGCACGGTAGACTTGCTTTTATGTAAATTCCTACTCACGACTGACTGGTGTCTCAACTACGTCATACACTAATTTCCTTTCTTAATTTCCTTTCAGTTAATGGCAACGACAACACGGCAAGAAATTTCTTGTTTACTTTATATAATATTAGGTTGGGGAAAAGAAATCCATTATTTTTACGTGAACTTTCTGTAACTTCTTTTGGATTCGCTTTGTAAAAAGGCTTAAAACAGTTTTCATCAAGATTTTTAGGTCTTGCGCGTTACGACTGCTGACATGCGATTAACTTCGATCATTTTTAATATTTTATAGACATTTTCAACGATGCCTGTATCCACATGGAAGGAGCATCTCTAACATCAAAAATACCCGAACGGAATGGACGAAACAAAAATTGTACGTAACTGGTTGTTACAGTCTTATAGAGGACGATAAACACCTTTCACAATTTTAGCCACCTGGTTAGCATTTTCGCCATTATAAAAGAAAAAGGAAAATGAATCGAATTTTCTGTTTGTTGTCTTCCATTTTTAAAACCTTGTACTCGTAACTGAATGAATCAAATAAAATACCGCAAGAGGATATTTTGGTGTCAAATGTCACCTTTCGCTAAATTGTTTGATAGATACTTCACGAGATAGCGATCACTACAGACGCCTACCGAAAAAATAATGTATTACTTTTTCCCCAACCTAATATGAAATATTGACCAATTGAAATATTAATTATTTTATTTGTAATTAAACGTTTGATGACTTTTGTTGCATAATTTTTCCTTTTCGTTTAATAATTTTTTTAATAAAAACAGTGTTTATAGTTTATATTGTTCCTTAATGTATTCATATTAAAATAGTGTAAAAGTTAACGAATATTCATTAACACGAAATATTAATTTTTATTAATATATACTACTACTGCATTGTAATTTTTAAGACCACGAACACTTAGAGACACTGTATACAAAATCAGTATTGCTTATTTTATATTGCTTTCCATTAAAAAAAAAAAAAGTTCAGTTACATTAGAAAAAACAATTATTTTTACAATAATTTAATTTAAAGAGACAGTCACTTGGAATATTTCGTACTTTATTAAATTTCTTCATATGAATAATATAAAGAAAATGAAATATTGAAGGGTAAAAAAAAATTTAGGTCAGAAAACTTAATTTTTAACTAATCTTTGTATCAATTTAATACATTCAGTGCAAGTTATTTCTATTATATTCGTGGGAAAAATAATCAATAATTTCCCCAAGCTTTTTAAATCTTTATTTCGGCAAGCTCTCTATTTTCCTTAATTAAATTTTAAATTCCGGTTAATAAAGGATTTATAATAAAATAAAAGCTTATTCGGCAGATTGCGTTCTTTTTCTGTATAAATTGAAGATTTTAATGAAAATAACGGAAAAAGTTTCTAAGTAGTTCTTAAATTTAGTCCCATTGATTAATGCAAAGAAAATTAGGTAATGAAAAAGTAATTCTTTCAACGAGAATAATGATTTTATTCATTTCAAAAATTTATTTTATTTCTCGCTAGTGACGAACACTAAAATATTGTTTTAAAAGCTAAAAAATTTTGAATTAACGTTTTAAAATACCATTTTACATTTTATAAAAATATCAATTTGAATTAATGTTCTAATATTAGTTTGGGGAAAAAGAAATCCATTATTCTTACGTGAACTTTATGTAACTTCTTTTGGATTTTCTTCGTAAAAAGGTTTAAAACAGCTTTCATGTAGATTTTTAGGTCTTGTGCGAAGCTACGACTGCTGACTTGCTGTCAAGTTTGATAATTTTTGATATTTTATAGATATATTCGACGATGGTGTATCCATGCGAGGTGCATGTTTAGTATCCAAATACCCAAACGGAATCGACGAAACAAAAATTGTACGTAACTGGTTGTTACAGTCTTATATAGGACGATAAACACCTTTCACAATTTTTGCCACCCGGCTATCTTTTTCGCCGTTACAAGAGAAAAACGAAAATGTATCGAATTTTCTGTTTGTTGTCTTTCCTTTTTAAAACCTTGTACTCGTAACTGAATGAATCAAACAAAAAACAGCAAGAGGATATTTTAGTGTCCAATGTCACCTTTCCAACGAGCATAAATTTGAAATTGTTTGATAGATACCTCACGAGATAGCGATCACTACAGGCGTCTACCGAAAAAATAATGGATAACTTTTTCCCCAACCTAATATTTATAATTATATAAAATAATTCATTTTACGCTCAAAGAGTGATTAACCCATATAGGGGCAGTCGTGAAATATTTATTATAAACGAAATTCTTACACAACAAAAAATTTCTTCTAAATCAATTCGATTGTATATTCTAAAAATAATTTTAATTAAAATCCATTTATATTTTCCTTCACGTAGAAAATAATTATTATATTTCCACTGGCATAATTCTTAATATAAATTTGAATGTGTCTTGATTTAACAGAAGTTTCATGAACAGTAAGAAAGTTTATTACAACAAGAGTTTCATTCAAATAACAAATGTGCTCATATAGACATGGTTATTTGCTCTAAAAACAAATCAACCTTAAAATTCACGTTTATCCATGAAAACGGAGAAAATTAATGGATTCCAATATTAGAACTTATAACGAAATTCTCATGTCTTATTTTCCGATTCAAATAAAAATGTCCTCAATTTTATTATTAGTTTCAGGCACAACTGCAGTATAATTCTTCATGTGAATTTCTGAATTTTTTTTGGCAATTTAGTAACGTTGTCAAGATGACGTAATGGTGACAAAATAAATTCTTTCCTGGAAAAACTTTTCACATATTAATAAATGTAAACCTGATAATCAAAGAGAGTGAATATATTTTTTAATTAAATTATATATTATTTTTAAAAAGAAATTATAAGAAAGCTAATTTCGCAAATAAAGATAATAAACATAAAAATTTAAGAATAATAATTTCGATTAATTCTAAACAAATAGGAACATGAATTCTAATGTTTCTATATTTTTAGAATTGACAAAAAATGTGGCTAAATTATAAATTAAAGTTTTTTAAAAAATTAAAAAAAATATATAAGAGCATTAAATTGTTTGGAAATTTAAGAACTAACTATTAAATGCATTTTTAAAAAGCGCAACTGCGTACCAATCATGATTTATCATAAAAATATTGAAAAATACAAAGAGAATTAATTTACAAAAAAAGAATTATAAATTAAAATCATAAAAGAACAATACAAAATCTGGAATCTAAATATGAGAAAGATCAAGCAATCTGCAGAACATGTGGTACTATGCTCCCAAAAATTATCAATCAAATCCGAAAATGGAACAAAATGCTTTATATTTCGATGAAGAAAATACTAGTGATGTCACGAAATAGAATTGACTACGTAATTCTTGTTATTCTCAATATTTATGACGTCATGATAAAAACTAGACTGCCGGATAAACGAAGAAATCCGCCAAAAAAAGTTACCAAATTCAGAAATTCACCCGATGAACTACACGGCAGCTGTGCCCAGTTTATTATAAAAAAGAGTTTCTTAAATTTTTTTTTTTGGTAATTAAAATTTTTTCTAATATATTCAATAATATACGAGGGTTACTCTGAAATTTTGCGATACGCGCAGACGAGAATTTACAAAATAAAAATAACGGTTTAATTTTATTATTTTAACACAGAAAACGATTTTTTACTGACTTACTTCAACTTGTTTAGTGTAGAATAAATTATAAACAGAAGAGAAATGGAGTTGACGCGACAACATTTTCGCGCTATGATTTTCTACGATTTTAAAGCAGGATTAAATCAAGAAGAATGCGTTCAACGGTTGCAATTAGCATTGGGTGATGAATCTCCAGCTCGTGCTACAGTATTCAGATGGTTTAGAGAATTTAGAAGAGGTCGCAAATTTCTTCAGGATGAAGAACACACAGAAAGGCCACCGTCGGCAGTAATCCCGGATAATGTGTCTGCCACATGAAAAATGTTAATGGATGATATTCGTTGTACCTATCAAATGATACAGAAGGAGCTTAACGTTGGTTCCGCAGCCATACACAAAATCATTCATGAAGAATTACATATGAAAAAAGTATTTTGCCGTTGGGTTCCCCGTAATCAAACTGAGCACCAAAAAGAGGAGCGTGTCAAAATCAGTAAAGAAATTCTTAAATTGCTAAATGATGGTGGCTACCACATTATTTCTAAATTTGTAACAGGTGATGAAACGTACATACCGTTTTTTGACATTCCAACACGTCAAGAAAGCAAAGTATGAGGTTTTGAAGCTGACAATGGTTAAAAAACAACGGGCACTGAAAAAAGTGATGTATTTCGTTTTCTTCAGAAGTACGGGAATTGTCAAAGCTATCAAGTTGGAAGGACAGAAGACAGTAACATCTTCTAGAAATTCTACAAAAGCTGAATATTAGAGGACTAATGCTTCACCATGACAATGCATTTTCACATACAGCCGGATTAACAGTTGAGTTTCTTAAACAAAAACAAATTTAAGTGATCGAACATCCACCGTATTCACCTGATCTAGCTATGTGCGACTTTTGGTTATTCTTTAATCTAAAAAAGAACTTACGTGGACGTCGTTTTCATTCAGAAGAAGAGATTGATGTGGCTATAAATGCATTTTTTTCATCTATTCCAAGAACTGAATGGCTTGAGGAATTTAATCTGTGGAAAATTCGTCTAGAAAAGTGCATCGATGCTGGAGGAGACTTCTTTGAACACACCTAAAATTTTGTAAGTATAACTTGAAAAACCTAGTTGTATCTCAAAAATTCAGAGTGACCCTCGTATTATAGAAATAACGAATTTTTCTTTGAATTCTTAATGAAAGACAAAAGGAATTGTTGTTATTTTCTCTATCCATAACACAATTCTTATAATTGTCTCATTTTTTACTCTGTTGGCAATTAAATCATATTACAGATTATCATATTAAATCTTTAAGAGCGAAATACGTACGAAAATAACAAATTTTTATAACATTTGTTCTAACGCGAATTCTAAACTCACACATAAAGTCTTTATTTAAATTCATGTTATTCATAGACATCACATCATTAAGACTATTTTTTAGAATACACGATCAAAGAATAATCATTTCGATTCTTATTTTAAATTCTATATATATATTTCGTTACTGATGTTGTTGTTGTCATGTGCCAGCCAGGCTGGCAATGTGGGGTGCGCTGCTCCACTTTTCCAACTGGACCATAATTTGGTGTGGAGTACTCCACACCAAATTACTCAGTACACAGTACATACATGCCTCACTCAATACACAGTACACACACACAGTACACACAGGACTTCCTCAGTACACACATGCCATAGGTACCCGTTTATAGGGTACGCAACCATTCACACACAAAGAGAGGACAACGACAAGAAAGAGAGAGAGAGAGAGTACATCCATGCCTAAATCAGGATTTGAACCCAGAACCTCCTTATTTGCAGTCAGGCAAAAATCGTTATAATAATTAGAACAAAAATCATTCTGAGAGCTAATCCTCAAAAAGAAAGTACATACATGTCCGAGACAGGATTCGAACCCAGGTTCCACCCATCTGTAGTCAGGTATGCTAACCACTAGACAGGTTGGGCGACTTCGTTACTGATAAAGCGAAAATTTCAATAACTTAAAGATCACAATTTAAAATTCTTTTACAATGAAATTCTTATAAAAATATTTTTATAAGATTTGTTCTGATAGATTGGCGTCTGTTTATACTGAATTATAATTCAATCGTGTATTCTAAAAAATAGTCTTTACTTGAATCGATATTTTTATTCTTATTCATTATAATGAAGTCTATTATTATGAATCGTGTCATAAAATCAGATGTTTTATATCTGAATCAGCGAAAATTTTATCAAGTTGAGGTATGTGAAATTCCTTTACAACGAAATTCGTATATAACAAACACATTTCTTATAAGATCTAATCGTAGGAACTAGATGAGACATTGCGAAAAATGGAATCTATTTTCGATCCCCCATTCGTATTTTTATTTCTAAATACGAAGAAAACTCTTTATGATTTCAGGTCTTCTTATTGCAAATTCAAATATCTCATATGAGAATCAGACGAGAGTTTAAATTTGTTCAAATCCTCGTGTAAAAATTTTTGGAATAAAATAAATGTATTTATGTTTTTATTACATTCCTAAACAAGACGGATTCTCGGGGATATAAGTGTTATTTGGATTGGCTTTTTGATGCTCGAAAGAGGACGATGCCGTAAGATTTAGAAATACATTTCTGCTCTTAAATTTATGGTAACTGAGATATCTTTTCCACATGACCAGACAGATTTTGTTTGCTCTTCCTATCTTTTTCCGGAAGCTAAGACGAGGGATAAATGCTACAGCACAGAGAAAGGGAAAAAAGACCAGACCAGTACAGAATGTATGGGAAATAAATTTAAATATTTATTATAATAGTCGTTAGAAAATGAGATGCAGTTTTGGAAACGGGAATAGACGCTGAAAGATTTGACAGAGACTTTATGAGCACATTGCAGATATAGCAAAAGAAAATTTAATATATATATATATATTTATATATTCTTTTTAGAATATAAAATATGTAGATATCTGTTTTCATACATATTAATTTAAATATATACAATTATGTTAAATTTAAAAATACACGATAATTTTGATATTATAAATTTAATTGATATTCTTCATTGATCTAAATCAGGGGTCGCCAAAGTGGTCTATATAGACCCCTAGGGGTCTATTTAACAACAGTAGGGGTCTATCTGACCCAAGGGGTCGAATGGGGGTCTATTGGGACTCAAAGGAAAAACAGTTCTTAATACGCAAATCACACATATTTAACTGCGTACGTAAAAATTTAAAATATTTTTGTAATTGACTTAATATTATATTCTTTATAGAAAATAAAATATGGTGGAAGCGGGTTTCAGTCACGTTAATTCAATTTTAATTGAAAACAGAAATAAATTAAATGTGGAGTTTCGAGGGGATTTGCGGTTAGAATTGACTAATTTCGAACCCAATATAGCGAACCTTGCCAAAAAACACCAGGCACACTCATCTCATTAAGAAGTAAAAAATCTGTAGCTTCTTTACTTACTGTTTCTGATTTATTAAATATTTAGACTGATATATAGTTTTATTTTAATTACCGCAAAACTACCTTTGTGGGGGTCTATGGAGATTTCGAAAAATTATATAGGGGCGATGATCTAAAAAGTTTGGCGATCCCTGATCTAAATGATTCGGTCGATAATGCAACTATCGATTTGAATAATTGATTGATTTATCTTATTGGCATTCAAATGATTGATTGTTGCTTTATGTTTATATGCTACATACAATTGTTATTTCAACTAAGATTTTTAATCTCCGAACATTTATAAATATTCAAACAAGAAACTGAGTATCGAACTCACGAATTGATTAAGTAAATAATTGAGTAAAATATCACAATGAATTCAGAAATTTGTTTCATATTATCTACGTTTACAAATAATGTTTCGAAGGATAGACAGCGTTTTTGTTGCTTTTACCCAATTCAATGTCTCTAACATTCCTTTCTATAACCAATTCCATCACGTTAATATCTATTTAATTTAATTAATTGCAACTACAACGTAATAATATGACATATATACATTAATTCTAGTTAAACCTTATTTATCATGAATGACCCTTATTTACAGTTAACACGGAACTTAATAGAATAGATGGAACTGAAAATACGGATAAGTTTTGCTAAAATAAAAGAGAGTAATTTTTTTAAGATATTAAATTCATAAAATGATTATTTTTATGCAAACATTAAAATATAATTTTATATTCCGGTTTATAAATAAAAAGTTGCCACCCAACCTGTCTAGTGGTTAGCGTACCTGACTACAATTGTGTGGGACTTGGGTTCGAATCCTAGTTCGGGCATGAAAGTACTTTCTCTCTCTTTCTTGTCTTTGTCCTTTCTTTGTGTGTGAAAGGTTGCCTACCCTATAAACGGGTACCTATGGCATGTGTGTACTGAGGAAGTCGGACTCCACACCAAATAGGGTTCAGTTGGAAAAGTGGAGCAGCGCACCCCATATTGACAGCCTGGCTGGCACACGACAGCAACAAATAAAAAGTTAAAATGAATTTTAGAATGGCGTGATTTCTTAGATTAAAAACATGCTTATCATCTGGTAATGCAGCAGGGTAATTTAGTTTGGGTCTAATAAGATCCATCGTAAATTATTAATTATTGGGCGATAGTGAGAGAAAGATAATTACTACCGAATAATCTCTTCATATTTTTCAAATTTAAGAGTCATTCATTCGAACACTATTTGAGCCAAAATTTGATAAATCTGAGGAGAATGTATCTGAAAGGTTGCCAAGAGCGATAAACCCAACATTCCAGTAAACCTTATCCTATACATTTACTGCAAGACACGAAGAGAATTGAATATCTTAGATTTTATTAATTTTAAAATCAATGCAATTATATTCATTAATAGAGCTGTATAAAACGTGAATATCTTCATGTTGTTGTTTCGTAATACATTTGATCAGTTGTCATGAATATTTATGGAATAATATTGAATATATAATTTAATCATCTGGCAACGATTTTTGTATCCCATGTGAACAAAAAACGATTGGAAAGATTTATTGTTTTCGTTTGTGTATTTTTCCGTTTTTTGCGCAAATGGATTTAGTTTTTTAATCTGTCAATATGTATTTCCTTTTTATAAAGAATTGTAAAGTATGTTTAATTATACATCCATATAAAATACGTATACTTTATAATGGAGTGTCATTATAAAACAGCATTGTACAACATCTTGCCATAAAGTATATTTTAAATAAATAACAATTATTGGTTGTTTTGAAATAAAAATTATTTCTAAAAACGTTTTTTAATAAATTTTAGTTAATAATATTAAAATAAGATAACATAAAATTTTATTTTCATTAAAAATATATGAAAATTGAGACCGACATCAAAGAAATTAATATTATTTTGTGTACTTATTGGATATGGAAATTATTTTTTTTTTGAAAATGTTTTATAGTTTGAAACGTTTTATAAAAAAATATACATTTGAAAACGTTTTATAAGTTGAATTATACTAAGATTTGACGTATTTCCAGTTTCTTAAAATCTTTGTCTTATTCTGATAAGGTTTGTATTCTTATTTTAATCTGTTTTTGAGATGACGTCAGGTAAAAACTGGAGATTTTCAGAATAAGATTATATTCTTAAATTCTCTTTTATTATATAGTTTTTTAGAATAGATAATATTAGGTTGGGAAAAAAGCACTCCATTATTTTTTCGGTAGACGTCTGTAGTGATCGGTATCTCGTGAGGTATCTATCAAACAATTTCAGATGTATGCTCGTTGGAAAGGTGACATTGGAAACTAAGATATCCTCTTGTGGTTTTTTGTTTGATTCATTCAGTTACGAGTACAAGATTTTAAAAATGGAAGACAATAAACAGAAAATTCTATACATTTTAGTTTTTCTTTTATAATGGCGAAAATGATAACCAGGTGGCTAAAATTGTGAAAGGTGTTTATCGTCCTATATATGACTGTAACAACCAGTTACGCACAATTTTGGTTTCGTCGATTCCGTTTGGGTATTTGGTTGCTGAAGATGCACCTCGCATGGATACAGCATCGTCAAAAATGTCTATAAAATATCAAAAATGATCGAAGTCAACAGCATGTCAGCAGTCGTAACGCGCAAGACCTAAAAGTCTACATGAAAGCTGTTTTAAACCTTTATACAAAGCGAATCCAAAAGAAGTTGCATAAAGTTCACGTAAAAATAATGGATTTCTTTCTCCCCAACCTAATATCATATTCACATAGTAAGTGAGAGATGTTTATATTAAACAAATCTGATTCACATACAAGAATTGTATCTTAAAATGGATGCAACACAACAGTTCTTGGGTACGATACCTCCCTCAGGAGTAACTGTTTGTAGTATATCAGCCTCATTTTTTTAATTGCAGGTTATGATTGAATTAGCTTTGGTGCGTAAAAATATCCACAACAGGACCAACCAACCAACTGACTAATAAAACTAAATTAAACCATAACAAATGCTGAAACAATTAGCGCACCGGTGTTTCGTTCAAAAGTTCACTTGTTCGAATTCCACCTCAGGTACAGTTGCTTTTGTGCTTCTGCAGTCATTTTAAAGTGTATTGTCTTGGTACTTTGAGTTAGTTAGTTTGCCACTGAAGGGTCATTGTTTTGCAAGCGACGTTTATTTAAATTGGATTCCGAGCTACAAGCTTCCACACCTGTCGTAAGAATTGAACCCATGAATTGTTGAATTGAAAGCCAGATCACTAACCATTTGATTGTTAGCTCAGCATATGTCTTGGTAAAATAAAATTTCATCGAAAAAATGAACGGAGAAGCCTCCAAAAAAAATACTAGCACATCTATAATAATAAAAGCAAGTGTAATGTGTCTGTCCATTTGTCTGACCGAGCTCTCCAGCCAAACCTATCGCACGCAAGGACCTGGAATTTTTTACACGGAAGCACAAAGGGGCTGGCCACCAAACCTCGAAGCCCGATTTTCGATTTTTGAATTAGAAAAATTTTAAAAAAATTATTTATAAAACTTCTTCTCGAGATCGCTGCTCGCCGATAGCTGATTCCGGGGTTGTACCAGCTCCTTTTGAGAAACAATTCTGGCGACTATCTTTTGGAAAATTTTCCGTTTAAAATATTTAGGATATATTGTTCCTTTTTATCGACGGGGAATGTTGTGTGGGGGGGGGAAGAGAGAGAGACAGTCTACATGTCCTACACTACTATTCCTGCGCTATTCACTTATCTGCATTTTTTAAATGCACGGGCAACGCCATGCGGGTACAGCTAGTAAGCTATAAATATTAGTTTGAGGAAAAAGAAATCCATTATTTTTACGTGAACTTTTTGTAACTTCTTTCAGATTCGCTTTGTAAAAAGGTTTAAAACAGTTTTCATGTAGATTTTTAGGTCTTGTGCGAAGCTACGACTGCTGACATGCTGTCAAGTTTGATCATTTTTGATTTTTTATAGACATTCTCGACGATGTTGTATCCATACGAGGTGCATCTTTAGCATCCAAATACCCAAACGGAATCGAGGAAACCAAAATTGTGCGTAACTGGTTGTTACAGTCATATATACGACAATAAACACCTTTCAAAATTTTAGCCACCTGGTTAGCATTTTCGCCATTATAAAAGAAAAACGAAAATGTATCGAATTTTCTGTTTGTTGTCTTCCATTTTTAAAACCTTGTACTCATAAGTGAATGAATCAAACAAAAATTCGCAAGAGGATATTTTAGTGTCCAATGTCACCTTTCCAACGAGCATAAATTTGAAATTGTTTGATAGATACCTCACGAGATAGCGATCACTGCAGACTACTATCGAAAAAATAATGGATAACTTTTTCCCCAAACTAATATAACTCACCATAGGTAGGACAGCACTTTTATGAGATAAAAAAACACGGGTTCGATCCCAACAACCGTTTAATATGGAAGATGGATGTCGATTTCTGCCGTCTGCATGCATATCTATCAAGGTTGGTGCTTGGGAAATTTCCAGGTTTTCTTCCTTGAGATAAATGAATACGCCCTACCTTCTACGAAAAGTCTTCTTGGAAAACAATCACGCGGGTTATAATAAAATGCCTTAAAATGGCCAATGGTACGCCTATTAAATACTCTGTGCCAAATTTATAATTATGCATGGAATGTATCAATTACATCTAATAAATCCTTTAAATTAATGAAACATGCCACGAAAACACTAAATTAAATATCCGATATTAATGTATCTTATTTTCCTTAACGAAGACTTTAAGAACACCGGAGAAAATCTCTTAAATAGAATACAAGTAACAAATACTAACTTCAACTGCAACTGTTTGAGACAAGATGTTTATCGATCCGTGTTAACTAAAAAGAAACATAACTGCGGGGGAATGAATTATTAATAAGATGTTAAGTGCACAACAAGGCATTAAAAAATGCCATCACTAGTTTGAAGAAGATTGAAGACTGCCCCGCTATGGATGATTTCTTTTGTGTCAAAAATGTTCATTGTCTATTCCGTCGTGTATTCAGCACAAAAAAAAAAAAATATTTACTAATTCCGCGAGTATCATTTTTCCGCTTTTGAATACCTTTTAATAAGACGAAATTAAAAGGGAAAAAAAATTCTCACGTAACAATTTTTCCCTGATAATAGATTTCATAATTAATGGATTGAAGGCGCAATTCATCATCTTTTCTTAACCATTACTTATTTATGTCTTCTTACTTCGTTTGATAAAATAAATAGCAACTATTAAAAGAAAGAAAAAATTAATTACTTATGAAAACGAGAATTTTTTGCAGAATATATATATATATATATAAAGCAGAAATACTTTTATATTTAAATTATATTGTTTTTCTTGATTTTATCTTATTGGTATTTAATTGTATAGTTTCTTCTTTGTTTTATATTGATATTCTAATTACATCTTACTTGTTATTGTTGTTGTCGTGTGCCAGCCAGGCTGGCAATATGGGGTGCGCTGCTCCACTTTTCCAACTGAACCCTATTTGGTGTGGAGTCCGACTTCCTCAGTACACATATGCCATAGGGACCCGTTTATAGGGTAGGCAGCCATTTACACACAAAGAAAGGACAAAGACAAGAAAGAGAGAGAGAGAGAAAGTACATCCATGCCCGAGCCAGGATTCGAACCCAGGTCCCACCCTTCTGTAGTCAGATACGCTAACCACTAGACAGGTTAAGCGGCAATAGATTAAGTTAAAAAATATAATTAAAATAATAACTATAATATACGATGGCAACAAATAAAAGTCTTTATGAACACAATTACGCGATATATCTTTAGCGTTTAATCTTTTAGTGTTTAATAAAGTATTTTTCATAAGCGATTATATTTTGATAAATAATAATATGTGTCAATACTACGAATGAATATACCAGACTAATTTTAGCAGTCTAATTTCACCAAATAGCTTAAACATAGCAGTATTACCGCGCTTAGATATGAATTACGGAATTCATTTAAAGCTAATTCCTGGACGAATTTCATTATTGCAAAGTGTGCTCAATTTCCAATAACTGCGTGCTTGCCCTCCCACCTGTAATTACAAAATGAGCCGCCATTCATTTACCTGGAGTGATCCGGAATGCAGGACTCGCAGCAGGAACCCTCCGGTGGAAGACGGCTTCACTCGCACTGTCAGCAGTAGGGAGAACTCCCAGGGAAAAGTCCTCGGGAAAGTGATTTCCTCCTGCAGGGACCGCCAGGATCCGCTCGGCAGCAGTTTGTAGGCGGAAGGGCGTCCCGGGGGATGGAGGCTGGACCTGTGCACGCCGGCAGCTCCCAAAGCGTTCAGTATGTCTGAAATATTTGGAATAATCGATGTGAAAACAATACAGTTAACTGAGAAGGTCAAAAGAGTGATTATAATATTTTTATCTTGTTTTACATGATGATGGTCTTATATATATACATATACATATATATATATACATATACATATATATATATACATATATATATATATATATATATATATATATATATTAGTTTGGGGAAAAAGTAATCCATTATTATTTCGGTAAACGTCTGAAGTGATCGATATCTCGTGAGGTATCTATCAAACAATATCAGATTTATGCTCGTTGGAAAGGTGACATTGGACACTAAAATATCCTCTTGCGGTTTTTTGTTTGATTTATTCAGTGATGAGTACAAGGTTTTAAAATTAGAAGACAACAAACAGAAAATTCGATACATTTTCATTTTTCTTTTATAATGTTGGAAATGCTAACCAGGTGGCTAAAATTGTGAAAGGTGTTTATCGTCCTATATAGGACTGTAACAACCAGTTACGCACAATTATGGTTTCGTCGATTCCGTTCGGGTATTTGGATGCTAAAGATGCACCTCGCATGGATACAACATCGTCGAGAACGTTTAAAAATTATCAAAAATGATCTAACTTGACAGCATGTCAACAGTCGTAGCTTCGCACAAGACCTAAAAATCTACATGAAAGCTGTTTTAAATCTTTTTACAAAGCGAATCTGAAAGAAGTTACAGAAAGTTCACGTAAAAATAATGGATTTTTTTCCCCAAACTAATATGTATATATGACTAAACATTTAAGGAACTTTGATATTTCTTAAGCTTACGTGTGTTTTCTTTGATTCGTGTCCTATATAAAATAAGCTATTTGCAAGTATGCCTCTATGGAACAACAGTTGTGCTGGTAGTTGATTGACATAGAGGCCAAGCTGTATGCCAGCCTATGTATACAAAGAGTATGCATCTATGACAAATTAAATATGTTTTTAGGACATGGTAAACTGTAATGGCCCTAAAGATTTAACAAAGACTTTTGAGAATCTACCTTGGAAAGTTTTACGGGAGAATTTCTTAAAGGACCCTTATGTGTGCCCCAAAGGGAAGAAATATGGAAAACTTTCGAGTACCCACATCATCAGATGTACCCACAGAAAGAAGAAACAAAATTCCTCTTTTTCACTTTTTAGCAGAGGAGGATTCGAATTTGAGGCCTCTCATACCAAAGACCACAGCCTCCTTAATCTAAAATAATTGAGTTTTCTCCTCCATTACAAACCATTTACTGTAAAATAATTTGTTTTTCTGTGAAAAGAGTTATCTGCACCTGACAATCAAAAATAATATAATTTGCTATCGATAATTCTTTTAGATAAGAAACTATTAACCCTATCTTATAATAAATACATTTTATATAGTGACAACTAATCTATCGATATAGAAGTATCTAACCTCTATCTATCTATATATCGATCTATATATATATATATATATGTATAAAAGTAAAAGATTTTTGAGTTATAAGAAATACTCCTTTATCAGATATTAGTTTGGTGAAAAAATTATCCATTATTTTTTCGGTAGACGTCTGTAGTGATCGCAATCTCGTGAGGTATCTATCAAACCATTTCAGATTTATGCTCGTTGGAAAGGTGACATTGGACACTAAAATATCCTCTTGCGGTTTTTTGTTTGATTCATTCAGTTACGAGTACAAGGTTTTAAAAATGGAAAACAACAAACAGAAAATTCGATACATTTTAGTTTTTCTCTTGTAATGACGAAAAAGATAGACGTGTGGCTAAAGTTGTGAAAGGTGTTTATCGTCCTATATATGACTGTAACGACCAGTTACGCACAATTTTGGTTTCGTCAATTCCGTTTGGGTATTTGGTTGCTAAAGATGCACCTCGCATGGATACAACATCGTCGAGAATGTCTATAAAATATTAAAAATTATCAAACTTGACAGCATGTCAGCAGTCGTAACGCGCAAGACCTAAAAATCTACATGAAAGCTGTTTTAAACCTTTTTACAAAGCGATTCCAAAAGAAGTTACATAAAGCTAACGTAAAAATAATGGATTTCTTTTCCCCCAACCTAATATGTATTCATAAAATTAAAAGATTTTTCAGTTATAAGGATTATTCCCTTATTAGATATAATTCCTAATATTCCTTAGCCATTGTAGCTGATATTGATATTTCGAAAAAAAGTATGTTGTATGACTCTTTATAACAGCAATATATGTACTCGATATGTATTAAGAATGTAGTATTAAACTATGTGAAAAATGCCTTACTGTATCAAGTAGTTGGTAATTAATTAGGTGAGTATGTCAAATGATGCATCTCGAGTTAAAAGTGGCCTTATGGTGAGATTATTTTCTTTGAAGTGAAAGGTCCAAGGTTTGATCCGAAACAGTGCTTCTTTAAATAACGGCAATGAATGTTGCATTTCTTCCTTTGTCATGCGCACTATCAATATATATAGTAAATTTTCAGAGTTGCATTTTCCTTGTGACATTAGTTTGAAGACTTAGCATGAAGAGGATTACGATCTTCAAAGTGGAAATCCCCATATTTGATAATAGCCACAGTAAAGCAATAGAAGATAAAACATATAATTTCTGAATGCATATTTGCGGAGATGGGTACTTAAATATTTTCCAGGTTTTCTCCTTTGCGACATAAGAAAATAGGCCAAAGTAAATGTTAGGCAGATATATATATGATTCATAGAAAGATTTCAGCCCTTTCATTATTTACAGAACAAAGATAAAAAATGAATCAGCTTACCGTTTTATATTCGCATTTTCACGCTTAGCTTAATTTTTGATTCACTGAAGGAGATATTGAAAACAGTGTGATATATAAAATATTATAGATACATTATTTGAGCATGATCCAAGATTATTTAATATTGGTAAAGAATTAATATTTTCATCTTAAGATTTGCACAAAAAAAATGATGCATTTATCATTGTATCGCACCAGTCACAGAAATATCTCATTATCTAATAAAAATATTATTGGGTGAAAATGCATGAGGATTGAACTTGAAACATTTCAGGAAAAAATATTTAAAACAAGCAAGTGCCTATTAGAAGCAAGGTTCAACGATATATTAGTTTGGGGGAAAAGAAATCCATTATTTTTACGTGAACTTTTTGTAACTTCTTTCAAGTTCGCTTTGTAAAAAGGTTTAAAACGGCTTTCATGTAGATTTTTAGGTCTTGTGCGAAGCTACGACTGCTGACATGCTGTCAAGTTTGATCATTTTTGATATTTTATAAACATTCTCGACGATGTTGTATCCATGCGAGGTGCATCTTTAGCATCCAAATACCCAAACGGAATCGACGAAACCAAAATTGTGCGTAACTGGTTGTTACAGTCATATAGAGGACGATAAACACCTTTCACAATTTTGGTCACTTGGTTAGCATTTTTGCCATTATAAAAGAAAAACGAAAATGTATCGAATTTTCTGTTTGTTGTCTTCCATTTTTAAAACCTTGTACTCGTAACTGAATGGATCAAACAAAAAACCGCAAGAGAATATTTTAGTGTCAAATGTCACCTTTCCAACGAGCATAAATCTGAAATTGTTTGATAGATACCTCACGAGATAGCGATCACTGCAGACGTCTACCGAAAAAATAATAACTTTTTCCCCAACCTAATATGTATTAAATTTTTTATTCATTTAAAATAAAGTTCTAAATTTAATTTACCTAGATGTAAACATTTTATCGAATTTGAAAATAATTCCTAATATTTCCTTTTTGGGATTTAATATTATCATGTGTTCCAGTACGCAGCATTTTTCTTTCCCAAATTATCACTTAAAATGATAAGAATTTCTTATCTTTAACAAGCGTTATCTGAGAAAAATATGTGTTTAGATGGAAAGATTACAAATTTATTGAGAGCGCTTGTTTTCATAATTCAAATAATGTACGATTAGAAGAAGGCATTATACTTTCCTAAAAAGGATCAATAATATGAATTTATGAATTTTTCCGCAGCAGTTAAATGAGTCATCCTGTGTTGGCGAAAATACATAACTGGCTAGAGTGAGCCAATTAGGCGATCGCCAAGACGCGATGAGCAAATAACTTGTTAAGACGCTGTTTATGAGGATGAATAAACAGAGCAGAATTTTGATGGAAACTATATTTATCCCGAGAATTTCACCTCTTAAGAATTTAAATGAGAATGCTTAACTTCAGATAATACAATGTTTATACTTAATTTTAGAGAGATGATACTTTATGTTTGGATCAATAAACATATTAACTTGAATGTTTTATGCTGGGTAATATAGGAATATATTTCAATTTCATTAAAAAAAATAATTATTCGGATTTTAAATACACTGCTCACTGAAGAGCTCATCCCACTGACAAATTGACTTGTTTTTGATGGGTGGACAAAACTGTATATTCAACATTATGGGTTAAAACGATTATTTGTTTCACTCACAGATCAATTTTAACTAAAATAAAGTGACGTACACCGGATCTCATCTGTAACGAAAGAAACAACCGCTTCATAGTTTCAAGAACTTCAAAATATCGATGGTAATTATGAAAAATAAAAATATCAAAGATTTCTATGCACTTATATATAAGTTTTCTAATAGATGTCTTCAAACCCATAGAGAGTAAACAGAAAAGCTATTGTTCAACAATAATGAAAATTTAAGTAGTCACGGTTAAAGTTGACCTTATAAATCTTTTTTGAATTATTAAGAAATTGTAGTCTATGTTTTAAGTTACCCAGTGGAAAAAAAAAATCTTTCATACTTTCATTTTATTCGGTACAGTTATTTTCAACTCAACTATAGAGAAAAATTAAGCGGACACGCAGATTAATATATATATATATATATATATATATATATCTATATATATATATATATATATGGAACTATTTTGATATACCCCTTAAATCGGAAATTTGGCGACATTTTATTCTCACCAACCCAAAATACCTGTTTTTGGCACCTTTTTCCTCGCGAAGATGGATTCTCGCCAAGTACAAATAATTAATACATAAAAAAACTTTAAAAAAATAACTCAAAAAATACAAGAAAATACTAAATTTGGCAACAGCAAAAACCTAAAAGCTGAAAAAACCTAAATTAGCAACATCAAAATAAGAAAGAGCAACCTAAAAAAGTCCGTAGGAAGTACTAGATTTGGCGCGTAATTGTTTTTTGGGGGGGGGGGGGCTATATCAAAGTTGTTTCCCATATATATATATTCACTATCGCTTTAAACGATATAATATATATTTCTGATTTATGGTGTTAACTTAATAGCCAATTACATATTTCTATTGTTGTCCAGTAGCGCTATGGAGTGGAAGGTCTAGGTTTAAGTATAGGTCACTGTGAAACAAAATCTATGTGTATAGCGATTATGTAAGTATGTATTTCTAAGATAAACTGATGAGGTGAGTGCTAGGGAATTTTCCGAATATCTCCTTTACGATAAGTGAAAATGGCCAACCATGTATGGAAAATCTTCCTTGTGCTAACTAGTGTTATTTAATAAATTGTCTTGAATGGGTTTCAACAATGCATTTTCAGACAGTCACACATACTATAGGGGAAATAGTACATTTTTCTCATATTATATTCAAGAAAATAAAACCTATAAGTTGTTGTTGTGTGCCAGCTAGGCTGACAATATGGGGTGCGCTGCTCCACTTTTCCAACTGAACCCTATTTGTTGTAGAGTCCGACTTCCACAGTACTTACATGCCATAAGTACCCGTTTATAGGGTATACAACCATTCACACACACAACGAAAGGACAAAGACAAGAAAGAGAGAGAAAGTACATCCATGCCCGAGCCAGGATTCGAACCCAGGTCCCACCCATCTGTAGTCGGGTAGGCTAACCTCTAGACAGGTGGGACCTATAAGTAAAATATACCACTGCAGTTATTGTATAGGTGTTATGCGTAAGAAAATATAACATGCAGAATATAATTTAGCTTACAAAATATGCAATTTTACATCATTTAGGAAATCAGTTATATTATACACACAAAGAATAATTTAAAACATTTTTTCTAGTTTAACAATTATTATTTACATACGTTTTTGAAATAAAGTTTTTGTTCAGTTTATAATGCACAAAAGATTGGCTTTGTTTACATCACTTTACTTAAAAAAATAAAAATAAAAAAATTTCTATTTTTCTCCATGAACTTTTGTTGTTTGGTCAATTTATAATCTTAAACTTTCAAATCGTGCTTACAAGCTTTATACTTTTTTGTTAGAATTCTTCATGTGTAGTTAAATTAAATTCGATGCCTATTATTTCACGCTTAAGCTAACATATATTTTCACTTTTATTACAGTTTTTTTAATCTCTTTCCCAAAAAAGGCTTTTTGGCACAGGAATTTTAATTAAAACTCGCCGAGATGTGCAAGAATTTTTAATACTCCTGGAAACAGCGACGCCAAACTCTATACAATCATTAATTTGCCAAGTTTCAAAGATAAAGTAGAAAAAAAAAAGGCGTAAATGATAGGAAATAAAAATACACAAATGATCAGAATTATGGCTTTTGGAAAATGTTACATTTTTAATTAAGTTATCATGATCGTGTAATTCAAAATTCTAGAGAAATAATAAAAAATCTATTAACATTTTGCATCTGAAGCAGTGTTTTTGCTTAAGGATAGCTCTTTTATGTATACATTTTGGGTATTTAATTTTCTTTTGATAAGAAAATAAGAAAATAACCACAAAAACAATACTGAAAAGAAAATGATAAAGTTTATAAAATTAATAAATAAATATGCAAATACTATGCGTATATACATATTTCTTTGAGTTTAAATACAAATACATATTAAAATATTTAGGTTCATCTTTTCTTCGCTTAGAATACTTTTATTAGTTTGGGGAAAAAGTAATCCATTATTTTTTTCGGTAGACGTCTCTAGTGATCGTTATCTCGTGAGGTATCCATCAAACAATTTCAGATTTATGCTCGTTGGAAAGGGGACATTTGACACTAAAATATCCTCTTGCGGTTTTTTGTTTGATTCATTCAGTTACGAGTACAAGCTTTTAAAAATGGAAGACAACAAACAGAAAATTCGATACATTTTCGTTTTTCTCTTGTAACGGCGAAAAAGATAGCCGGGTGGCTAAAATTGTGAAAGGTGTTGATCGTCCTATATAAGACTGTAACAACCAGTTACGCACAATTTTGGTTTCGTCGATTCCGTTTGGGTATTTTTGATGTTAAAGATGCACCTCGCATGGATACAACATCGTCGAAAATGTCTATAAAATATCAAAAATTATCAAACTTGACAGCATGTCAGCAGTCGTAACTTTGCACAATACCTGAAAATCTACATGAAAATTGTTTTTAACATTTTTCACAAAGTGAATCCAAAAGAAGTTACATAAAGTTCACGTAAAAATAATGGATTTCTTTTTCCCCAACCTAATATATTTTAAAACAAACACACATTTGTTATTAATTTAATAAACCGTGATTTCAAACAAACGAAATAAGTTTTTTTTTAACATTTCATTGATAAATTTAAAATATATGTTCTTTTACCAGTTTAAGAGAGAATGTGATTTACAATTAGTTAATATAATATTTTTCAATTTATTTAATATTATAGTCTTCATAAGTTTGTAATTTTACAAATAAAGTACATTATAGCCCATTTGCCGCAACAAGGCCGGGAACAGCTTCTCATTTTTCGTTACCCGGTGGGCACCAGTGAACTAAGTAAAGTAGGTACGAGTAGCATCGCCCACGCCACAAACCCGTTTATAGGTCGGGGCACATTCATCCATCATCTAAGGAAAGGACAAGAAACACAGAGAGATTAAAAAAGTACATTCATGCCCGAGCGGGATTCGAACCCAGGTCCTCCCTATCCGTACTCAGTTACGCCAACCCCTAGACAGTTTGGGCGGCAAATTTTAATATTGTGTAAATGAATTTTTTTGTAAACTATAATCTATTTCTTAGTTTTTTTGGATATTTTACTATAGGTAATAACTAAAAACATTCATAAACTATTCTTATAATTGAATTAAAATATGAAAACCAAAATTTTAAACTATTTGTCCTTGTTTTATAATTTGCTCTTTTTTGACCAAAATGTAATCGTGCATAGAATTCAGAAGACATAGTTGATGTAGAATTTAAATTTTTATGTAAATCAACACAGATCTGTCTAGACTAGTACAAAAATAAGTTTAAAAGACAAGTACAAGTTACGAAATATTAATTGATTATTACATTTAAGTATGTATATATGATAACATATAATTAATTGAATATACGATTGCATAACATATAAATACAAATATTATTTTTGAACTTTAAGATACAAACGTTCATCAGTTTATAAAAGACTTACATTATGTTTCACTTATATTAGGGAATTAATTATAAAATGAATTGTACATTCTATTAGAGGGAAATAAATTTTTCAACGTAAATCTTTTTAAAATTTAACTTTGACGTAAATCTATAGAAAAATAAAATCCTTATTAATGAAATTATTAATGGCTTATAACTAAAATTATTATAGTCATTATTAATGGCGTCACTAAAGGGTTGGAGAACTCCTATAATACCAACCTTATTAGGGCTTTTTCGGATTTGAATATATCTTAGGATTTTTCGTTCTAAAATAGTGTAAAATGAAACACTAATAAGGGTTGTTTAGAAAAAAATGAAATTCTTATCAAGGTGTTGGTTTCTGAATAATTGAAAATATAGCCTATATATCAATTAAAAATTTCAATTATGGGATTTGAAATTAATTTATGTCATAACTAACACTGATATAAAGAGACTGTAAGGTTTAATATAAAGGTCACGATACATTCAATTACGGAACTGTGCTCACTTCAATAACGGTGGCTGGCTGTTTTTTTCCCCTTTATTTTTAAAACTCTCATTTTATGTGTTACTGTTGAGAGTAGAGAAAAAAATATCTACTCTATCAGAATTTCCTTTTTTTTCAATTACAATGTTTTTAAAAAATAATAAAGCGTTTTTCTTTATTTTAAAAAGTTATTATTTTTTTTTCACTTCAGCTGCAGGAATTTTAGCCAGAAAAATAAAAACAGAACTAAGTTTTTGTTTTTTGGAAATGAAGTTTTAACATTTATAAAATTTGTAACTATAGGCTATTTTGAAGCGTTTTACATCTTTATACGATTTTGGCAGTAGGATCCTATTTTTTTTTTGCTATAAATGGCGATTTTGTACAGAACTAAGTAATTAACAAATATCTTGAAAGGGTTTGGATTTTTCCCTGTTTAATTTTGTATAAATTTGTTATAACATTTTTCAATATACAAATATATTTATAATACATATTATATTCAATTTCATTTTTTTCTCTTTTGTGGTTTTGAGAAAGCTGTTAAATTTACGAGAACATTAGATTTAATAGACTTAAAATGAAATAATATCAATTAACCAATCAGATTAATACAAAAAAATAAATAACTCATCATAATATTAGTTTGGGGAAAAAGTTATCCATTATTTTTTTCGGTAGACGTCTGTAGTGATCGCTATCTCGTGAGGTATTTGGCAAACAATTTCAGATGTATGCTCGTTGGAAAGGTGAAATTTGACACTAAAATATCCTCTTGCGGTTTTTTGTTTGATTCATTCAGTTACGAGTACAAGGTTTTAAAAATGGAAGACAACAAACAGAAAATTCGATCCATTTTCGTTTTTCTTTTATAATGGCGAAAATGCTAACCAGGTGGCTAAAATTGTGAAAGGTGTTTATCGTCCTATGTAAGACTGTAACAAGCAGTTACGCACAATTTTGGTTTCGTCGATTCCGTTTGGGTATTGGGATGCTAAAGATGCACCTCGCATGGATACAACATCGTCGATAATGTCTATAAAATATCAAAAATGATCAAACTTGACAGCATGTCAGCAGTCGTAGCTTCGCACAAGACCTAAAAATCTAAATGAAAACTGTTTTAAACCTTTTTACAAAGGGAATCTGAAAGAAGTTACAAAAAGTTCACGTAAGAATAATGGATTTCTTTTTCCCCAACATAATATATAAAGATGATGCAAAATTAAAAATGCTTGAAATAAAAAGTAAAATAATTTTGTTTCAGATATTTTTGTCAATAATAATGTGTTTATATTTCATACATTATGAAAATTGTTTCCTGAGCGAATTATATTTCTATTTATTTGCACATTCTATTAATAATATAAATGTCTTAATGCTTTAAACAAATCAAACATTCACATATTTATAAAAATAATAAAAACTAGATTTAATTTTAAGCAAAATAAAACAGAAGACAAAATAAATTCCAATTTCTTATAAATACAATAGAAACGGATTTTATTTCCTATCTTATAAATGCAAAGGAATACTAAATATGTGAAAATTACAAATAGAACGCTTTTAAATGCAGGAAATGAAATAGCAACAATGTTCTAAAGAGAAATTCCTTCCTTCCTCAGTGTTATTAAGCGAAAATATATTTTGAAATGAAATAGTTTTGTGATTCGCAGACACTCCAAAAGGACATTTTAGTTTTCTGCTCACAAGTACTATTACAATATAAATAGTTAGAAAGTTCAAATAATTTTTTTTACTAGTTGAGTCTGTCTGGTTTATCTGTTTTCAGAATCTTAGCTCTCGTTAGAAGTTGTTATAGTCATAATTCTTTCCTCTGTAGCTCGTTACATTTGTCATATCCGTTATTATAGTTTGAGATAATTCTTGCTTCTATTTCTTTATTATGAATTGTATCTGATATAAAAAGAAATTAATGTTAGTGAGTTAGCACACGCACAGGCAAGAATATTTATAGAATTCTTTGGGGACACTAATGTATTATTATTTTTTTTTGTATTTCATTAACGAAGTCGACAACTGAGCTAACATTATATGAACATAAGCTAAATTTTAAAGGTAAAAATACAAACAAATTAGAATAAGTTAAGCGTATTTGGTTATAAATTTATACGTGTTATTTTTTTACCAATGTGAATTTTGTCATAACATTTCTGAAAGAGAGGAATACCTATTTGCATTCGAACATACAACATATCCTTAAGGGTATTTGTTTATAAATTTATAGTAGTTATTTTATAACGAATTTTGAATGATACACTGAGATTTTTTTAAATAAACATTTAAATTTTGTACCCAATTATTTTTTACTTGAAAAAAATTATAAAAACAATTCTATGTTGAAATGATTTCACTTGGTAAATTTTAGTATTTTATAATAAGTGCAATAAAAATACCCTTAAACATATTTACAAATTTATACTTGTTATTTGATAATAAAATAAATATAGGTGATAAAATAACAAGTATAAATTTATAACCAAATATGTTTAACAGTATTTTTTCAAATGCAAGTACTTGTCCTTCTATTTCGGTAATATTTTAAAGGAAAAATTGACATTGGTGATGAAATAACAAGCATAAATTTAGAACCAAATATGTTTAAGATTATTTTTCAGTTCAAATACACGCAACTGTCCCGGAACTACTTTGATATCCCCCCAAATCGGAAATTTGGCGACTTTTTTCCCCTCACCAACCATAATACCTGTTTTTGGCGCCTTTTTTTACTCGCCAAGATGAATTCTCGCTACACACAAATAATTCCTGCATAAAAAGCTTTAAAAAAAACTCAGAAAATGGTAAAATACAAGAAAATACAAAATTTGGCAACAGCAAAAGCCTAAAAGCTGAAAATACCAAAATTGGTATCACCAAAATAAGAAACAGCAACCCTAAAAAATCCATAGGGAGTGCCAGATTTGGCGCGTAATTTTTGGGGGGTATATCAAAGTTGTTCCGCTGTCCCTCTATTTCGATAAAGTTATTACAGCACAATTGAAATTGGCGATAAAATAACAAGTATAAATTTATCACCAAATATATTTAAGGGTATCTATGAACTTCTGTGTGTGAAAAAAAGTGCTTTCAGCAAAAAACTGAACAGGTAGCTAATGCACTTGGATATTTAGATCGACATGACTTTGATTTCGTTAGATTCAATTCCCACATTGGGTGTGGTTGTTCATAGTTGTTTGAAACCTACTTAAAATTGAGATGGCCCTTGCGGATAAAATATGATGGTTGAGCAACAAATCATCCTCCTATCTCAAACTTGGAACTACTTTGATATACTCCCCCAAATTGGAAATTAGGCGACTTTTTTTCCTCATCACGCAAAATACCTGTTTTTGGTGCCTTTTTTACTTGCCAAGATGGATTCTCGCTATATACAAATAATTAATAGGAACAACTTTGATATTCCCCCCCAAAAACTTCGCGCCAAATCTTGCACTCCCTATGGACTTTTTAGGGTTGCTGTTTCTTTTTTGGTGTTGCTAATTTAAGTTTTTGCTGTTGCCAAATTTAGTATTTTCTTGTATTTTGTACCATTTTATGAGTTATTTTTAAAAAGTTTTTTATGCATTAATTATTTGTATTTAGCAAGTATCCATCTTCGCAAAAAAAAGGCGCCAAAAGCAGATATTTTGCTTGACGAGAAAAAAAAGTCGCCAAATTTCTGATTTGGGGGGGGGGTATATCAAAGTAGTTCCTCAAACTTTTCAGTGTTTTTGAGAAAATATTTAAAATGAACGGTAATCGAAATTTTTAATAATATTCTTAAAATGAATATTTATTTCTACACAAAAAATGTTTTATGCTAAATAAAGATAAAAATTTATTTAAAATAAATATAGAATAGATACAACTGAATTCTTATACCTGAAAGTAGTAACTATTAAGCAAATTGAAGCTATTAGTTTGGGGAAAAAGAAATCCATTATTTTTACGTGAACTTTTTGTAACTTCTTTCAGGTTCGCTTTGTGAAAAGGTTTAAAGCAGTTTTCATGTAGATTTTTAGGTCTTGTGCGAAGCTACGACTGCTGACATGCTGTCAAGTTTGATAATTTTTGATATTTTATAGACATTCTCGACGATGCTGTATCCATGCGAGGTGCATCTTTAGCATCCAAATACCCAAACGGAATCGACGAAACAAAAATTGTGCGTAACTGGTTGTTACAGTCTTATATAGGATGATAAGCACCTTTCACAACTTCAGCCACCTGGTTAGCCTTTTCGGCATTATAAAAGAAAAACGAAAATGTATCGAATTTTCTGTTTGTTGTCTTCCATTTTTAAAACCTTGTACTCATAACTGAATGAATCAAATAAAAAACCGCAAGAGGATATTTTAGTGTCTAATGTCACCTTTCCAACGAGCATAAATCTGAAATTGTTCGATAGATACCTCACGAGATACCGATCACTACAGACGTCTACCAAAAAAAATAATTGATAACTTTTTCCCCAAACTAATATTTTTTTAAGAAATTAAACATGTATTTAATTTCTATTAAAGCAAGCAGCGCAAAATGTACGTATACAACTTATTAAAATTGCATATTTTCTGCTCTTAGAAAATGCTGTTCTTTGCTTAACCATAAAATAAGAAATAAAAGAATTAACAATGGACACCAAATTCCTCTACAAGGAAAAGAAAATCAAAATATATGCGTTGACGAAATACGTATCTCATTTCGTGGGTAGAAAATAATATATAACCACACCACTTCAAGAACAACAAAAATAAATCTGTGGTATTTAGCAGGGAAGTATTTACCCTAAATTCGCCGCCTGAAATATTTTGGCGATTAAATAATGTTTGTGTAGCGAAAAAAAAAAATCACTTCCGCATCTAAGGCATGTAGCGAAAATATGTGACTTTTATTAATCGCATTCCTGAAGGATTTTCTTAATTTTATTATATGTTCCGCTTTCAATTTTCTTACTTCAATAAGTAAAGAATGCCGGAAAGGAATTAGAACTTTATATTACGATGTTATTTTAACCAAAGAATAATAATTTCATTGTTTGAAACGCGTAACATTAACTCGCTCGAAAAGAATAGTTACAAGTACTTTGTGAAAATAATTAGTAATGTGGTAACATGGATGCTGCTGTAATGATTAATAATTTAGTTGCTTAAAAGTTTTATGATACACATACTGCTGTGCTAGTTTGTGGTGGTGTGACATGGGGGGTAATGCTACTCGCCTCCGTGACTTGGTTCACAGGTGTCCACCGGGTAACGCTAAATGAGTAGCTGTTTCCGGCCTTGTTGCGGTTAAGATTAATGCCCGACGTTAGAAAAAAAAAAAAACAGCTGTCCTAGCGTGTCTCGGATTATATAGTTCAGAATACAGGCCCCTCACTAAATGTTTTGCAATTTCAAACCACAGTCACGTGACAGGGATGCTTCACTTTGGTATCCTTACGGGGTGGAGCTCTCATTTTACACAGGGAGGATGTTTTTTAATTAGCTTATAAGTCTTGATTTAGGTTCATAGTTGGTCACGACTACTTATTCGATTATATTTATGGAGGGTTCTGGGTACTTTGAAATTTTTATTTTTTGTTTATGGACGATGTTGACTACTGAAGTGGCTCTGCTACTTTGACATAACCAACATAATTTAAGTTTTGATTGTGATAGATTTATTTTTTGTTTGTCGCTCTAAGGTAAATTTTCTATCCACAAGAGTTATACTGATTCAACCGAGAATTACTGTTAAAAGTTGATTTGGAACCATTTTAAATAAGCGTTTTCATGTAGATTTTTAGGTCTTGTGCGAAGCTACAACTGCTGACATGCTGTCAAGTTTGATCATTTTCGATATTTTATAGACATTCTCGACGATGTTGTATCCATGCGAGGTGCATCTTTAGCATCCAAATGCCCAAACGGAATTGACGAAACCAAAATTGTACGTAACTGGTTGTTACAGTCATATAGTGGACGATAAACACCTTTCCCAATTTTAGCCACCTGGTTAGCATTTTCGCCATTATAAAAGAAAAACTAAAATGGATCGAATTTTCTGTTTGTTGTCTTCCATTTTTAAAACCTTGTACTCGTAACTGAATGAATCAAACAAAAAACCGCAAGAGGATATTTTAGTGTCCAATGTCACCTTTCCAACGAGCATAAATCTGAAATTGTTTGATAGATACCACACGAGATAGCGATCACTACAGACGTGTACCGAAAAAATAATGGAAAACTTTTTCCCCAAACTAATATTATACAAACCTTTAAAAGAGAACATCATGTAAAACGGAATTAATAATTTTTTTTGAAATCTGAAAGAGGATTTTTATTCACACATAAATTAACTGGAATTTACCACTTCGTAGTTTGATATATTTTTAAAAATGACGATTTGGAGCGAAAGGAATAGCCAGCTTAGTCACCATACCTTAATCCCAAACCAAGTCCGAATAAAATGTACTTTTTTCACAGAGAAAAATATTCCTGCCAAATTAATTTTTTTGTAATAAATTATCCTTGTATTTGAATTTAATCAATTTTGATGTCGCATTTAATAAAGAAGTGTTTAATTCATATTCCTAGACTTCTTGTTTCTAAGTTAATTCATTTTTCAATTCAACATAAAATATATACTTTAATTTTTGAAAACAGTATATATCATTAAGGTATCAAATACATAATTTGAAACAAAAATATTTCTTTATCATTTTAAAAGGAATCCTATCTTTCTTCTTTAAATTCAACATTCTGATAAACCCTTGATGAATTACCATTTTTTCATTTGATAAAGAACGATCTTTTCAATGTTCTAAATGAATAAAATCATTTAAAACAGAATTATTTATTCATCACTTTAAGAGTTACAATTTATTTTTTCGTTTAAAATCAAGCTATCTCATCTTTATTTCCCAATGAATTAACTCTCTTATTATTCAATTCCTTTTTCATTTTATAAAGAATAATCTTTTCATTTTAAAATTAACTATGTTTACATGAAAAGCACAGTTATACAGTTTCAAATATAACAATCATATTTGCAGCACAACACTATAAATAGAATTATTTATCTATTATTTTAAAAGAGGCAATGAATATTTTCTTTTTATTTAAAAGAAAATTATCTCTTTCTATTGTTTAAGAATGAATTATTGAAATCCGAGAAATCAAATGAATGAAAAAAATATCTTTTTGTTAAGGGCAAGTATCTTTTCTACAATTTAAAAAATGAATCTATTCTCCATTTAAAACTAAACATTCGTTTTTTAACATTTGAGAAAGAGAAAGTTCCAGTTATTTAGAAATACTCACATTTAAACTGCAAGTTATTTCACTGCAAAACATGAATTTGCTGTGAAAAATTTCAAAAACATTAAAAAAGTGCGAGGATTTATTCAAGCACGAGAGAATGTTAAAAGAATGAAATTATCTAAGAGGAAGCCATTTAGAACAGAGCTGTGTAATGTTATTCTTTGGACCAGGGGTGGCCAAGACGTCGACCGCAGTCGACTGGAAGACCGCGAAGACATTTTAGGTAGTCCACGCTACCAGCCTGATAATAACCTCGAATATTAAAAATTTAATTTATGACTTATGACATAGAATCAATGAATTATTTAAAATAAAAATTTACTACAGTCTAAGCTTTAAGACCCAAAACAAACTATGCAAAGATTTACGATTTAAAGATATATGATGAAAGGTTTACGATTTAAAACCTAAAACGGACATGATGAGCGTGATTAAAACATTAGAAAATACTATAGAAAGGTATGCATCGCAATTAAGAAAACATGAATTGAGAAACTTCAAAAACATGGAGGAAGAATGCATCCATAATCCAAACCAAGACTTCGAAGATTTCGCTTACTTGCTTTGCTTGAAGAATTTGAAAAAAGATTAGCTGACTTAATTAGGTTGAAGGAAATACTCAATTTTATGATATTTCCCCATTTAATGAAAATGACAACATTGATGCAGTATCTGAAATATTAGGACATTTAATAGATACCACATTAGTGAAGGTCAAAGAAGAAATTATTAAATTAAGATACCATATATTTCTTAAATCCTGAGAATATTTATCGATACTGATTTTTGGAAATTTATTTCTTAGGAAACTTTTCCAAATATTTACAAATTGATTATTTATTTGAAATCATACTTTGGATCGAGATATCTTTTTGAATCTGCTTTTTCAACCATCAAGAAAAAACAAACATGGGTCGCATTTAACAGATGAACATTTAATTTCGTGTTTATGCATTGCAATAAGCTCGTACCAGCCACAATACGATAAGTTTATCGCAGATATACAGTGCCAAATTTCAACTAAACGAAGTGAATAGGATGGTCAGTTTTTGATACATGAATACTTTGATTATTTTCGTCAGTAAATTTTTATTTTGCAAATATTAATATTAATTTTTTTTTTAGAAAAATGACATAATTTACCATTTTTTCTTGTTACCGAAAATAAATATGTACGCTCTTCCATTGGTAGACCATCTTCGATTTTTTAAATGTGGAGTAGACCCCGAGTTCCAAAAGTTTGGCTGCTCCTGCTTTAAACAATATAATTATGAAAACGTATATCGTATATACACAACTTTTGTTGATATATCAGGAAATCTTTGAAATATTTACAAAAAAAGAATTTTCTTATGTTTTTTGCTGATGTGTATTTACTTAGAAGGTCAAATCAATGGTGAATATTACAAACAAGAAATAGTGACTACTCATTTATTGCCATTTGCTCACAAACTATATCCCTCCAAAAATTGGCAACTTACGCAAGATTCTGCCCCAATGAAAGAGCCAAAAATAACAAAGCTTTGGGGATTTTCTAATTTAAAACAAATTTAAGCAAAACCGTACTGAGGAACATGATATGAGCTTTCATATTGCGAGAATGAAATAAATCCGGTAATTTGTAAGAGATTATCTTTAGTAATCGATGAAAATCGCCATCGATCAAAACAAAATTATTTCAAAATAAAGTTTTACACACATAGTGATCATTATATTGGAGTTTATCACATTTTTTAGTTTATATCTGTACAATAAAATAATTCAATTTCTGTAACGGTATTTCGCAAACACACAGTTATTATTATTAAACCACATTTAAATTCAGAAAATTAATTTTAAATTCACTGCTAATTACGTTTTACTTTAATAAATAATTGAAATTTTTTGTTTTCATTTAAATAAAAATAACTATCAAAATGATTAAAAATAAGTTTTAATTTTATTTATAATTATTTTTAATTTTATTTTTAAATAAGTTTTAATTTTATTTCTGGTTTTTGTTATGTTTTAAATTTAAAAAAATAATTCCTTTCGGTTGAATTCTAATGATAATATTTTAATTTAATTTAAACAAATTATAACAGGGAAATGTTTATATATATATTATATATATATATATATATATATATATATATATATATAATCTTGAAAAGTTTTTTCATTGAAATTTATTTTTGTTCTGTGTTTTAAATCCTTTTCTTAAACGATAAATGTTAACTTTATCTTATTAAAGTTTATTTAAGTTTTTCTTAGTTTCTCAATGAAGTTTTTTCTTATATCAAGAAAACTTTATGAAGAAATACTTTCTTTTGTTAGGATGAAGTTTTTCTTATATTAATTATAAAACATGAAATATTTTGTCTAAAAACAATTAATAGTTTTCTAGCATTGAAGACAATCAATCTAAATACACGGAAATCATTTTATTAAATATTTTGTTTTGAATGAATGAATTTTTCTTTTGCTTTTCAGCTTTTAATTATTATGAAATGTTCTTTGGCATTTTACATGGTTATTAATTATTATTATTATTATTATTATTATTATTTTTTATTTTTTTTTTTGCATTATGCACTTTGTTGTGATGAAAAATCCGATACACTGAGGATTCTCTTGCCCAAAAACTTAATTTCCTAATTTTATTACATTTTGATTCCAAAGTTGCATAAAATATATAAAAATGTATACATTCAAAAAAATTTACTGAGGTATCTATCAAACAATTTCAGATCTATGCTCGTTGGAAAGGTGACATTGGACACTAAAATATCCTCTAGCGGTTTTTTGTTTGATTCATTCAGTTACGAGTACAAGATTTTAAAAATGGAAGACAACTAACAGAAAATTCGATACATTTTCGTTTTTCTCTTGTAACGGCGAAAAAGATAGCCGGGTGGCTAAAATTGTGAAAGGTCCTATATAAGACTGTAACAACCAGTTACGTACAATTTTTGTTTCGTCGATTCCGTCCGGGTATTTTTGATGTTAGAGATGCACCTCGCATGTGGATACGGCATCGTCGAAAATGTGTATAAAATATCAAAAGTGATCGAAGTGAACCGCATGTCAGCAGTCGTAACGCGCAAGACCTAAAAATCTACATGAAAGCTGTTTTAAACCTTTTTACAAAGTGAATCCAAAAGAAGTTACATAAAGTTCACGTAAAAATAATGGATTTCTTTTTCCCCAAACTAATATTAAAGGAAGAAAAGAAATAACTTAATTTGGTAAACTAACGTGAAGAAAATTGCTTTAATACATTGTACATTTAATTTACTATTTTTGCGGCAAAAAATGTTAGTATAAACTATTTTTTTAAGTAATTTAACATTTAGTATAAGTTTGTTCAAAATTAAAAAATTACTTAAATTTTTACTTTAATATTAATAATTAATTTTAAAGTTATTTAAGTGTAAAATTATTTAATTATATTATTTAATCTATTTAAAATTGTTTCGACACAATTAACAACAATAGTATTATTTACATTGTTTTAGTTAAATTTTTCTTTCCCTTATAAAGTAAGGAAATAATAATGCATTTAAACAGAATATGGGTATTTTAAAATATTTAAATTAAATGTTGACAATTAAAAAAAAAAATTACCATATTCTTAACCAAATTTTAAGAAGTTTTTAAATATTTTTATATTTTAAAATTAGTAAAATGTGTTGTCATCGTAATCTTTACCATATTTTACTGAATGAATAGGTTAAATAGAATATTGTCAGTGTATAAAAAAATTCCTCTCAGAATAAAATCCAATGTTAGAAGCATAATCGAACTTTCGTCCAGAAAGTCGAAAAACTTCCACGTTTTCTCAAAAAACGCTGGAATTTCCTTAAAAAAAATCATGAGAAAAGAAATTAAGTACTTTTGTAACACACCCTCCATAAGGTTTCTTTTCTCTTTAAGCTTAGATTTTTTTTCAAGGAATAAATACTAAAATCTGGTTCACCAGAGAAAAATTACATCCTTTTTTCAGCTTTGTTTCTCTGAAAAAAATAGGCTCTAGATCGGAGCGATATATTCATGGTAGAGAATAATTTTTCTAGATAATGTAACTCTGAAAGTTCTTGGGTTAGATATGGTGATATTTTGAGTTCGGAACAGGGTAGTTTATTAAAGAGATTTTTTAAGATGAAAAAATTTTTTTAAGAAATAAAAAAAAAACAAATCTAAAATACGCCACAGTTTCTCTTTCTATTCACAAACCAAGTGCAGTAATGTAAAGATGGACTTTTAAAATTTGAGATGTGAAATATCCGAGCTTAATTTAAATTGCCGTTAAATAATGAAAAAGGCAGAGTTGATTTTAGTTTATGTCTATTATATATTTATCACGGTGGATGCTTTGATATCGTATAGAGCAGGGATGGCCAAACTTTTGGGATCTGGGGTCTACTCCACATTTAAAAAACCGAAGGCGGTCTTCCAATGGCAGAGCTATGTTAACGTACATATTTATTTTCGAAAAAATAGTACTAGAAAAATTATACTAGAAAAAATAGTAAATTATGTAATTTTTCTAAAAAAAAACTAATATTAATATTTACAAAATGAAAATTTACTGACGAAAGTAATAAAAGTATTTATATATCAAAATGTGACCATCCTATTGACTACGTTTAGTTGAAATTTGGCACTGTATATCTGGGACAAGTTTATCATATTGTGGCTGGTACAAGGTTATTGCAATGCATAAACACGAAATTAAATGTTCATCTGTTAAAAAATGCGACCAATGTGTTTTTTTTTCCCTCGTTTATGGTTGAAAAAGCAGATTCTCAAAGATACCTCGATCCAAAGCATGATTTCAAATACAAAATCAATTTTTAAATATTTGGAAACGTTTCCTTAGAAATTAATTTCCAAAAATCAGTATCACTAAATATGCGCTGGATTTAAGAAATATATCGCATCTTAAATTGATAATTTCTTCCTCGAACGTGACTGATGTGATACCTATTAAATGTCCTATTTTTTCAGATACGTTGTCCATCAATGTTAACATTTTCATTGTGACAATGTCCATCAATTTTGATATTTTCATTAAATGTCAAAATTAAGGGGAAATATTATAAAATTTATTTGTTTCAACCTAATCAAGTCTGCGAATCTTCTTTCAAATTCTTCAAACAAATCAAATAAGTATTAAGTGAAATCTTTAGACTCTCGTTTAGATTATGGATGCACTCTTCCTCCATGTTTTTGAAGTTTCTCAATTCATGTTTTCTTAATTGAGATGCATACCTTTCTATATATTCTTTGAATGTTTTAATCGCGCTCATCATGTCCGTTTTAGGTTTTAAATTGTAAACATTTAATCATAAATCTTTAAATTGTAAATCTTTGCACAGTTTGTTTTCGGTTTTAAAGCGTAGAAAGTAGTAAATTTTTATTTTAGATAATTCATTGATTATGTGTCATAAATTGTTAATATCTGAGTTCATTATAGGGATGGTTGCGTGGACTACCTAAAATGTCTTCGCGGTCTACTTGTCGACCGCGGTTGACGTCTTGGCCACCCCTGGTATAGAGAATAGGCTGTGACCCTTCTTAAAATGCTTTACCCTTAAAAAGCGTTTTGACATTCACAGTATTAATTTGCTGCCTGGGAAAGCTTTTCATACATACAAAACGGTGCAGGCGAGGACCGTATTTTACGGATTTGGAATACTCACCCATCACCAAATGCCTTTTCATTATGGACCACGGTCAGGTGACGAGGTTGCACCTGAGCTGGCACCCTCCTCTTCACACCCACCTCATGCCAGCGGAAGGCCTTTGGATGTCATAAATGATCGTTGACATGGTCCTAACCCAAAGAGCTCCTGAAAACCAAAGAGGGAGAATATGGTTATCCACCCAAACACAGGCCGAGGTTAAGACCAAGCTGGTAGCAGAATAGTTAGTGCAGTTGGGCAGTTCGTGGGTTCAAATCTGACCTAGGGATTGGATGTTTGTAGTAGTTTGGAATCCAATTTAAACCAGAGGTGTCGGCCTAATTAACTGTCCTGTACAAAAAATGACCGTTAAGCGACAAGCAAACTTAACCAAACGATGATTAATGATTGTTGTTGTTGCATGCACTCGTGGTCATTAGCACTAGACCAGGTCCATGAGTGTGCACACTCTTAAAAACTCCGGCACCATAAGTGGGATTTTGGTCAAATCCCTCTTAGAGAGACCAAGGCACTCAGGAATATGTTCTGGAGTAGTCTGTCCAGTTGAACACTTGAAGCAAATGTCAAATTTCTTCGAACCCTCAGAATATTTCAAAGTTCTAAGTTGGCCACTTCTGAATCTGGCGAGAGTAGTTTGTTCCTGTCTATTGAAACTTGAAGCCAGGGAGCCTAAAAGGCGAGGAGAACTGTACCAGTGGTGCTCAGGAGGGACAATCCAAGTGGTTCTATTCCAGTGTATCTCCAGAAAGGTGCTTGCAGCGCACAGGCCTCAGCAGCTCCAGCTTTGACTAAAGTGTCCATAATTTCGTTTCCATCAAGATCGACATTAGTTAATGATGGCTAATGTTGTTGATTTTAACGCAAAGTGGTGTGAAGCTATTGAGCCATTGGAGCTCACTTTTCATATACAGTAACTCATATTCACATTTGGCGAATTTAAAACCAAGAAATCTCCTAAATACCCATCCTGATGGATGTGCATGTAGAATGCAGAATCTGTTGTTTTTGATGACATTTGCAACGCCAAGTCCGCCCGTCAGACACTAGGCGAATAAAGTCAGAGAGCATTTTCCGTTTTCCAATAGAGCACCCTCATACGAAGGTGGAAGTACGACTTTTGGCTCAGGGATGGCGGCACCATCTGAATCTTTCAATTTAGAGATTGAAACAAGTGAGGACCCAAATACTGGCTCCAATCACCCCAAAGATATTAATTGGTAATGGGAAAAAGGAGGACATTGCGAACCGACAGATTTTACGTGCTCCAGTCGCCATTAGTGAACACGACTAATTTTTGGCTAAGCCGGGATTCGAACTCACCACCTTTTGGGTAACGAGAATGACGCCCTAACCAGCCAGGCCACGGCGGCCCAGAATGCAGAATCTATTACCAATTATTGAGCAGGACCTTATGCTCGAAAGAACACTCTGCAACCAATAAGCAAAGGCTGAGCGTATGAGAATGGTTTTGAGCTTTTTTGGATTTTCTTTTCTTGTGGAAACCCAGAAGTTGAATATGACGTAAGTTTGGAGTAAGTCTTCTGGTAAAGCAATAGCCGTGCTGTCAAGTAAATTATTCATCCTTTAGTTCTTAGTTTTGCAGTTTGTTAGTTCAATACCCACCCTGAGCATGGATAATGATAGGGGTTAGAAATTCTTTTATATAAAAGAGCTTTTCAAGAATAAGTCCTGGTTCACTGAAAAAGTGACAATAGAACAGTAGTTAAAAAAATCCCGGAAATTTTACTAATCAAATATGCAACATTTAGATCAGGGGTCGCCAAGGTGGTCTATATAGACCCCTAGAGGTCTGTTTAACAACAATATGGGTCTATCTGACCCAAGGGGTCGAATGGGGGTCTATTGCAACTCGAAGGAAAAACAGTTCTTAATACGGAAATTACACATATCTAACTGCGTATGTAAAAATTTAAAATATTTTTATAATTGACTTAATATTATATTCTTTATGGAAAATAAAATAATAAATCAGAAAACAATCTGCCCCTTTTTTCCTTGGCGTTTCCAAGTTCGTATAGGGTTGAAGCCGGTTTCAGTCACGTTAATTCAATTTTAACTAAAAACAGAAATAAATTAAATGTTGAGCTTCGAGGGGATTTACGGTTAAAATTGACTGATTTCGAACCCAATATAGCGAACCTTGTCAAGAAACACCTGACACACTCATCTCATTATGAAGTAAAAAATCTGTAGCTACTTTACTTACTATTTCTGATTTACTAAATATTTAGACTGATATATAGTTTTATTTTAATTACCCGAAAATTACCTTTGTGGGGGTCTATGGAGATTTCGAAAAATCATATAGGGGGCGATGATCAAAAAAGTTTGGCGACCCCTGATTTAGATAGTACATTTTCGATTTGAAATTTGGATAGCACTGACTTTATGTAATGCTATCAATTCACAATACTGAAGTGTAGCAGTTTCTACTCTTGATATATATTTGACTAAGATTGCATCAGTTAATAAAATTACGATAAAGAAGATCGTCTTGTTGGATGCGTGGTATAATTTAATGTATTTTAATTTGACTTCGGCACTATTTTATAGTTCGATTTGCTTATCTTTACTTATCTCTCTATCGATACATGAGAAATAATTAAACTGAAATCCATAGTTTAAAGTGAGCAGGCCGATGTCTAAGTGGTTAGTATTCCTGACTCCTAGGCTGTTGGTCCCGGGTTCAAATCCCGGTTCAGGCATAGACGTTTTCTTCCTCTTTCTTTGTAAACCTTTCTCCTGAAATGATCTGTGAATGTAGGGCGCCCTATAAACGGGTTTGTGGTGGTGTGACGTGGGTAATGCTACTCGCCTCCGTGGCTTGGCTCACATGTGCCCATCGGGTAACGCTAAATGGGTAGCAGTTTCCGGCCTCCATATGGCGATGGATTATTTACCCAGTGCCCATCATTAGAGAAAAATAGTTTAAAGTAGATTCCGAAACATTATACTATACCAGAGGTGGGAATCGAACCCGCGAATTGAAGAACAACCACTAAGCATTTTTTGCAAGTTTTCTACAGAGTAAGGAATAGTAGTGTTGAACTGGAAGCATTTCTTAAAATATTAAAACTTGGGTTTGGTTAAGCCATTTATTCGGTTGTCGGAAGGTTATTTTGTTTTATATGGAAAACGTATAGCGAATAAATATTTTATTGAATTGTATATTGTCAAATACTTTTTACCATCTTTCTGGTCGTAGCATGATTTCTTACTCATAAAATGGTTGGTTTCAACTAGCAAAAACTTGTTTAAGTGGGTAAAACAAAATGACTTCCTAAACAACCCAATAGTTAGATGAAGTTAGATTTTTGTATCTAAGTTTACTTTTCTTACAGAGAAAAAAACATTTTCCTTCGTCTTATTATGTGAAAAGATTTTAACATAAAAAAAAAAAAAATCCAAAATGTATATATAAGTAAGATATTTTCAGCTGAATAGCACAAGCAGTAAATTGACTATAATTTGTGAATCTTTCTAATATGCGTGTAAACTTTTAAATTAATCATCTATAATTTTGCACTCAAATAGTTGAGTAGTTTGTAAGAAAACGTTCTTAAAGAATTGCTCATTTTTTAAATTATTCTTTTAATTCTTAATTAGTAAAAGTGGCTCACAAATTTTTAAGACTCAATTTGATTTTCCTGAAAATTTCATGATACGTTTGCGAGTGAATTATGAGAAATTTATGATAAATTTAATGAGATCAATTTCAATGGTCTTTTAGGTGATATTGATTATTATATTTTATTTATACAAGGGAATATCAATTTGTTTTTATCAAAACAGTTGTTGTTGTTGTCGTCGGGTGCCAGCCAGGCTGGCAATAAGGGGTTCCCTGCTCCACTTTTACAACTGAACCATATTGGGTGTGGAGTCCGACTTCCTCAGTACACACATGCCATAGGTACCCGTTTATAGTGTAGGCAACCATTTACACACAAGGAAAGGACAAAGACAAGAAAAAGAGAGAGAAAATACATCCATTCCCGAGCCAGGGTTCGAACCCAGGTCCCACCCATCTGTAGTCAGGTAAGCTAACCACTAGACAGGTTGGGCGGCTATCAAAACAGTTATGGTGCGAATATGGTTGCAGTAAAAATATTTAGTGTTGTAACATTATTATGTTTACATGGTTTGTTCTTTCAGCTAAATTCAGTTCTTTCAAACAATATTAAGAATTGTATTTGTTTTTTATGAAATTAAAAGAATAACTTCCAATTTGATTTGTAATTAGGAACTGAATCACTTCGATTGACATCTAAACCACATGCTGAGTGTTTGTTTTCTGTTAGCTTGATGTGTCCACTGCGTATTTTACTTTAATCTTGTCGAGTCCATTGTAGATGGGAATCAGCTGTAGTTGTCTTGTGGCAGCTTGAATTGATAAGGGGTGCACCGCTCCACTTTTCGAACTGAATCGTAATTTGGTGTGGAGTCCGACTTCCTCAGTACGCACATGCCATAGGTACCTGTTTATCAGTGGTGTTGTGCTAATTTTTTTTTACCGGAACGCGTATATATTTATAACAGAATATTTATAACGGAACGCTATATAATTATATAGACAGGGCCGATCTTGGGTAGGCGGCCGCTCTGTGCGTTCTCATGTCCCAAATTTAACAACGGGGGGAGGAGGTGATATTCCATGATAATGCTGGCGACGGCGGATTTTTTTTTTTTTTTTTTTTTTTTTTTTAAAGGATTCGTGTCCCAAATTTGACGACGACGGGGAGATTTCCCCCAAATTTTCGCCTGTCGCCAGGATCGGCCTGCATATAGCATAAAAAGGAAAGGAAACGAAAATCATTACGACATCCATTTTGTGTATACGTATATATATATGTTTATTACAATAGGAACTTTTAATAAAAATTAGTTAACAAATTATAAAATACGCATAGCGCATAGTATATAGATACTCAAACAATATTGCATAAATATTTTTAACAATACATGAAAACACTAAAGGTTTTAATAAAATATTCCAAATAGGATTAATTTCAGGATCTTGTGGTTGAATTTTCTTTGTTTTGTTGTCATCCGCTGAACGATGAGACTTTAACCAAGTTTTTACATAATCATCTGGTTTAAATAATTGTTGTGGTGGGCCATTCATTTTTATAAATAAAAGATTTGTTAGATTTTCAATTAATATTCTATTTCTTTGTTCTTTTAAAATAATATTCATATTACTGAATCCGGAAGCGATAGGTGCGCGTTGGAGGCATGCTGCCTCATGTGCGGCCTGCCTAACACTTTTTAATCTACACTTTGACTTAGGTAGCGTGCATAGAATATTTTGCTAACTTTAGTATTTATTAATCTTATTATTACATTGTATTGATTTGGGTTCGGTTCAAACTCTTGTTTATAATAATGCATATAAAAATTCGTCAAAAATTAGAAAAAAAATCAGCAATTCTTTTAAATTTTTTTTTTCAATACGTCAGCCAATTTTCGTTATCAGAAATCATCTTTAGTTCCGGAACACGTTCCGGTCCAAAAAGGAAGTACCGGAACAACGTTCCGGAGCGTTCCGGCTCAACAACACCACTGCTGTTTATAGGGTAGGCAACCATTGATAGCACATTCATACAAGTAAAGCACAAAGGCAGGAGAGCGAGAAATTACATCTATGTCGATCTTGGATTTGAACCCGGGGCCTCCCCATCCACAGTCATGCACGCTGACCACTAGTCAGGGTGGACGGCAATGCCAATTAATAAATTTATGTTTAAACTGTTGATGTTAAAGTAAAACTTACAACAATAGTTTTTATAAAATTAAAGCATTTTAATAATATAAACTTGAAGGCTCAAATTATTAAAGACTATTTATATTGTTAAAAGTGGTGTCACAGACTGGCTACGCAAACTCAAAGATATCAAGGGTTACGGATTTCGTGTCACGTTTTCTTCACAGATGATCCTTAAAGAATCACGATTCTAGTTGGTTGGTAAATGAAAATAAGATATTTTATAACCAAAAAGACTATTAGAGTGGTTCTAATGTAGGTTTCGGAATCTTTATAATAAATGGACATAATTTACTATGATTTTCTTGCACAGAATTTGATGATGATTTTCTTGCACAGAATATGATTTTCTTGCACAAAATTTTGCACAGAACATGAGCACTCTTTAAAATGCAATAAATACAATATGCTGAAAACTAGCCAAATTCTTGTTTTTTGGCTGAAATACTTGGACGTAAAAATCATTTGGAATTTTCAAATGTAGAATGAAAATAATTTTAAAATTGATTTTAAAAAATGAAGGGGATATTATATGAATATCTTGGGAGCTTTCGTAAAATCTTGGCTGAGTTTCTACAATATTAATATTGAAATTTCTAATATCATCCGCTTTCATAATTCTATAATGCCTATTTCGATGCCGTGGTTGGTTAATTTAAATTTCAAGGCGACATCCGTAAGTATGTAAGTTAAGACAAATTATTTAGAAAACATATTTCTAGAATTTAATGCCTAGTGATTTTTTTAATTTAAATCTTGGAACTTTATATCATTTACGGGCATTTTTTGAAATATTTTAAGCAAATAAACATATTACAACTCAAACTTATATTTATTGAGAAAAGGATACTTTTATATCTTAAAATTAAACTATTATGTGAGAAGACATGATACTATTAATTATAATTAAAGTTATTATCAGATTGTATTGACCGTAGAGTGTTAATAATGTAAATTCTGGTGTTTAATGAAGAAAGTTTTACAAAAAAAAAGCTTTTTATCAGAAAAATCTTAATAATTAAAATATAATTAAAAAATAGATATTCGTCTCAATAAGATAATTAAATTACTAATTATTAAATAATTAAATACAATTTTTTAATTAAATACAATACTTATCAAAAAGCGATAATGTCGTTTAATAATTTCAATGAAAAAATTCTATTAAAATAGATAAACTTGTAAATATCCATAGTGTACATTCTGTTAAATTATGAAAAGAATTTTGATGAGAAATAATATTTTAATCAAAATATAAATAAATCAACAAAAGCATTTTTTAATTGAAAAAAATATTTTTTATTTCAATGTCATAAATCACTTATTTGATATTAGGTATGAAAAGAGCAAATTATATATATATATATATATATATATAAAAGAGAAATAGAGATTCGAAGATTGTTTAATAATTGAAACAAATCTTAACATAATAAGGTAACTAAGCAAGACCATTTAAATATAGCAAAAAGACAGATCATACAATCTATAAACAATGGGGAAACTTATATTTAACTTTGTCTACATTATATGGATAATATGAAATTTTAAAATTTTAATATTGTAATTTGAGTTATTATTTTATCAACTCAAATTCTAAATTTCTATTTGCAAATTTTACTTTTGTCTATTGTGTGTATGTTCTATCATATTTTGATATATTTAAATGGTTTTTCTCTAATTGCTTTTATATTGTATTTATATTTATACTAAGAAATCTTAAAACACATTTATTTTATGGTAATGCTATTGCAGCTGCTTTTCTGTGCGTTGATTGCATTCAGCGGAAAAGCAACTGCATTAGAATTACCATAAAATAAACAAAGCAGTTATGTACGTCATCACGTCTTTATGAGAAAGGCCTAATTCTGAACTACTGTATGCATAGAACTTATTCCGCATTATAGTGCCTATGCATAGCATAAAGTATAAAACATTCATAAAGCATAAAGTATAAACATAAAGTAAGAAAATTCGATAAATTTTAGTTTTTCTTTTATAATGGCGAAAATGCTAACCAGGTGGCTAAAATTGTGAAAGGTATTTATCGTCCTATATATGACTGTAACAACCAGTTACGTACAATTTTGGTTTCGTCGATTCCGTTTGGGTATTTGGATGCTAAAGATGCACCTCGCATGGATACAACATCGTCGAGAATGTCTATAAAATATCAAAAATGATCAAACTTGACAGCATGTCAGCAGTCGTAGCTTCGCACAAGACCTAAAAATCTACATGAAAACTGTTTTAAACTTTTTTACAAAGCGAATCTGAAAGAAGTTACAAAAAGTTCACATAAAAATAATGGATTTCTTTTTCTCCAAACTAATATATATATATATATATATATATATATATATATATATATATATATGTTTATTCATTCTTCCTAAACTTTGAGATAATTATTCCATAAAAGAGTGAACCCTAGCATATGTTACATAAAATTTTTAGAAGAGTACATCTAGAAGAAATAAAGTGTTTCCGAACGCGTGTGTCGGTTTTTTTTATTTATTTATTTTTTTGTCGAGTGCCAGCCAGATTGGCAGTATGGGTGCGCTGCTCCACTCTTTCAAATGAACCGCAATTGGGTGAGGAGTCCGACTTCCTCAGTACACACATGCCATAGGAACCCGTTTATAGGGTAGGCAACCATTCACAATCCATTCATACAAGGAAAGGACAAAGACAGGAGAGAGAGAAAGAACATCCATGCCCCGACTGGGATTTGAACCCAGACCTCCCTATCCGCAGTTAGGAATGCTGACCACTAGGCGTCCGTGTGTCGGTTAAAATACACTTTTGCCCTCCGAGAAATAGGAAATATCTTTTTTTTCCTGATTTTTCTTTGAGATTATCTTTTAATAAACGATAACTCCTAGCACATGTTCCATCAAAGTTTTCAAGAGGATGTCCTCTATATGAATTTAGGGGTATCCAGATGTGTGTATCAGTTGAAATGAGTTTTAGTCCCACGAAACACGAATAAAGACATATTAAGAAAAAAAAATATTCCATTTTTATTCATTCTTTCAAAACTTTAAGTTTATTCTTCAAATTCGAGATTAACCCCTTAAGGCATTTGCCCGTGTCTGACACGGGCGAATGTTACTGCCATATGCTTGTCTCACACGGGCGCTTTTGTTATTTCTAATGCCCGTCTCAGACACTTTCCAGTAAAACTAGATAGGTAAATTATATGCCATCTATACTAATATTAAATTATAATTAAACTTTTAACATAGATGGAATATGGTTATTTTTTTGGAAGTTTTTTCGAAAAAAACTCGTGCTTTAAGGGGTTAAAGTTATAGTAATTTGTGATTAAAATAATTTTTGCATAAATTTTGTCCATAAAGATTCTTAAATTCTCCATTTTAAGAAAGGAAAGAGTGTAAACAAATAGTATTCACCTGTACAAGAAAACATGTTACAAGTGCGTTGTTGGCCGTCTTCATTCGAGCATTTGCTGCCGATACCATCGCAATGGCGACGTCGCTGCTGGAGACCGCCGCCACAACTCGCACTGCAAGGACTCCACTCGCTCCAAGGACTCGATCCTGAAAAATAAAAATCCTTAAAAAATTGTTGACAGGTTGGAGAACTAAGGATTTATCAACATTTTAAATATAAATAGCCTTTCAATATTCTGGAGTTATTAGAGTGCTAAACATACAGTTTCTGAGTTTTGGAGTAGGGTTACATTGTATGAATGTAGCGATAATTTAACATAATACTAAGAAATCACAAGAGAGACCACGTGTTGCAAGGACTCGATCCTCAAATATAAGAATCCTTACAGAACATGTTGGAGTGTTATGGATTTATCAAAATTTTAAATTAAAATAGTCTTTCTATATTCTCGTGATATTGAAATTAATTTTAATTAAAATTATTTTTAGAATATACAATCGAATTGATTTCGAAGAAATTTTTTGTTGTGTAAGAATTTCGTTTTTAATAAATATTTCACGGCTGCTCCTATATGGGTTAATCACTCTTTTAGCATAAAATGAATTATTTCATATAATTAAACTTTATTAGTTTGGGGAAAAAGTTATCCATTATTATTTTGGTAGACGTCTGTAGTGATCGCTGTCTCGTGAGGTATCTATCAAATAATTTCAAATTTATGCTCGTTGGAAAGATGACATTGGACACTAAAATATCCTCTTGTGGTTTTTTGTTTCATTCATTCAGTTACGAGTACAAGGTTTTAAAAATGGAAGACAACAAACAGAAAATTCGATACATTTTCGTTTTTCTCTTGTAACGGCGAAAAAGATAGTCGGGTGGCTAAAATTGTGAAAGGTGTTTATCGTCCTGTATAAGATTGTAACAACCAGTTACGTACAATTTTGGTTTCGTCGATTCCGTTCTGGTATTTTTGATGTTAGAGATGCACCTCGCATGGATACAGCATCGTACAGAATGTGTATAAAATATCAAAAATGATCAAACTTGACAGCATTTCAGCAGTCGTAGCTTCTCACAAGACCTAAAAATCTACATGAAAGCTGTTTTAAACCTTTTTACAAAGCGAATCTGAAAGAAGTTACAAAAAGGTCACGTAAAAATAATGGATTTATTTTTCACCAACCTAATATATTATAATATAATATAATAATAAGTTTTCCATGTAATATATTACATGGAAAACTTATGAAATTTCAAAAATATTTTAAAAATATGAATTGGAATTCAAATTACTACTTTGCGAGTGCCCTTCATGTTAGAAATAACATAATAAACAATGGTATCATTCTACAAACATAGATTTCATTTGAACATTAAGAACATAGTTGTCATTTTTTATTCTTTAATAATTAGTCGAGCTAACATTTTTAAGCGAACAGAAGCTAAATTATTTAAACTTGCTCAAAGAAAAAATACATTGCTATTTCCAGCCAACATTATTTAAGAACAATATGAAATAAAAATTACTTTTATAGAAAGTATCCCCCAAATACGATGAAAAGCAATTTCTTGTCCAAACCCATTCCCCATATTTCAGATTCCTGTTCAAGCTGCTAATTACTTTTCTCTGCAGTAATAGATACCTTTTTACGTTCTACGGTCATTAAAAAAGTAGGAGAATTTATAAAATGAGGTTCTTCTTTTGAAAAGGGATTCGGAACACTTTTTTATGTGTTCTGGGAACAAAGAAAAGAACCTGGTCATTGAATGTTGAATCCCAACAGAAAATGGCCCCTGTCCGATGATGACCAGTCGATAATCCCTCCGCATTACTGGGGCCATCATTGTCAGAGGACAATGGCCAGCCATTCGCTTCTTTTCATTCGAGTCCCAAAGCGACTCATTTTTCAATATGTTTTAAAAATATCGCCAACATTCTCTCGCCATTATCCGGAGCGCTGTCAAGGTTCCTGGTAGATGGAGGCCAAGGGACATTTTCAGAACTGTTCCTTTGTTTAGAGTTCCAACGGAAGAACTTTTTTTTAAAATCTAGCGAGAGAACCATCGATTTATATTGATGGGTTTGGAAAAAAAAAGAAGAATTTATAATCTTCGGGGAAATCGAACCTATAAATGGCATAGTTTTAGGGGGAAAATGTATAGCGTCATGGTAATAAAAATTTCTCATTTTAAGCATATTTCTGAGTGTATCAGAAAAAAAAATGAAAAAGTAGCACAGACAATTTATATATCTTTGGAAAACAAATTCTTCGCTTATAAATGCTTGGCAATTTTCAAAATCTACCAATATATTAAATTTATCGTTGTTTTCATTATAGCTATTAATTTATATTGTATCACATTACAGTAAAAGTCCATTAGTCCGGCTTCCAACAGTCCGGAATGCCCGATAGTCCGGCATCACTCCGGAAAACTGAAAAAATTTTGGTTTTCTCCAAAAGTGTGTCTTTAAAACAAATAAAAACGCTCGAGAGCAATTCGGAAGTTTTCTGGGTAGCTCGGTATTGTTCGAAAACAATTAGCGGCCGCCTAGTCTCAGCTGTCACAATAAATTCAGGTGCAGTGTAGATCCGTTAATCACGAAGCATCTTCGCCATTTATTTTTTTGTGCGTTGTTGTTTTTTGCGTCCTTTCACATCGCAGTAAACGTAACTTTTGAAACTGTTTATAAAAATAAGTGATTTTCTTTCTAACTGTACAGTGACCAGGTTTTCAAAACCTAAGCCTAAACAAAGTGACTCAGATGCCGAAACGGAAGAAAAGGAAAAAAATCAGCTGGGGCAGAAGCTGTAGAATCACTAAATAAGTTTATCTCTTTTGCTGAGGCTAGTACAGTGCTTCAAAAATTATTGATTTCCATTTCATTAGAAATAAATTTTATACTAAACACCAAAAGTCAAGAAAACAAAATGACATTCGTGACTTTTTTAAATCGAAGTGAAATATGTTTTACAGTACGTGTACATACATTATATGAAATTTAAAATAAACTTCGTTGTACGTATTTGCATACTGTATTTGTTGTTTAATTATTAACCTAATTGTTCTTATAATTACCGTCCGATAGACCGGAATTTTCGGTAGTCCGGCACCGAGCCGGTCCCGAACGTGCCGGATTATCGGACTTCTACTGTATATCCGTAAAAAATACGTCTGTTATTATTACATTTTAATAGTTTTTTCCATTATTATTAATTTTTACTACCTTATTAATAAAAATTACGTTTATTGTCATTAAATGGTGATGGTTTCACTACACACATAGATTCTTTTTCTCTACATTTACAAGAAGTATTCTCGTTATTATTAAATGTAATGGCATTTATACCATTAGCATTGATTTATATTAAGTTTATAAAAAATCTGCTAATTATAATTAAATTTGCCAACACTTACTTTATAACTGTTGGTTTACAATTCATCTTTTGGCTTACAATATAACTGTCTTATATTATAACTGCTGTCTTACATTTTAATTGTTATCATACATTATAACTTCTAGCTTACATTATAACTGCTAGCTTATATTGTAACAATTAGCTTAGATTGTAAATATTGGCTTTTAGTGTAACTGTTGGCTTATATCAGGGGTGGCCAAACTTTAGAGCTCCAGGGTCTACTCCACATTTAAAAAATCGAAGGTGGTCTACCAATGGCAGAGCTAAATTAACGTACATTTTTATTTTCGGTAACAAGAAAAAATGGTAAATTATGCAATTTTTCTAAAAAAAAACTTAATATTAATATTTACAAAATAAAAATTTACTGACGAAAATAATCGAAGTATTCATGTATCAAAACTGACCATCCTATTCACTTCGTTTAGTTGAAATTTGGCACTGCATATCTGTGACATTTTTATCATATTGTGGCTGGTACGAGCTTATTGCAATGCATAAACACGAAATTAAATGTTCATCTGTTAAATGCGTCCAATGTTTGTTTTTTGTTCATGGTTAAAAATCAGATTCGCAAAGATACCTTGATCCAAAGTATGATTTCAAATACAAAATCAATATTATATAGTAAGTATTTGGAGTATTGTAAATATTTGGAAACGTTTCCTCAGAAATTAATTTCCAAAAATCAGTATCAGCTTAATATGGTCAAGATTTAAGAAATATATCACATCTTAATTTAATAATTTCTTTCTCGACCATGACTGATGTGATATCTATTAAATGTCATACTTTTTCATATACTCCAACAACGTTGACATTTTCATTGAATGGAAATATCATAAAATTGAGCATTTCTTTCAAATTCTTCAAACAAAACAACTAAGTATTAAGCGAAATCTTCGAAGTCTCGGTTTGGATTACGGATGCAATCTTCCTCCATGTTTTTGAAGTTTCTCAATTCATGTTTTCTTAATTGAGATGCATATCTTTCTATAGTTGTTTTGAATGTTTTAATCGCACTCATCATGTCCGTTTTAGGTTTTAAATCGTAAACCTTTACTCATAAATCTTTAAATCGGAAATTTTGGGTTTTAAAGCGAAGACTGTAGTAAATTTTTATTTTAAATAATTCATTGGTTCTATGTCATAAGTCATAAACTAAACTGTTAATATCCGAGGTCATTATCGGGATGGTCGCGTGGACTACCTAAAATGTCTTCGTGGTCTACTAGTCAACCGTGGTCGACGTCTTGTCCACCCCTGGCTTACATTGTAACTGCTGGCTTACATTGTCTTATATTTCATGCCCAAAAAATAGTGCGTCTTATTGAATGGCCCACGTACTGAGTTCGATCACTTCCGCTCTTTGTAGGGCTAAAAAGTGAGATATCATTCTAATAAAATAGCATCAGAAAGGAGAATAAATAAATGTAGTTGCATTGTTTCATTTGGCATTGTGAATAAATGCAGATTAAATGTATTACATTCATTATATTATGTATGTCCACACTAATATCATTATTATTAAGCACAAAGGAGCTTTACTCACAGCTATGTATACAGGTTTATTGCATCTACAAAAATTATACTTTTTATTAAATTTACTAACGTTTTCATTGATAGCGTTGCTTTTGGAATTACTTTAGATTACATACCCAAGAAATACGGGTATCTTTTATTATGCAAAAATTATACATACACGCAACTATATTTATTATATTTTACAGTTAAACACAGAAAACAATAAATATGCTTTAAAAAATCAGAGAAAGTTAATGTGGTTGTGAGAAAACTAATTCCAATTACTAGTAGCTATTTAAGATATCAGAATTAAAACTTTGGTTTGTAGAAAATTTTTTAATTAAGAGGATAAATTATTTACCTAATTAAAAATGAATATAACAAAAAATATGTAATCTTATGCTAATTCTAATTAAATAGAAACTGGTATGCAAAATATAAATGTTAATAAATATAAATAATTAAATATAAATTAAATCTTAATTAAATAAAAATCGACATAAAATATTTAACTAAAAGAAGTTGAAGTTAAAAAATATCATATATAAGTTTAATAACTTAAAATTTGCTTTATTTTTCAATTAAAAATGTTTAAAAATGTAAATTAATTCATATTAAAAATGATATTTTAAACTGACTATATTTCTTTTAAGTTAATGAATTTTATAGCAAATTATTTTGTTGTAACTTAATGAAACGAATACAGATTTTACTAAGAAAATAGTATGAAATGCAACTGACAAAATTAAAAATCGTTATTTTGAAAGAGAATAAAAATTTTTCAATAATACAACACTGATTTAAAATGATAAGTTTTTTTTTTACATACTTATAGAACTATTAGATTACATACGAATCAGGATGCAATTAGATTAAAAAAGAAGAAAAAAATTATCTTAAAACATTCCCACCCCCCAAACAGAATAATGGAATTCGTACTTGTATACTAAAATATATTAGTGACTTAGATAATCCGTATTTATTTATTTATTTATTTATTTATTTATTTTTTTTTTTTTTTTTGCATTCTGGAAGGATTAGTAGTTTACTTACTATTAAAATAGTGTGAATTAAATAGCATAAAATAACTTGAGAATTAATTTATAATGTAAATAACATAAAAATATTTGCAAGTAATGTTGTTGTCGTGTGCCAGCCAGGCTGGAAATATGGGGTGCGCTGCTCCACTTTTCCAACTGAACCATATTTGGTGTGGAATCCGAGTTCCTCAGTACACACATGCCTTTGGTACCCGTTTATAGGGTATTCACACACACATAAAAATGACAAAGACAAGAAAGAGAGAGAGAAAGTACATCCATTCCCGAGCCAGGATTCGAACCCAGGTCCCTGCCATCTGTAGTCAGGTACGCTAAGCACTAGACAGGTTGGGCGGCCTTTGAAAGTAATAGACAGTAATAGTTAATGATTTATAATACATGGTTTTTTTTTACTTTTCTAAAATTAATAATAAAATAAATAAGATAAAATAATAAAAAACAAAAATTGTTAAGGATATTTTTCCTAGCTACCGAAACAAAATCGAACATTTTTAAGACAAGGTAAAAAAAAATTTTTTTTCACTAAAAGAAGTTTCCCTTTTTAATGGACACTCCAAAGTACTTCGTGGGGAAAATATCGTGATGTAGAATCTCTAAAAAAGAGAAGATAAGGGAATAATATCGCAGTATAGGGAAGAAATTCCAATCTAAAAATCCCCATGAAACCCAATGTCTTATCTGATTAATCATTTTGGTTAGCCGCTATAAAATAAGTAAATGGGGATATTAAGAGTTTAGATGTCAATTTGCTGCATTTATGCCTTGTTTCTCCACGTTAAACTCGCTGATAAGGCAGTAGCACTTAGAGATGTTGGACAAGAGCTTTAGAGGCTGTGTTTGGGGTCAAAAAAGCCGCGCTGATGGGCACTTTGTAACGAAATTGCGAAGATCTGAAGTGTTTTTAGAGACAAGATACGATTTTTTGTCTGTTGTTCCTCCCTCTACAAGAAAAAAATGTTGTAGGCGATGTAGACTTCTTTCGAAAATTGATATTTTATGACGAGTTTTGTTTCAAAATAGTAGTGCTTTTGTTAGAGTTATGTGACTCATAATATTTTAAATGTTCTCAATGGACATTAAAAATTTAGCGTAATATTATTTTTTAGTGTTTTAAGTACTTTATATTAGGTTGGGGAAAAAGAAATCCATTATTTTTACGTGAGCTTTATGTAACTTCTTTTGGATTCGCTTTGTAAAAGGGTTTAAAACAGCTTTCATGTAGATTTTTAGGTCTTGCGCGTTACGACTGCTGACATGCAGTTAACTTTGATCATTTTTGATATTTTATAGACATTTTCGACCATGCACATGCGAGGTGCATCTCTAACATCAAAATACCCGAACAGAATCGACGAAACATAAATTGTACGTAACTGGTTGTTACAGTATTATATAGGACGATAAGCACCTTTCACAGTTTTAGCCACCTGGCTATCTTTTTCGCCATTACAAGAGAAAAATGAAATTGCATCGAATTTTCTGTTTGTTCTCATCCATTTTTAAAACCTTGTACTCGTAACTGAATGAATCAAAGAAAAAACCTCAAGAGGATATTTTAGTGTCAAATGTCATCTTTCCAACGAGCATAAATCTGAAATTGTTTGATAGATACATCACAAGATATCGATCACTACAGACGTCTACCGAAAAAATAATGGATAACCTTTTCCCCAAACTAATAATAGGATGAAATTTAGTTAAATGACCGATCCAATAATTTTAGTTTTCATTAGTAATTTCGACAATTATATCTCCATTTGATTAAAAATTTTTATATATCGCAACAAAAAACCGCAGAAAAACAAGTTAGAGTGTATTTACATTAAAAAATTACACTTTTGAAAACTTATAAGAAGCTCTTTAATTTCCTTCTCTTGGAAAAGTAAATTCAATCTGGAGGGACAGAAATTTTTTTTTGTATAGAAAAGCTATTTGAACGAGTGTCTAAAAATTAATCTTTCTTCGTAACTTCCAGAAGCGTTTTCTCTCGAGACGGGAATCGAAGAAGCAATCCATTAAATCGAAGTCCAATGCGATGATCCCAGTAAGTTATCATTTGGAGTGAAAACAATGAACTAAATCCTAGGACTTCCTATTTACTCATAAATATATTTTCTTTTTTTGTTAAATCTAACAAAGTACTTAAGAAATGCTTAAATGCAAAACTAAAGTAGTTTGTATCGATTTCAAGTAGAAAACATATACCTAATTTTCGAACAAAATTTATATTTTTGAGTTTTCTTAGTTTTGAGATTACTTAAATCGCTTTATTCAGAATGTATAGATCAGCATCAATTATGTCTAATCAAAATTGTGTCCGTGGGAGCCTGGTTGGTTGGTTGGGGCATCCTTCCTATCGAAAGGTAGTGAGTTCGAATCCCGGCTTATCTAAAAATCGTCGTGTTCACTAATGGTGATAGAGGCACGTAAAATATGTCGTGGTATCAATCCCCTCCATGTTCTCATTACAAATTAATACTTTTGAGGGGGTTAGGAGCCATTCCTTTTGTGTTTTCTGGCTTCCTATCTTTAAATTGGAAGACCCAGATGGTGCTGCCATCTATGAGCCGAAATCTTGTTACCACTCTCGTAAGAGGGTGCTCTGTTCATAACGAAAGACACTCTTTTTGACTTCATTTACCCAGTCCCTGATGGCTGGTGTAGACTTCGCCAAGTGTTACATGTAACAACACATGTCTAAAATTAATTATTAAAGTCTTTATAAAAATAGTTTTGAACGGAAATATAACTAATGTTTTAAATTTGCCAGTTATCTATAAGCTGTTATAAATTAAATTCGATTCCGTAACTGTTTATAGTTCAGATAATAATTTGGTGGACACAAATAAATAAAAACTTTATTTATAATTAATTTTTGGATAGAGTTATTTCAGTGAAAAACATAAAATATTTTGAAGCGTGATTCATGTGTAAGTATTGCTTGCGTCATATACCCGAAATATTTTATCATTCAACAGAACTTATCTGTGACTTGTTGTTTGGAATTTTGATTTCTAGTTGTCAACAAATTTTCGAAAACCGAGAAAAATAATGAAAAACAAAATTATGGTATCCGAACAAAAACTTGAGTCGAATCAGGAAAACAAAAAATTATTTTTTTTTTGTGTTCTACACTTTTTCAAAATAATTTTTAATTTAGATGCAACTTTATTTAGGTCCATTGGCAGATTCAAATCGAAAAGGGGGAAAAATCACCAAATGACGTGATTTTTTGCGACATTTGGAAACCATTCATCAAATACATGGCTGTTATTTGTATAAGCCATTTGCATTTCTTTAAACAAGAGCACTTTTTAGATTTATCTTTTAAGCACCTTTTTTATTGTTAAATAAAGTAATTTAAGGTTACCTTTTGTATTTTGACAAGTTAATCACACACTCTTATTAATAATAATAATCTTCCAAAATATTAATTTCAACATTTCTTAAAAAAAGTTTTTGAAACATTACTATAACTATTTGGCATCAGTTTGGCAGAATTTGCGCCAATAGTTCTTGTCGACAGGGTTTTATTTAAGTCATTTTCGTATATAATAAATGAATATATTTTAATTACAACAATTTTTCAATTACAATATATTTATTTTTCATAAAAATACATATATAGTATTTTTAAATGAATATAAAATATAGTTTTAGATAAGAAAAAATCATGCTTCTTTTATCAATGCATTCCTCTTTTTCACATCGATAAAAATTTCATTTTAATATTAATTCATTGAGAAATTAAACAATTAACACTAAATCAAATCAATTAATTACTATTTGAGGAATATCAAATGCTGAATCAATTTTATAAAATTAATAAAAAAATTTTAAGCAATAATAAAATTTATACTCAACAAAATGGGACTATATTCAATTTATATTCATTATTTTTTATTTTTATCAAAAAATTGTAAGAAAAAAATTAATATAGGCAAGTATAACATCTAATATTTAATTATTAAAAATTTCATTTGAATATTAGTTCATTGAGAAATAAATTAACACTTAATATGCTCAAAACGATTAATTACCATTTGAAGAATATTAATTGCTAAATCAATTTTAAAAACTTTAAATTGTAATAAAATTTATATTAAACAAAATGTGAATGTATTATATTTATATTCAGTATTCTAAATATTTATCAAAAAATTGTAATAAAAAAGTTAATATAGGCAAGTATAACTTGTAATATTTAAATCTTAAAAATTTCATTTTAATATTAGTTCATTGAGAAATTAAACAATTAAAACACTTAATATTCCTTAAAAAATTAATTATCATTTAAGGAATATCAAGTGATAAATCAATTTTAAAAATTAATTTAAATTTTTAAAAAATTCACACTAAACGAAATGTGAATATATTAAATTTATATTCAGTTTATTAATATTTATTGGAAATTTGTATTAATAAAAATAATATAGGGTAGTAAAGCTTGCTTACATTATTTAAATAATACAAATAATAAAAATAATTACGCAAACAATAAAAATAAAAAATACAATAATGCCAACAATTAAGCAAAACTTAATTGTTGGAATTTTTGTTGATGTTTTTTTTATTTTTATTATTCGCATAATTATTGTATAATATTTATTCATATTTTGAAATGTCTCTCATTAAATAAATATTTTTAACAAAATATTATAAAATTGAAAAATAATAATAAACATTTGTCCAACAGAAAACTATTGAACGACATTTGTAAAAGATTCAGTGGAAAAAAAACTGTGAAGTTAAAAAAATATATTGATAAGGGAATTTAAATTTGAATGAAAATTTAAACCTCTCAACTCAACGAGAATCCCATTGTTGGCATTTACACATAAGTTCTTAAGCATTACAAAAACTATCTTTCTCGGAAAGGGAGGGAGAAAGAAATGTAAATTCTGCCTCAGACGACATCTTAATCATGTGGGAGAGAGGACAAATATTTTTCTTCTTCCTTTCAAAAGTAAGATGACATTGAAGTAAAAAAAAAATGCCATCCCTAAGGTTATTGTCACATAGTCGAAAGTCATATTAAAACAAACCAGACAGTGTGACTCCCACGCGCGAAAACTCGAGTCTACAAAAATAAAAAAATAAAAATAAATCTTTTTCTCTTACTATATTCCAGTCCTGATTTGGATCGGGAATTACGAATATAACTTCCTCGTAACTAGAACGCGCATTTAGGAAAAGGGGGGGGGGGAAGAAAAAAAAACCCATCCCAGCAGCTGCATGGAATAGTTTTCCCCGGACACTTAGCAAAAAGTGACGTAGACAAGTGGCCACTTTTTTTTCTGTTTCGGTAGAATTTCTGCGTAGATTCTTATCGAAGATCGGTTCGAAGAATCATGCCATTTGTGTAAATAAAAGTTGGTCTTTATTTGTTGACCTGGTCCAACCCCACCCGCCCCCAATCCCCATCGGCGAAGTGACTAATAGCACCGCATTCTTTACTGTTGGAAGGAGGCGTAGGAGGAGAAGTCAAACGGTTGTCAACGCTGAAATGAACTAAGAGTTTATTTTTGCAAGCAGTCATCAAAGACACGTGCTTGCAATTGTGCGAGGAGTTTTATTTCAGGGTAAATTGCTGCAACTGACTTCTTAAGAGATATTTATTTTAACTAGTTTTTTCTCTTTTTCTTCTTAACTAGTGACTAACCACAAGTTGCGTGAGCGTTAGCGGAAGTTTCTACTCGAAAAGGTTTGATTCTGGAAGTCGATTTCTCCCGGCCCATTGTCCTGGAGTTATGCTACACGATTAAGTACTCCACAACAAAGAGGCCACCTTATTCAAATTTATGCACAACACTAATTTTTTCATTAAATGCAAATATATTAGGTTGGGAAAAAGGAAATCCATTACTTTTGCGTGAACTTTATGTAACTTCTTTCGGATTCACTTTATAAAAAGGTTTAAAACAGCTATTATGTAGATTTTTAGGTCATGCGCGTTACGACTGCTGACATGCGGTTCACTTCGATCATTTTTGATATTTTATAGACATTTTAGACGATGCTGTATCCACATGCGAGGTGTATCTCTAACATCAAAAATACCCGAACGGAATCGACGAAACAAAAATTGTACGCAACTGGTTGTTACAGTCTTATATAGGACAATAAACACCTTTCACAATTTCAGCCACCCGGCTATCTTTTTCGCCGTTACAAGAGAAAAACGAAAATGTATCGAATTTTCTGTTTGTTGTCTTCCATTTTTAAAACCTTGTACTCGTAACTGAATGAATCAAACAAAAAACCGCAAGAGGATATTTTAGTGTCCAATGTCACCTTTCAAATGAGCATAAATCTGAAATTGTTTGATAGATACCTCACGAGATAGCGATCACTACAGACATCTACCGAAAAAATAATGGATTACTTTTTCCCCAAACAAATACATAGGCTTTCTCATACTGGAGTATTTTCAACCGAATGATTAGTGTTCTGGAGTACGTTCCAACAGTTCTTGGGGTTTTATTTCCACTCAGAGGTTGGATATTTTCAGTGAGGTTTCGAATAGGTTTTGAAAGAAACTTTTTCTATCTAGTTAGGCAACATGTGCAAAAAATAAAAAGTGAGTGACAAAACTAACTTCCTCACAAAAGCAATCAGTATTGAAAGCGCTACTTTATGAATACGAGAATGACACTTTTATTTCTCTTGCTACATACATGCATATTGCATCAGGCGAACCCCGTACCGTATCTTCAGGTTAAATGGTTCAGAATATTCGCCCATCACCAAGCGCCATGTAATTCTGAACCACAATCAGGAGACGCAGTCTCACCTGAGCTGGCACTTTCCTCTTCAGACCAACGGAAGGACTTAGGACGTCACAGATTTATGTGGGCACGTCTCCTACCCAAGGAGCTCCAGAATTCAATGAAGGAGAATGTGATCTACCTTACAACAACTGCCTGTGGCAAATATTACTTATTTGTCTGATTTGACTGGAAATGGCGTGAAGCCACTGCAAATTTATGACTTCGATAAAGCACATTGAAAGAAATAAAATTGGAAAGTTTCCTCGAATCCACCATAAGTGATGTGGATACAAAAACAAAAGACTTATAATCCATTATTAGGATTAAACTTAAGAC
>JAPDSC010142168.1:0-64669 GCA_026290005.1 Latrodectus geometricus
ATTATTATTATTACCTAAATCTAGAGAATCTTAAATTTAATTATTTAATTGACTCAGAGCGCGCAAACTCTTTTTTTTCTAATTCTATGCTGTTAGATCTTAAAAAGCTGCCTATTTAACGATAATAAGCAGTTAAATTGAAGACAAAACCGAATTATGATGGCGTTCAGATAATTTAGCAGGCGAAAAAAATTGGAGAAGCCTTTTTGATGAGTAAAATTTCACTTAAAAGTCAACGCCGTGGTGAATACATTAGGAACTGGACCACTGCCACTCCGTGCATAATAAAAGAAGACAAATAAAGTAGATATTTAGACGGGAAATTAAAAATGGGAATAATGAAGGGGCAGAAAAAAAAGGAAGAATCGAAAAATATACGGCAGGGTAATTTATCTGGAAACTATTCTGCAGGGGAAAATTACGGTTTTCTGAATAATTAATGCGCATCAATTAACCGTTGTCTGTAGTTGAGTGAGGATTTTTTACTGTTCATTTCTGTGTTAATATCTAATGACGCCTGGATTTTTTTAGCGCTCTACTCCCTTGCTTGCAGAATTTTAACCGGATTATAAGATGTTCATCAATGGATGTAGTTGGTTTCAGAGGAGGAGGAGAGACTAACAATTTGCCGGGAAGATTCACCACCAAATTAATTTAAGAGCTTGCTTGTGTGGAGAGAAAGGCTGTGATTTTTAGTGAATTTATATTTTTATTGAGTTGCATAAATCGATCATTTCTTAAGGAACAGCAAATTAATGTAATAAGGCCCTTTGAATAAGATATTTTTTCTTTCATTCCTTATAATAAATAAATAAATATATATATATATATAGTAAACTCTGAGCTATAGAAGTATTATACAGTTCACGATACTCTAAAATACAATTGAATAACAAGGAAAATAATTTTAGTTTAGAAGTAAATTAAAAGTTTTAATATAAATTTAACCAAGTAATAAATTGAAAAATACAAACTAAGAATATTTCTTTAATTAGGAAATAAAAATTTTTATTGTAAAAGAAAATACAGTACTATATATATCCTAGTTTTTTTCACGTAAGAATAAATGTTTTTAAATAAAATTTTTTCCTCCAAAACACAGATTCAAATATGTATTTTTATCTCCTTAAATCATTTTGAATGAATGAAGCTAACGATATTTTTTTTATTTAGAATTAAATTTTTATAAACACTGCTCAAAACAAATAAAGAATATTGAAGTTGTGAGTTGATATTGCGCAAGGAGAGTTGTTTAGTTGATTGATACATTGTTGAGAAATGTAGTATGCTTTATGTGATAAAAATGATAGAATTTTGGCAGAAAAAAGTGTTTCATTGAGCATTTGGGTATAAAGTGAACTCTTTGTGCATATGAGAAAAACAAATTGAAAAGCATAAAAGACTACATAAAAGAAATAGTTGTAGTAGGGTGTATGGTTTAACCAGACAGCCAACAACGTTCAATATCTTTGAGGCATCAAGTCAAATAAGGGTCTGGAGCATTCTGTCACTCTCCATCAGAAGAGCTCCTTCCAGTTTTTGGAAAGTTTTCGGAGATGATAGGCATACAGCAACACGTCTACCTAAAAGGTCTCAAAATGTTCATTTGGGTTCATTTCAGAAGAACACGCGAATATTTCCTTTCTTGTGATACCTTCCCTCAAAAAGCAATTCTTCACCAAGTTAGCATGATTTGGTCTGCAATTGTTGTTCACTAACATGAAGTTATCTCAAATTGGTTCAACGTAAATGACTACAATAGGCCGAGGATATCCTCCTTATATCTGACACCAGTAAGTTCAACATCTCGAATGATATGAAGATCAGTGCATCCATCAATGGAGGTGTCAGAACAGACCATCACTATCCCATTAATAAATGTGATACTTTCGAGCACGTAAGCAGAATTGTTTCTAGTGCCACATTTCCTCCATTGTAAATACGTCTATTATCAGGGTGAAGAGAAAAACGATACGAGTGAGAAAAAAAGAAAATTGCACTATGCTTTCATCCTCCATTTCACGTGCTCTATTGCCCTGGTGTTTGTGATAGTGCCTTACTGTTAACGTGATCATTAATAGGCCTACAGCGTGAATGTGATCTCATATTGCTTATGTCGAAACTGTGGTACAAATACCCGAGCCAAAATGTTGCATAGCGGGATTCATTTTTTAGTGTTTCTGAGCCATTAGCAATAATAATGATCTCCATTGGATGTAATTTTAGGACTTAATCCGGATCTTCAACCAGCATTTCCAGTATCTGGACAGGAGACTTTAAGGAATTTTCTTCTGTGTGGTTTAGATTATTTGTAAATCACATTTAGTGAAACTCTAGTGGCTTCTGCTATTTCGGATTGTGTTTCACACGTTTCTAAGCTGCCGATAATTTCTCGAAGTTTTTGATTTGGGGAAATGACTTTGTTGAGACAATGTACTCATCGAAACAACATGCTTATTGAATGTTGATTATTCTTTTCTGCTTTGTCCATTATTAATTTGAAAGCCAAATCTCATTCGTCACCACTACACTCATTTGCTTCAATATCAAGCTCAAAATTTGCATACTGTGAAGTTTGAAATTTGCTTTTAGGACTCTCTTCTTCCATTTTGTGCAAAAAATTGCTTATACCATTATTTTATAAAAGACGTACAATACCCTTTAATTATTGTGAGCAAAATCTTATATTTTATTACATAATAAATGAATAGCACTTACACATTTGTTTCCATAAGTACCTTTTTAACGAAGGATATCCAATTGTGATGAATGATAATCTCGAAAAACTTCTAGAATTCTACTTGAGAAATATGTTTTCATGAGTGAAATTCAAATTTCACCTTAACTTCTTTGATTTCTTTTCTTTTTTGCTAAAAATGTACGCATAGCTTTCAATTCTTAAGAACCCATTTTAACTACAGATCACAATCAGCGTTTCTGTATTACACTGTGGTAGCCTTATAACTTAATACTACAGTAAGACTTATAGTTGAATATAAATCATAAAAGGCTTTTCAAAAATAAATGTTTTAAAATAGTGAGCAACTTTCATGGTTCATAAGGCAACGAAGCAATGGAAATTTCCAAATTTAGGCTCTTATAACTGTGCCTCAAGAATACAATCCTGGAACATCCAGCTCCCTGTCTAACCAAGAAATGGAGATAAGAATTATGTAGTTAATAAGAAATCCATCTTCAATCAAACTGACAAAAGCAACTGGCGATGGATGTTATATTTCTACTGTATGCAAACTTGTTTGCTTCAATAGAACAATGGAAGCAACTGCTAACGCAAATTCATTTCAAATACGCATGTTAAGTTTCAACCCTTGTGAAATGCAAAGGTTTCTTGCTGATTGCAAAAGATCTTTCTGAAATGTAAAACGTAACGGTTATTAAAAGAGCACTACAAAAGCTTTCAATAAAGAAATGAAGTAAAAAATGTTTAAATTCACTTAATAAACCACATATAAGACACACCATATTGTCGGATAAAAAATTATCTTATCTTTCTTGACACTATATAGAAGACAGCAACTTTGCAGTGTTGAAATCTTCTTTCGATATCCATTTCATATTCCTCTTCTAAGATAATTTTTACATATGCAGAGCCATATTCATATGACCTAACCTCAACAAGCTTATCTGCAAAAGTTAAAAAGATAAAATTTGTCTCACGCCATCTTAAGATAGCAATAATCAAACATAGTTCCAATTGCTTTGAAAATCACAGCCCTATAATTAGACCATAGAGAACCCTATAAGCATTTTCAATAAATGGTACCATTTCAAGATTGCTTTTCATAGTTTTACATCCATCTACAATCAGATTAAATGTTTCGAACATTGTAAAAATGAATTTCATAACAAGCAAAAACAAAGTTTATTTCAAAGTAATGCAACGAAATTGATTCAATTAATAAGAAAAAACACCTTTTAACTTTAAGAATAAGAGATTGGCAGGATTGTATATTAATAATACATAATTTCGAGCTAGACTTGCAAAAAGTATTTTTGTTATTATTAACTTCATAAATGCTCTTATTATCTAAAATGTGACTTCAACGTCATATATACTTTTGGGGATTGGGCATCAGAATTATATTCTCAGTTCATACTATTAAAAAAACAATTGACGCCGGCTGTGATTGACTATTTTGCTCATGCTACTAACATAGAGATTTTTCATATCTTACTAGAAGAGAAAAAATTTAGGATAGATTAAATGCCATTATGATCCTGATTTTCGTTTCTATTTAAAAGCTGCGTTCTGTTTTCCAAAGAATCCACTTCGAAATGGATCGAGATTTGAATTTAGAACTAAAATAGCATAGAAGTTTGGGAGTGCATATGCCATTACAATTATTCAGCTACTTAATTATTAAAAGCTTCATTTAATTAAAAATGGATAATTTTCGAAGAGAAATGTTCCAGTATTGACATCAATCACTGTTAAACAAGATAAATGTTGCATTTTTTTCCTTTTAACATTCTTATTTCTCATGATTCAGGAATCTCTCCCGCTATATATGAGAATTACTCAGAAAGTCATTACAGACATCCATGTGCTTTAAAATAATCACTTACTATGTATTTGTAGTACTATTCCATTTCAATAATATTTTAAAATTTATAAATAAGATAGATAAGGTATAAGAAGAAAGATAACTGTACAAATAATGTTTCAATAAAATAAATAAAAAACCTACCTCCAACATATGCACAAAGAATACAAAAAAGGGTATAACGGAAATCGAAAGATCTGCAGTAATTGAGGAAAGTCAATTTCTAATCCCTTAAAATCACAGTCATCCTTGGTTTTGGTTTTGCAGCCCATTTGCTCCTCCCCTCATTTGCAATTTAAGTTAACGTGATCTGAATCACTGTAAGTCATTTTAATTCCCTTTTAAGTACCTCGATTTTCTTTTTTTGTTTCTTCTTTTTCTTTCCTCCGCCAGGGGGAGCTATCTGATTCAAAATTCTAACACCTTGGCGATATCTCTCATGGTTTATTCATATGGAGAAGGAGATTTCAGATCTGGCATTCGGGATGGATTTAAAAGGTAATTAACATGTCTGGAGGATCTTTTCGACGAGTCACAGAACACTGACCTTCCCTGTTCGGGGGTGGGGGAGACGGGATTTGGTTACTTACTCCTTAAATCATGACCGTTCGCTCTTGGATGGAGGAATCTTATTTCCTGGATTGTGTGATATAAATCGTTCGGCTTTTTTAATACATTCAGCTCAATGTCTTTTAGCAAGGAAAGATAGTATTTTCTAAAACTACATTTAGCATTAGTTGTGAAAACTAAATGTAACGATTTATATTCTGAATAGCTAAACTCCATGTCATTATATGTATCACAAATGATATCAAGTTAAATGTGACATGAAGATTCATAAAGTTGACATATCGTCGTGTGACAAATGATACCATTACTTACATCCCCAATTAATGGCATCCATTATTTTATTTATTTATTATTTTTTTTTGGAATAATTTTGGATAGGAAAGTCATGACAGCTGCTAATATAAAGCATTGTAAGAAAAGATTTTTGAAGTAGCCAATAACAATGATTCCCGTTTCAAGATGTTGAGAATATGGCACTCTTGAAAATGAAATGCTCTGAGTTATTTGCTGTGTAAGAGATTTTGATTTTTGTGCGATTCAACTGGAAAGAGTACTTAGGAACTCTTCTTATTTTTTTTAACTTGAGTTGTCTTGTTTCTTAACAGTAAATATGGATTATTATTAATTTTTCTAAAAAAAATTTGTATATTGGGCGTTTTATTGTAGTGTAAATAATTATTATTAACAAATAAGATAAAGCATTTTTGTAAAGCAAAGGAAATAATTGTTATATTTACACAACTCTGATGAACTTTATGAATCACGTCTTTTAGCTAATAACAGCTTCCAAGAGGTAACATATTAGGAAGTTACTTGTTGGATGCAATTTTTTTTATGCTACTTATCAAAGTGACTATATTTCCCTTTTAAAAATCAAAATTCATGTGTAATATGGACAAAACTTTGATCCCTATCAGAACCTGCAAACATTGAATGATAAGTATTATAAAATGGAATGGTTTTGGTTACTATGAAAAACTGTATTACGTAGGACATTTATTACAATCCTAAATAATTTTGATCACTAATAGCATTTCTTCTGTATCCAAAGCATAGTGCAAATAAAAATTCTCGAGTAAATCATAGTCTTATGATATAAGAGTACGACTGGCATGAAATTCGGCATCTTTTGTACATCTATTAATATAAGAATTTGGTTTCTCAAATAAAAGTACGATTCATTATCCGGATAAACATAAATTCCACCTGAATAAACATTAAAGGCTTCCGAATAAGAATAAAAAAAGAGCATCCGAACAACCATAAAAGAATAGTACACAAATACCAAAAACTGGTCCCCAACTTGTGCCTGATCTCATCGTTTGGAAGTGATTATTTAGAATTACGGATGAATTGTATTTAGTCATTGGAACTTTTCCCACGCAACTAATAAACACGGTTTTTAAGTTTATAGCTCTAACTTGTAAGCTTTGGCGATATTAATATATATTTTAGTTAAGATGCATCGTAATAGGAGCATTCGAAGGACTTTGAAAATGAATTGTATTGATTTATCTAAACTTTAAGAATGATCCCATTGATTTATATAATTTTTTATTAAAAACATTTTATTTAATGACATGGTAACAAATACCTATATTTAAAAATTATTATGCCTTGTTGTTAATCTAAAATATATTATTCACAAGTGAGAAGTTAAGAAATGTATTGTTGCAAGGCTCTACTATTTGGAGGATATAAAAGATTCGAAAGTTATCAAAATTTCACTTTCTAATCATAATAAATTTTCTTGGATCCAATGCTTTTAGATGTTTGCCTTAGAAAAAAGAAAAAACTCTCTTACACAAGCACGCGGTCGTGTCAAAAATAATCAAGCAATATCAGGAGGAGTATTTTTGCTTTACCAATTACGATTGTCACAACTTTTGAAACGCTTTTAATTTATAAAAATTTTCAAAAAACATAGTTCTCATCATCATAATCATTGGTTTTAAATAAAAAAGCATTTCAAGCAACAAACAATGATTATATAAAATGCTTTTAAGATAAAATCAGGAAATCCTATATATAAAAGATAAATTTCTGAAAAATAACAAATGATATCGCACTTGATGAATAAACTTGCAACGAATCTAAACTACAAAACTGGTAATCAATCATATTTCATTTTCTTAGTAATTTACATTAGCTAAAAAAAAGTGTCACATTACTTGTGACTATCCATCTGAAGCATCTTCTCTAAATTCTTTGGTTTATCACGACGAAAGGGTGCATGGGGCTTAGAAGAAAGAAGCTGTGACTCATAAATTGAAGAATTATCATAAGCCATCAGTAAAAACTTTAGAGGAAACTTTAGTAAAACCTTTAGCTGCTTTCATGAATGATTAATTAATAAGCAAACGTTTCAATATCCTTGATTCAATGTTAACATTTTTCCATAAAAAATGCATGAAATAAATTATGAGAAACAATTTGTTGTATATTTTAGGCTACGCATATTATGATACTACATTAGTTATTATAAATTAAGAAAGAATCACAAAAATGAAGCTAACGCAAAAAGTTACGAGAGAAATTTGAGGAAAATTTTTAAACATTCTACATCCCGTAGAAAGTTTCAAAATAATATAAAAATAAATCAATAGACATTTATGGTGTTGTAAAAATTAACAAATGTATACAATGAACAAATAAGAGGTAGAAGTTTGGTATTGAAAAAGTTCATTTAATATTGAATATAATTCTTCAAGAAGCCATAAAGCACATGCAGCGATCAATTATGCGGTCTATGAAATGTGTAGGAATAGTGAGCCATTGTTCTTCCACAACAGTTTAAAACATGGCTAGAGTCCAAGGAGAGTAATTGAGAGCAGCTGAGACCTAAGCACGTCTCCCTAGAGTGGCGCAAACATGCTCGATTGGGTTAAGATCCGGTGGTTAAGCTATCCACAGTATGTGCTCAATTCTTTTCCGCTCAATATCCACAACGTGAGCCTTATTGTGGTCTTTCATTATCATCCTGTAACACGAAAGCATCACATATTGCCCTGGCATAATTGCGCACATAAGCACCAATGATATTATATCAATAAGAGTGAACATTTCCACAGAAAAATACATGGAGTCTTGTGAGAGACACAATCCCAAACATAGACGCTACCTATTTCGTATTATCTCTTTCACGGATGTTTCACATATGAAAACAATTTCTACGTTTTCTCCAAATGAAAATGCACTTACTATTGCTTTCGAAGCTAAATCTGGTCACACCTGTAAAGAGAATAGACTTCCATGGATGACGCATCCAGTAGACATGTTGACGTGCCTATTACAAACGTTCCCACAAATGACGTGACGTGAGAGAGACGCAAATGACTGATCACCTCACTTAAATACCGCGTTTTTGAAAGCCTTCGACGCACGGTTGATCTATCTACCAACCTTTCGGAGCTTTCAGTGAGAGAATATATGAATTCAGTCGGAGTTGCTTTTCAGTTTTTTTCGTGTGCGTAATAACAATTATCGATCATCGTCACTCGTGGTAGAGCGTCACCGTCCTTGGCTGAGCTTTCCAGATATCAAATTCTTGGTTAGAAATTCTTTCCAAGGTCTATGAATCACAGACAAACTCATATTCAGCTATCTAGCCATTTCTATATGACATTGTCCAGCCTCTAGTCTCCGATGGCTCGCCTTCAAAATTGTTACATGGATTCCATTATTAAAATGCTATATAGCTATGCTATATTTCTAATCTCAGACATGATAATTTCCACCTTTCTCTGAGACAACCTTTTTTATGTTCTTTGCAAATGACGTGTTAATATTATAAGTACATGAAATGAAAAAATATGAAAGGATCTATTATGAAAATCTGTCTTTTAAAACCAGGTTGAAAACGTAAGTTGGAAAACTTGGCAGATATTTTAATATTATGCATTACATGTTTCAGTAGAAATTTCTAAAAAATAAGTTTTATTCATGTGTTTCAATGGTTAAATCTGGTAAAACTCCAAGCGCGCATCCCACTATATGAGCATGCGATAAGTGCAAATACCACATCTTGATGAAAAGTGACTATGATTTGTTCAACAATAAGTGGATTGTAACACTATTCTTTATACACTAAAAAAATATTGTCCAATCCTAGGATACCTTCAAATAATAACGTTTTCACCAGCATATTACGTTATTATATATAACCACACTAATTTATACATTTAATTTACATTGTTATCATAAAAATCAACAGCAACCACCCCCTTTGTTATGTTTATAAAGTATTTTCATAGAAGGTAAATCTTATCAGAGAAATTTCCGTTAGAATAAAAAGATGCAAAATATATGTTTCATAAAATAAAATGAGAGCGAATTTTTCATTTACGCACTCAAAAGAATGAAAACGAGATTATAAAGAGATTTAGTTTTCTTTTTATAGTGTAGTGCACTTTTTGTTCTCTTACAAGCAAAGAGGGCGGAAAGCTTTTTTATGAAAACAAAAAACAAGCTTAGAAACTGTAACAAAACGAACAGGGCTCTCAACAGTAGTCGATTCCTCTTAACTAGCGATGTTCTTTTTTAGTTCTCATATTAACTTTTTTGCTCATCTTTTATAAACAATGTGCAAAAACATTCATTTCTTTTCTTTTATATTAAATATTCGCAAGCTCAGGTTATCTTTTTCTTTCTGCATTCAAAACATCAAGAGAAAGCTGTTATAGCATTACATTATTTCCCATTTAAGTTACATTTAGATCAAAGGAGAATTACTTTTTGCAAAAATCTCCAACAAATGCCTTTTAGCTCGGAACTTTGTATTCAATTAAATTATATTGCATTCCTCGAAAGAGTTAAATTTTGAAAAATATTTTCATGAAAAGAATTTACTTAGTTGCAATGATTTATTCCTTGATACCAGCAAATTAAATTTAATCTTTTTATATAAAAATATAATTTGGATAAAATACATTTACATATCTCTCGATTTTTCTGAGTTTTCGTTATGTTTTTCACTACTTCTATTCCTTATAAAATGTGCTGTTTCTTCCTTTTATAATTTCCTCATCTTAATAAATATATATATACAGAAACTTCTTTTTTACATTCATAGCTAATTATCAGTATTTTTTCCACCTCCCTTAAAATATTCCCCTTTAATTTACCGTGATCCTAAAAAAACTGATGCAAAGAAATGTGACCATAACTCTTTCTAATTTCGTAAGATCTTAAACTTTTTAGAACTCAGTCCAACTTAAAAAAGCATAAGTGGTTTGAGTTTTAGGTAATCTGTACCCAAAACGATGTAAGTTAAAAGTTATATATCCATAGCTATAACAAAAACTTTTTAAAAAAATTTATTGAGAAATTTAACTTTAAATTGTAATAATCTTAGTTCTGAGAAAAAATTCAACTTAAAGAGTGATTTCCTTTTTTGTTTAAATAGTAAACATGCATAACAAACGAATTAAATGTGGGAATTGAACCATAAATATGAATAATGGCCTTAAAAAATGCTCACGTTGTAAAACTCCAAAGCTAGTATTACTTTCATAAAATGATTTTATGATTTTCTGTTTAATATGATATTGTTTTAACATACTAACACACACATTTAACTGGTTATTTGATATACTTCTGTGTTTATCCAAATATTAAAATTTCCTAAGAATTTTTGCAAATATAATAAATTTAAATTTTCTTCTTGTAATGATTTAAGGAACATTAACGTGTCAATTTCAAGTTTAATAACTTGTACTAATTTTGTACACAAAAGAGATACTTACCCCTTAAATATTTTTGAATTTCAAATTCATTTGTTTTTTTCGAGTGTTCATTGTCTCTACTATACTGGATTTATAATTGATCAAATATTAGAATTTTAGTATTTTGTAAATGTACTAAGCATAATCATTAATAAGTTTTTAATTATTTTAATAGGAGTAAGTAAAATGAGAAGTATTCACATTTACTTACGATTAATTAAACTTTCTGTACAAACCAAAAATTATGTATTATATTTAAAATATTAGACTCTTTAAAAGTGTGTTTTAATAACAGAAAAAAAATCTTTTCATTTTTTATAAACTTTGTATTATTTTTTAATGTCCCATAATAAATTACTTAATTACTTATTGAACGAATTTTAATAAAGCATTGAGTATTTTCAAAATGTGGTATATTCGGATACCTAAAAATTTTAAAATTTTAAACATCATAGATGAATTTACAAATAAAACTTTATAAAAAAAAATAAATGACTTTACAAAATAATCGCGTTTGTTTTCAGCTCCATCCGGATGGGTGCTGCAAGAAGAAAATCTGATCATCGTGGCTGGAGTAGCGGGTGGTCTAGTGATCCTCATGGTGTTATTAGTGATAACAGCTGCTGTGGTGGCTGTTAAACGGAGGATATCTGGTAACTAATGCATTGCCTTATACAATTATTTGCTTAAAATATTTAAGAAATATGTATAATGTATTAGAAACAGCAACAATATAAAACTATGAAGATATTTTTTAATTGTTAACGTATGAGATTAACGTATGGTAATAAAAATCATAACCAATTGATGCTATGGAATTTGGATACATTTTTATCAAATAGCACTGTAAATCAATTTATAAAATATTCAAACGTTTATTTCGTTGCAGGAATATAACATGTAAACATTTTTTTATCAATAAAAGATAGTTTATATACAAACACTGTAAATTGCTTATATTGGACTGACATATCGGAACGGGGATCTATTAAGAAATTCCCAATGTGGCATATTGAATAAATTGTAGTATGTAACCATAAATACATCTAAAAATAATGCTGAGTCCTTATCCCAACAATACAACCCAACAACAGTCAACCATCACGTATTTGTAACTTTATATAGAACAGTTAGTTCATTATAGTGCTTAAGATTTTATACTCGTTTGTGTAGCTTATTTCTAATTTATATTTTTGTGAAGTTCTACCATTATTTGGGGCGTTAACTTCGGTGATATGCTACAGTGTAAGGAAAATTTAATTGTTTGTGTATCTGGTTTCACCAGCTACTGTGTTCATTTTTTCTGAAATAAGCAAATATATTTTTTATTTCTCAGGTTACTAGGTAGGTAAAAGTTTACCTACTTAGTACCTAGTTACTTTGTGGGTTATTGTTTCAAGTTCTATATGTCAATCTGATGATTGGTCAGCTCTCTGAATTTGGTTCAACAATAAAATTCCAGATGATGATTCCTATAAGAGCACTAATATGGAATACCGCAGACATTGCAAAATATTTGGATACATTCTCCCCATGAGTAAAGATCTTGTTTGGAGGCTTCGTGCCTTTTTTCAAAAAATGTCTTCCTGAGCTCAATATGAGGTCAGCATAATAGGATATTATAACTTTATTTGGTTGCCAGTAATAGTATACATCAACAAGTATTGCATTGTATTAAGAGGAAGATCTTAGAGATTAGGAGATAACCAAATCAGTTGAATCTATTCCAAAATAATAGCTTGTTTTACTATTGTATGATTTAACTGGTAAATCCAAAGGTACATATACCTAAGCATTTTTATCCTCGTAGGCATTAAATTAAAAAAAAAATAATAATATTGCTTAAACAAATAGATAAGTTATATATGTCATAAAACTCTTTTTCCTTCTAAAAGAAAGACCAAAAAATAATAAAATAGACTAAATGAAATCATAGCACATAGAAGTAATTTAATAAGCTTTTAAATCATTTCTATGTACAGCATTTAAGAAAACGTTCAACTAAGAAAGGTTTGGTTTTCTTTCATTTACTCTTTTCTTAGACAGAACGTCTTCATCATATGTTCCAATAAAGCAGCATTCAAAGTTTCAATGATATATTTTTTACCTGTATAAATAATTTTTCCAAGACCTGAATAATTCATTTTCACTTAATTGTCATAGGACTTTATGTAAGGGTAAACACTTCGTTTCTATATTTTATTCCTGATGATACTTGGTTTCTTGTGTATAATCCCCCTTTTCTTTAGCTGATTACTAAATGATCTTCGAAGAAAACAAAGGGAACGGTCATAAGCATCAGTTAAAACACGGATGAAAAGTTGATAGAAATATTAGCCCAAACCTCTTCTCTCGTTCTTCCTGACGTGTAAAATATGCGGGTAATGAAACTAAGGCGCCGAGTTAAAAATCCCCCCTCGGGAAAAATCCACTTTCTTTTCAAAGGAGAAGAGTAAGCAGCGCTTAGAGAATATGAATTCTTAGCTCATCTTCTGCAGCGTAGGACGAATAGTTTCCCTTCTTCGTTCAGGGAGCAGTCAAATCATTTAGCTGCTAGAGCATAAGAAAAGGGAGGGAGAGTAAAAAATGGAGAATAGGGAAAAAAGAAATGGAGCGAGCATCCTAAATCGTAATGACTGTTATCATTGCTTCCCATTTGTGCGAAAGGCTTTTCGCTCCCGAAGACAAATAATGAGGAACTTCTTGTTGATAGACCCTTCCTTTCCGAGATTCAATCATTTGGAAAAGCAGGGAGGGGACGGGTAAATGCAAAACGGACAGGCCATTCGCGGCTTTGGGATTGAAGGAGAGAATCTATGCTCCAGGGGTGGTGCACAAAAATAAGCTAAATATTCAAAATTAAACGTAAATTTCTGTTATAAACTTTATTTTCAGTTATGCCATAGCAACTTGATTTGCCCTGTTATTAAATAATATCGCTAACATTAGGCCGATTTCAAAGCAGCTTATTAAGATCTTGTGGCTCTTTGGCACGAAAGATTGAATTAATGCCGCTGTTGAATCATTAAAGAGAGGCAATATATTTTTTATTTATGCGTGGATATCATTCATAACGAATGCTTCATATTTTCCTTGTCATACACAAATATGGCTCACTTTACTGGTTAAAAATATGCAGCGAATATTTAAACCCTCGGTAAAAACTGTATTGTTATCTTGTATATGATGTTCAACAGGGAAAGAGAACCCTAAACTGTCAAAACTTTTTATGTGTGATTCAAAACTCAGGCTATGTTTTGTTTAACGAAGTATTTGCGTTAAAACTTTTTTATAGACAAAAGCCAAAGATAATTTAACCAGGAAATTATATTAAAATCCGTGTTTTTCTTAAAATGTATTAATATTAGTAATACATTCATTTTAATGTAACTTCCCATCAGTTGATCTGTTGGCGAAAAAAATACAGAAAATATTTTCGCACATTTTATTTATACAGATTCGCACATGAAAATTTGACTTTTCAATAATTTTCATTGCTAAAGCTATAACATAGAGTGTGCTAACATGAATCTTCTGAATTCTTTATTTATATTACTTTTAAATTTGCCTGGCAAAGAGACCTGTTGATTGGCATAAACATAAAAATGCTACGTTTTTCATTTATACCTAGGTATTTTTTATTAAACTCAGCTATGTTCCTGGTAAAATTATCGAGCATGAATAATGGTTATATCGATGAACCACTGTCAATGGTACCCTCTGAAATTTTGATGTAGTAATAAATGTATATTTATAAGTACTCCACTTCTTCAGACATACTTAAGAATTTAATCTATAATGGGAATTCATTCGATGAGATATCACAAATAGTCCCTTAAACTTTTATAAGGTAAAATATACAAGTTATAACACATTCTCGCATTGTTTAATATCTGAGACATTTGATTAATATCTCGCAATCATGATGAGATATTAATCAAATGTCGTGTTTTAAAAATATTATGATTTTATCACTTAACGCACTGTCTGTTCTCATATTTATCAGGTTGGATAAATAACCAACCATGAAATAACGCTGTGTGTGAAAACCCCCCATTGGTTTCAAATTTTAATATGTTAAAATTTTTGGAATCTTCAGGTCTGATAGAGTAATTTGATATTACCAAAGAGCAAATATAAGTATAATGGGCAAATACAGAACTAAGTTTCAAGTTTTAGTAAGTAGTTAAAAGGCGCAAATGCTGCAATTATTTTAGAAGACAGTTGAAAATAAATTATTTACCCATGTAAAATTTATTTAAAAGTTAAGAAACTTCTGATTGACATTTAAGTTAATAAATATACTGATCATCCAAGAAACAGAATTCTATCCCAAGGAACACAGAAAATGAGTGATAATTTAAGAAAATAACCATTGTATTTCTACTAGATTGTTCAGGGATATGTCAGGTATCAGCAAATGTTTATTAAATCTTAAAACATTAAACCATGCTAAAAAAACCAACACTAAAAAACATTAAAGCTTAAAAACTTATCTCTCAAGATAATACGCTGGAAAGTTTAAAAAACCTTACTGACAATATTAAGATATTATAGACTAGTTTTTATGATGTTTCAAATCATTTAAAATGTACGTCGATATGCTTTCAAACTGCTTTGAGAGTTATCTTAAAAACTCCGTTCAAACTATTATTCACTATGATAGTTATCAGTGACTTTCTCGTTTCATGAATGACAAAAATTTAGTGCAAAAAGTATTAAGAAAAACGTACTGCTATATTTATCTAAAAGAATTGTAAGTGTCTAGATTAAAGAAAACATATCAGTATGTGAATCAATGTGTTTTCAGTAATTATGAAATATTTAAATAGGGTAAACACACTTCCTTTAAAAAAGTAAAATACAACGCTGTAAAATGTTTTGTTTTTTATAAAACAATAATCAACAATATTTATAATAAATTAAAAAGAGTTTAAAAACACACACAACATAATTCACATTCATTTTAAATAGCTTTACCTTTTTAATCACATATATTGTTCCAATCATTAAAATAAAAGTTAAAATTTTCAAAATATTCTGATGTTAAAGAGCTATTTATATATTTTTTCTCATTCTTGTCGCTCACAAGAACGAGAAAGAATATACAAGTAGTTCTTTAACATCAGAATGAATAGATTTGACAGTGACAAATGATTTCAAGTAAAAATATTTGTATACATTTACATACAAAGAAATAATTTCTTCAATGAGTATAAAATGTATCATGATAACATTTTAAAAATTGTTATTCAGAAATATATAGATGAATTTATTTAAAATAAGATATCCATTAATCTAAAAATAATTAAATTTCTGTCATTAAATTTGTGTGCAGAAGAAAACATTTATATTTAAACTTTTATGTATCTCAAATTTTTATTTCTTAAATTATATTTTTACTTTAATCATATATTCTTAACTCTCTTTTTTTATTTTCTCATTTTAAATAGTTTGCAGTTAAGTTATGAATTTTTTGCATTTTTATTACTTTGATGACTTTAATGCTCAAATTCATATTTACAAACTATTAATATCATAATACAATCTTTAATATTATATTTGTATATTTTAAATTTAATTTGTGTGTTCTATCAATCAATGAAAATTGTCATTCATTGATATTAAAATTTCATATTTTTTAAAATATCAAAAAATAAAAATATTGAATTTCATAATCAAAACTCATATTTTTATATATAAGTAGTATTTTTAATTACCTTATTAATTCAGAAGACATCTAAATTGTAACATGATGATATTTCAAAAGTTGTTATTCAAAAGTCTATCAATGAATTTTTAAAACGAAGATATTCGGAAGAAAAAATCTATTACTCTCATTATATTTATCAGAATAAAAAATATTTTTCAATTATCTCAATCTTATATTGACATGATCAAAGAGGATTATGTTATATTATATGAAACTTACTGAAAAATATAATATAATATCAAATTATACTGTATAACATTTTTTATTGTGTGTCAATATTTTTGAAAGACTCTTTTATGTATTCTTTTTGTTATATATAGATACTAATAGTTTAAATTTAAATGGAAAATAATACAATAATGATGCTCTATTGAAAATTTTATAGTATTATAAATTCATGATAATTATATTGTATATTTTTAAAATTCAAAAAATACAATTTTTCTTAATAATATAATTTATTATATTAAATTAAACGAAATAAAATTCTGAGTTATGTAAATTAGTTAATTTTTTTATTAGTATAGGAATTTCCAAATTAGAAAAATATTTATCTTCTTTTCCTACCAGTATCTAATCATTTAAAAAATTTAACATAAGAAAAATAGTAGCTCAAATATGTGTGTGACACAAAAGAGTAGGAACCCAAAAACTTAGTATGATAGATATGATTCTTTGTTTAAATAATTATACATCATCTATTAAAATAGTAGTTAATGGAATTATTAATATCTCTGGAAACACAAATATCTTTCCGCAGATATGATGCATGTGTGTCACCTCAATTTCCTACATTGTGGTTTGTTCGTGTTTTCTACAATTTAGTTGACTGTATATTATTACAATATAAATCTGATATATTTCCTTAAGAATAGTTATTCATACAATTATAAAGATAAATGAAACATTTATTTTAAATTTACTGAATATCCTTTTACACAGTATAATATTTTTTTCTAAATTTCATTATAAAATGAGAGCTGCGAAATCACCCAGTCTAAGTTGACATGTATGCTGCCTCTTCACTTTTTGCTGTAATTTTGAATTGCAATATTGAGAATGAATAGTTTAATAAATACAATTTATCAATCAATAAGTATGTAATTGTCGTTTTCCTATAAAATACGAATACTGTAATATTAATTAGAAAAAAATGTCACGTAAGTTTCACTTTAAATGGTACTAAGACCATGACAAATTTTTATAAGATATAGCTAAAGAGTATAAGAAAATTAGGGGGAACCATCTAAAACAGAAGGTTGAGAATGATTTCTGGAGGGATAGAGCTTTTTCACGAATATTTCCTAATTTCATGTATTTGCCGCAACTCAAGAGTTTCTGCATCAAATCCGATTGAAATTTTTGGATTCTTCAAAATTTTCTTCTAGCAAATTGTATCTTTTACCAATGTTAAAATATTTTCCCTGTGATTAAATTGAAAAGATGAAGGTTTGGAAAATAGTATGATATTTGGCTTAAACAGTTTGTGGAAGATGGGAGTAACACACGAATTCTGAAGCTTGTGATTAACCGTGACAGACATTTAAAATTAGAGGTAATTTTGAAGAGAAATAAAGGATACGTTACTGAATAGTTTTTCCTTCAAATAAATATTGCATTTTTTACACCAAAGACCTCAAATTATTCAGTAGTCTATATAATGATAATTAGTTTTAATATAATAACTTTAAATGATGGCAATAAATAAAAACAAATGTCAGTGATTGAGAGATATTTTTTAAGTCGAAATTTCCCAAAGTCATCAATATTCTACAATTTTAACTATTTCTAAGTGTTAGGAAACACACTTGATTTGATGTTTTCATCTAAACATCAGACTAAGAAACTGTCATTAGGATTTATGAACATTATATTTAACATGCAGAAACAACTTAACATGGAGATTTCCGAGTGAGGAAAAAAAATGATTTCATGTAATCGATTCCTCTGCGATTGGTTTTCCCCCTCTTAATTTTTGTTAAAAAAAAATAGTGAAAATATATTGGTCATTTTCTCAAGTTCAGCATGATAAAAATAGCGTTGGAAATTCTTTACTAAAAACTAAAGAAAAAAATTACACCCTGAATTACTTATGAAATGCTTTATAAAATTTATTTGCAAAAATTCGTCATATTTGCAAAAAATTGTAGTAAAATTATATGTAGTTTTACAATTAAAATATCCATATAATTTCGCTATGCATATCATTTGAAATATTATGTAATTTAGCAATTCAAACAAAGTTTAATATTTATCATAATGATGATTTAATACATGTATAGCTTAAGTTGGATTTAGATTGTTTCTTATGGTCAATTTGAACACTCGAGCTAATTAGATAATTAAATGTAGATTCCAAAATACTATAATTATTGACGACCAAGACGGCATTTGAACCCACAAACTCTTAAACTGGTGACCAGAATGGTGACTACTAAGTTACACGTTCAGCAGTCATCATTTACAGAATAGAAAAATTCAGAAAATGAACTTGACAATGTAAGATTGGTATTCTAACACAAGAAAGAAGATCAGAAGAACGGGTAATATATGCCTTTGTTTGGTATCTAAATATCTGAGGTACATCGAGTTTCAAGAGAATGCTTTTATAAACAATAGGAGTAATCAAACATCACAAGGCAGGAAACTCTTAAACGTGTAGTGAGACTAAGTAATTTTCCTAGTGACACCAGTATTTATTAAATGTGTTTAAAATCAACATATTTCTTAAGCATTAGGAAGTGTACCTTTAATTCTGTTGTTCTCTTCGAAATCTTCAATAATATGGAATTCTGTAAAGAAATTGATATTAAAAACTCAAACCTCAGGGCTTGTTTACTTGATACAAATACAATTCGAATGACCAATTAAATATTCTTAAGTATTTAAATTCAATATGTTAAGGGAAATGAATTATAGTTAAATATTATGCCGATTCAGTTGTGCATCAAATGCATAAAATTGAAAAATTACATGTGTAATTCATTGTTTTATTTTTTTATCGAGCAAAAATTATTTTTGAATAGGGTTACAAAATATATAAGGAGTTTATTGTATTATAGTTTTATACAAAAAATCAGTTAATAGTCATATATTTAATTTATTTATTTAATTTATCTCTTTCTTAAAAAATTCATATAATTTTGGAAGCTCATTTTTCATATAATGTATCTAAATAAAATATATTTCTAAATTCATAATTTGGAAAGCGTTATCGTATTATTTAAATGTATTTACATGAAACTTATAAAAAGATTATATTTATTATCAACTGGGAATAGAAATATGATATACATGTATGAAACTCCAAAAATAATTTGATGTTAAGGATTTAGAGGAAAATATCATTAAAGATACACATTTTTAAAATATTATGTTAAACTCACAGACTCACATTTCAGTTAAAAGTATGAAATTGCAAAATATTCCGGAAAAAATGTATAGTTAGTCAGTATGGTGAAATACTAATAATATGATAAAAAAAACTCTAAACAAATATGTAGCCACTTCAATATAACTTGATTAGCATATTCAATTCTTAGTGAGCCCCTTAAAGAAGTATCTATTTCTTTTCTCAAAAACAGTTTATATTCAAATATAAATATCAGACTGCCTCAATCAATAAACAAGCCAGCAGCTGTAACTGATTCCAATACATAATAAAAAGTATCGACTGAAGCTTGCCATTTGTAATGAAATCCCTGCGCAACAAAATCTGAAATGTTTAATAAAATAATTTATCCTGAAAATTCTCGAAATCAAATAGAAGACCACAAACAAAATTTACATTAGAATTTGAAAAGACAGCTCACCTCTGAATGCCAAAAGAGCAGTTCTGAAAGATTTTCTTTTTACTTACGACCTTTCATTTCAACGTGGAAACTGCTTTTCGGAGATTCTTTTCTTTGGCGCAGCCTGGGGGTGAGCGAGAAGGAATTCATTGCGACTCAAGTGTATTTTAAATATCCATTTCCGAATTCATTACAGTCAAAGATATAAATTCAAAATAATAAATACAAGAAAAAGTAAAATACACGTCTTACCATTATTATAATTGCCAAATTCTAGTTGGAGCAGGAATTTTTAATAGGAAATTCTAGAAATATAATGGCAGCTGAAACTTACAACGTTATTTTTATATATGCGTGACATTTTAAAAACTTACGTCCGACTTTTATGGGGGAATACTCTTGTTTGGAATATCTCTTCCCTTTTTTTTTCCTTCTTTTTCTCCTTTAGAAAATGGATGCAATGGAACGAAGTTGTGCTAGTTATTTCCTTTCTACTCATTTCATTTCATTTCGCTGATAAAATAGGCTGCTGAAAGTCGTCTGCGATCATTAAAAGCTCGGAATACTTCTTTCGGCGGGAGGGTAATGGACATTGAGAGAATAGAAAGAATTCTGCTTCGTTTAATATTCAGATGAAATATAATTTCAAATAAATATTATTTTCTTCTTTCTTTCCCATGCGACTGATAAAGCAGAGTGTACCCTGACAATTACGATCTCGGAATAAATTAAAGACTGGCGGAGGAATTATCGACTGCTCGAATAAAGTTCGTGCTTTCGACAATCCAGGGCTAATGAGAACGAGACCGTCAAATTTATTAATTGTTCAAGAACCGAACATTCAGCTATCGACACATTTTAAGATAATAGAGAGAAAACTTCAATAAATTTATGCGGGGTGATTTTAATGGCACAAAAATTCAACTTTTGATTTTTGTAATGAAATCGTATTCGGTAGCTCATGTCACCCAGTTTTTAAATTCAATTACTATTCCAGACAATTTAATGATTCCATTTTATTTTTGATGCTTTAAATCTTTTCTAATAATTAAATTTCCGATTACAGTTCTTAATAAAATTTGTATTAAATTTATATGAGCTATATTATCTAATCACTATAATGTCTGAAATGAGGTTGGTCACACCAATTATTTTAAAATGCCTTGAAGAATGATAAATATTTATCTATTAAAATAAAGAATTTGTTTTTATACTGTCTTACAGCCATATGAGTAATTCTTATGAATGAGCTTTATGAGTGAGTTCTTTAAGGAAAAAAATCCCTCTGGAGATTAAAAAAAAAAAAAAATCTGATTCTAAATTTGTCATGCTTGGAATTTTAAAAGTTGTCACAGGATTCAATTGGGAATGTAACAAATAGTTGGAACTGATTCCGTATGCAATATCATTAAACAAAATATCAATTAATCTTAGATCACTTATTGTTAAAGCTATTATTTAAGTTGAATTAATGCTTTCTTTAGAGCAATTATTATTGATGAAAGCATAAAAAATTTGATTCAAAACTGTTGATGCACAGAAAATTATCTAACATATAAAGCTTCTGAACTACCAAACAATTGTAAAACCAACTGTAAACAACCAATCAAAAGAACAATAATTTTTAAAAAATTTGCAATTACTCATTGCCTATAAACTTACGTTTCTTGTAAATATAAAATCAATTTTAATTAAAATATGTAGCAAAAAACCATAAACTAAATGTATAAGAAGTAAGTTGAAGTGCATTTAATTACTTGTAAAATTTTAGTTACTAGGAAAGTTATTGGATGCTATAAAGAAGAGCAGAAAATGTATCCTTACGTTTAGGAGAACAATAACTTACAAATATTGTAACATATTTTTTATCAGACATATTAAAGTTATTAAATGTGATAAAAATAATTCGATAAAGAATAGAGTTTTTTCTTATCATCAGAAATATTTTTAATGTTTGGAAGGTAAGTAAGGGCTGCCATTCAAATAGAGTCGTTCAAGAGTTCATTAAAAAAGTTTATTATGTTCTAATTTTGAATGAGTTTCTTACTAATAAAATTATGTAGAGTAGAGCATTGTCAATACTTTGATCCAAAACTAGGTTCTTTTTCCTTAACAAGAAGCTAAATATTTTCAGATCTTGAAGAAAACTGTATATATATTTTACAAATTAATAATTTTGAAAATTAATCAGTTTTATCACCGCTGCAGCATATTATATTTGGAACTTTAAATGCTCCTTAATATAAAAGGAGAATTTTTCATCAATCAATATAAAAAGCAATTTGACAAACGGCAGAACAATTGAAATCCTTTCTAAATCTTGAAATCAATTCCTGAATTTACTTCTTAAATGTTAAAAAAATATTTTAATTCATTGTTTGTTGTTGAAACATTGTTGTAATATGTTTAACATGTTGAGAAATTAATGTCATCCAATTAGAGTATTAACGCAAAATAACAAAAATGTCACCTTGATCTATGTTTAACTCCCGCTCGACTGGGTGGTGATAACTGTGTGTGGATGTGTGTCTGTGATCTAAAAAGCTCCGCGCATTTTTAATTACTATTACGTGTTATTCTAGCTGTACAGCAACAACGATCAACAGTTTGGCGAATAGTAAGATATGCCAACAAGAGCTGAATAAAGTGATTTAATTCGATTTCCATAATTTTGGAACGCCCATTCATTGAACTTTTTAACAAGTTTTCTAAAATTAAAAATATATTTTTAGTATTTTCCTTCATATACTATTTTGTTTGACAATATTTTTTATATCATTATTTTCCTTTGATGAAAACATTGTGTGATAAATATAATCCCATGATTCCATGTAAACTAATTACAAGTTTCATAAAATGTATCTAATTCCTTCTTTAATTCTAAAAATTAACTATTCGTTTTTCTTTAACTATTTGCTTCTAGTCGAGGATCTAATAGTTTTTCTTTATAGTAAGTTGGAATTTAACTACAAAGATCCTGTATTTAACAAACGCTTCTCCAGACATTTCTTTTTCCAAAAATAATTAATTTGTCTTTGTGTGACCAGCATTAATTACTTTTTTGAAATTGGAACACGTTTGTCTTAAGCAAATGTATGTTTAAATATAATGATTTGAATAATAACTATTTCTTCATACTTAATGAAATAATTTATATCAATTTAAAAAATTTAATTTATTATTTGATATGATATACCAACATGTTAAAAAATAATAATAGAAATGTGTAAGTAAAAGAATTTATATATAATTTGTTCAGTTTTAATTAAATGCCATACAGATATATTATTCTTTTTTCCTATGAAAAATACATTTTAAGTAAAAAAATATTGGAATTCAGTATTTCATAATATATTATTTTTGGTTTTAAACTTATTTCATATTTTGTGAGTATCATAAAATAGTTTATTAAATAACTAAATATAGCTTGCAAAACTACGAAATTATGTAAGTCTCGATTTATCATTTTATGATTCTAATTAATGACTAGAAATGATTCATAATTATTTCCAACTCGAACCTTGTTATCTCATATCTCTTACACGATTCTTGTTATTCATATATTCCCATTTACTTTAGTTTTTTTTAACAATGTTATTAACTTCATTTCTATAATAGAATAAGATTGATGAAAAAATTTTCCTTTAATAAAAATCAATCAAAATTTTGACTGAGTTCTATTTGAAATTTTTACGCATCTATAGAAATAGTTCAGCAAATCATGATGTCTCATTCCTTCCCTTATAGTAAATATTTAATAGACTCAGATTTTATTTTCAGTTATTACATTCGATCTAATAAACCCTCTAGCGCAGAAAAATATAATCTGACAAGCCAATCAAAAGTGTACATTTAATATATTTACGTGTGAGTTACCATATATTTTTTATAAGAAGTACAACATAGATAAACAAATTTCATGATCATACTAATTCTCACCGATTTTGATATCAGTAAAAACCAATTTAAATTAGTACAGTAATTTGAGGATTGATCAATACTGAAATGTGATCTATTATTACTTTAGGAACACGAAGATTCAATCGGCCAAGACTTACGACTTTTAAAATGGTTTCTGAATGATTACAAACATTCTTATCAAGAATTGCAGAAAAGAAACCAAGAATTGTTGAGGGACACAGTGCTATTTTTTTTTAATTTTTCTAAAAATCATATCAGCAATAATTGAAATGAGTTCTACGTTAAAAATAAAAAAATAAATGTATTTAACTCATTACTGTTTAATTAAAAAATATATAAAACTCTAAATTGCTCATAAATTTTATCTTAAGCAGCAGAATCGAAAGTCATTCATAAACGACTTTAAATTCTTATCAAAATTGCTAAAGTATTTATTCTGTTATCAATATATAATTTTATTCTATTGTGTGTTAAATATATCTTAACCATTTTTTTTAAAAAAAATAAATCTATTTGATTGTTTGTTTTTAAATACAAAAGCAAACATCTTATTACCATTAATTGAGAATTTTTCTTTTTGAAAATTTTGATACATTTAATATTGTTTTTTTCTATTTGGTGGAAAGCATAAAAAATAGTATTAAATTAAAATAATATTGCAATTCTAATTAATTACTTTAAAATAGAAAATAACAGATACCATCCAAATTTCCCTCAACTTCAATGACATTACGCGAAATAAATAAGTTTTGCAAACCAAATTAGATTCCCTCTGCTAATTTCATATTCATTAAAATAAAAATAGGGATCACAATTTAAGTAACTACATTTAAATTGTGTAAAAATTATTTGTTCCATTAAATGATTTAAAAATTCCGTAGATATTACAAACATTTATTTTTATTTCACTCTTTGTGCAATTCTTGGTATAAGTAACTGATACATAATGTTGAAAAATAATTTAATTTAAAATAATCTTGTTTTCGTTAAATAAAATAAAATGGTATTCGTAACTGTTTTTCAATTAAATTTTTTTAAACATTTTAAGAGTATGGCTTTATACCATATGAGAAGGAGTATATTCTTTTGAGAAGTAATCCTAATTTCAGTGCTGATTAAATTTGTGATTAAATATTCAGGAGTTTTCGGTTTTCTAAAATTAGGTGAACTGAATATTGTTTGGGATCAGAGTAATAAAGTTGTTAGACCCTACTTTATTAGAATACCTGTAATTCCTTTATTGGTCTACTTTATATAAAAATTACCTAACGAACTTTATATAATAATCGTGCCCAATGCATTTTTAGTGGTATGTCAGTGGGAGGGATCAAAGTCCTTCCTCTGCGAAATATTATTCTCAACGAAATACACCCATAATAGATTCCAGGTACCAGATTTCAGTAAATTCAAATTTAAATCATGAGATGAATGTTTTTTTTTTTTTTTTCCTCAATGAACCTCTTTCGAGGATTGTGTTCAAGACTATATAGAGTTTATCTCCCCTGTGACACCGAAATACAACCAATTACCAATAAAAAATACCCATCTGAAAGCATACCTGATATATATTTCATGTTCTGGTCAATTACGTTTTGTCAAACAAAATACGATTCCAGTATAGACAATCATTTTGCAAAAGGATCCATTGAAGATGATCAAAATGCTATATCACCGTTTTGGTTAACTATATAACATGACATCATTTATTAATAACCATATAAATGTTAATTTGAATTTATATCAATCGTTACTTTTTCATGTAATAATTAGCTTTATGTAAGATATTTATTTTCAAAAAAGAACTTTTACACTCATTTGTCCCTTAGTTGTTGATAACCATAAGTTCCACCTTAGCCACAGTTGAAAAACAAACATTTCTGCTTTTTGTATGTATGTCTGTTATGCTGAGTTCTTTGGGATTATTCATATTTACTCATTTGTGTCAAGTTAACGCTGCTTATTACCTATAAAAAGTACTTTCTAGAATATCTAGTGGGTTCTGAAAAAAAAACATGTATCAGGTTTCAGTTCTCAGATTATCACCAATAAGTTATTGCAAAGGTTTTAATAAATTATTCTAAAGTCATTCTAAATATTAAAGGACTAGTGTGGACATCTTTCTAAACACTGCATATTTAAATATTTAATCTTTATAGTTAAAACTTAAAAAGGATAAAAAAAAGACATTTTGCATTAAAATTTTTATTAAAATCACATTTTTCTATTCCATTCAAATATTTTTTTCTTCAATGCAATCACCAACAAAAAATCAATAATAAATTATTTTTAAATTAGAACAAAATGAAATCTGTTTCCCTACAAGCAAAAATAATATTTAAGCAATTCAGTGACGCCCTTTTCAAAGAAGGGAGAGGGAAAGAAAAAATTTAACAGAAAAAAATAATAATATTTTATTTCCCCAAGCCATCTATAAGTGGCAGAACGGAAATCTTTCATATTTTCGTTAAGACTACTTTTTGAAACAAAGAAGGTCGAGAGCAACATCTGTGCTACACGTCGGGCCCCAGGTGAGTGTCAAACGGATTGCTAGATAACAGGGTTTTGAAGCAACCCTTTTGGAAAATAATAATAATCCAAGAAAAATAATAAAAAAATTGAAATGGGAATTCAAGAAAATAATGGAAATTTCCTAGAGGCGGTGGACTTCTTTTTTTTCTGGATAAAAGTTATCGATTTGCTGTAACTATTTTTTATTAAGGAATTTTTAGATTGTTACATGGTAGAGCAACGAATAAAATCCAAGTGGATATGTTTTGTGTTGCTTTGTGATTATCGAAGTTTAGTTTGACTTCAAGGTTGAACGCAAATTGGAAAGATGGAAATTCTTTTACTTACGTCTTATATGTGAATTCTTGCATTTGAAATTTGTTCGGAATTTATCGTACTTTATATGACAGACTCTAAAATGGTTTCAAAAGAAAGAATTGCTCAGAAAAAATTATTGGATTTTTCCATCAGTTGAATATATTTTGTGTGTCTTGGAAATTCAAGGTTAATAAAATGCTGCAATATTTATCTTTACTAATTTAATTTATAAAATTAAAATGATAAGTATTCAGTGCTTTTATTTATTTTTGCAAGGTCCTATTTTGTACATGATGGCTAATTCGAATAGTATCATATGGTATTTTAAACAATTGTATATATCTGTGGGTGAATAAAAATCAAACTTTTACAGCAAAACCGTCAAAAAACAATTGCAATAGTAAGTTTTTTTATACAATTTTTATAAAAATACTGCGTGTATGTTAAATTTCTAATAGTATTGATTGAGTCCTATTCGAAGACTGTTACACATAAAGGAATTTTAAGATATTATTGAAGTATTTTATTATTTAAACCAAATGCATATATATTTAATTACAGCTTACTTATCATTGATTGAATTAAGCAATTAAATAAAATTATTGTTAATTAAAGCTTTTATATGTAAAATGATCATTCTCTTAATAAAGAATAAAATTATTCTAGAGTGCAATAAGTTAGATTGGGAAAATGTCGCTCATTTACTCTGGTGGTAAAATGTTCTACCCATTAAACAGTGTTTTACACATCAGATATAAAAAAATTCAGACACCGACTATGCTTGATAAATATTCTGTTGGGTCTAATGTTCAATGAGCTGATATGGGTTTGAAATACAAAAATGCTATCGGTTTCAAATACGTAAAAGAATTGTACACACATAGCAATCAGTAATCAACTTCATCACTGGTTTTAAAATTGTTGCTCGGGTAATTTGTAAGGGCTGCCTTTATACAGACTTCAGAAAAAGGCTTTAAAAAGACTTGGAGAAAAAGGCACCCAGAAACGTATATAATGTGAAATATTTATATATATTTATATGTGTATAAAATAATCAGTACCCGCAAATAATCAAATATAATGTATATACATATTAAATATATTGTGGTTTCCAATGCTACTAAGATTTTCATCTTTCAGCGTTACAAAAGGTTGAAGTAATTTCAATTTCATATATTGTAATGGAAAACCTCCCCTATACAATTTAAAGGAGCATTTTAGATCACTTATAGAGTTGCTTACTCTCAGAGAGTTTTTTTTAGTTTTAGTGCATAACATTTGCTTTTCACAAAGAAAATATCCTGTAAAATCCTCAAGAGTAAACCCCAACATGTAACAGACATACATATTACTTAACTCAATAGTACAACGCCTATGCGGTCCAAGGCCTATAATGTCCATATTTGTTTTCTTGACTAAGGGCGCTGGAGTGTGAAACATATGAACCATTAGGTAGTCAGGATATCAAGAACAACCCAGTATTTAATTCCTAAGCACGCTTTACTCAATTTATCGACCTACTAAAGGGATAAAAAGCTGAGTTGACCTTGCCCAGTCCGAGGATTGAGCCTCGGAACGGTGCCTTGAGAGGGCAAAGCTCTACCACTACACCATTAGGCTTAATAAATACAGACAAGACATAAAAATCAATTCAACCATCACTATTTTTTATCAGTCTAAGTAAGATTAAAAATAGAAAGGTTCACCGTGAAATGTGTAAATCAATTATTAACTCAAGACAAGCCATTGATAGTTAGAAAATACACACTACATAGGATATATTTAATGGGTTGACGCTGCCACGTATTTCTTTTTTATGAGCAATTTTCAAAGTTAGTAGTTCTTATTCCCATTATTCAGTATGCAGAAAAGAAGAAAATTTAGAATGCAGGAAACAGATAAGCACATCTCTTCAAAGATGCACACTCAGAAAACAAAAACCTGTCTTCCAACTGTTAATGAATTCAGCAAAGGTTTGAATAGAATTCAGAACTTTTTACTTCAATGAAGGGGATTCTATTAATAAGTCATTGTGGAAACCAATAGTATATCTTGGTGAAATTTTGCCGGCGCACAATAAATATTAACTTTGATTTTAAATTTTATAAGATGATCTTTTTCTTGAAATGATATTTAATATAAATCAATAAATAATGGGAAAACTATCGTTAGAAATATTTCATATTCCTCCTTGAGGCTTATGCTATGCCTTTCTTATAAAAGAAAACTTAATATTTAATAAAATAAGTATAGGTATAGCTGAATAAAGTTGGAAATGTCTACAATTTGTTAACATTAATGACAATCATATTAAATATTGAAAATATTCGCACCAAATATTAACAAAATATATGAAAGATCTTTTTTTATGTCATGAAATAACATTAAAAATACTATTTTAATTATGAAATTCATTAGCAATTATATCAAAGAATTTCATAATCACAATAGAAATATTTATCACTTTCTTCCGCTTTTATCAAGCATCTAAATTTATTTTTATTGGAACTGTATAGTACTGATTCAAGGAATGTAATTCGATAATTTTATTTTCTAATTAATCAAAATATTTAATTGTAAAGGATCTAGCTTTTATATAATATTTCTTTCATTAAAACTAAAACAATATTCTAATAACGCAAAAATAAAGCTCCTTTTTGAAAGTGAAAAGTCAAATTCAATTTTCTTGAATCGGTTGTCATGGTAATAAAGACTGACAGACATAATTAGATTAATTTTTGAATTCAAATTGCGTACAGATTTATATTATCTAAGAATCTGAAACAATTGAGAATTCATGGTTTTAAAAATAGCAGTTTTGATGTTTAAATCATTATTTGTAATAAAATTTCATTGTAAAGATATTACAAAAAAAATAAAAAGTTGCTAATTTTATATACATTTGCCACCTCAGTTATGTAATCATTTCCTAAGTATATACAAATATTATTTATAATTATATACATATTTATATATATAATAGTATTGTGGTAGAAGATATTAATAACTGCATTTTGTTGCTTACTAAAAAGATTTTATTAAATGAATATTAGATTAAAAAATCATTAAATTTCTGTTTCAGCGATTGACAAACCAGACTTGGATGAAAGACAAAAGTAAGTCAAAATTTAATAAAATACTAAGCCAATTATTTTATTATATTAATTTTAAATTTTTAAAATAATTGATTCAACAATACGTATTATTTTATTACTTGCTTTGTATAAGTTTCAATGCAAAATATTTGATTCTTTGGTTGTTTTCACATATAGTTGTAACAGAATAATACAAAATAATTATTATTATGGTGAATTTTAAGTATATTTTGTATGAAAAGAGTTAAAGGAAATTCATATTTCAATAAATATTGTAAATGGATTCCTTATTGTGAAAGATTTTTAAATATTTATGCCTTTTATAATAAATAACTGTCACCACATTATATTATTTTGCAAAGCATAACTTATTACTAAAATTAAAAATGGAAAGTAATACATAATATTATAAAATGATATTTTAATTATATGAAGTATATTAAGTAATTGTATTTTATTTTCATACAACCTTTATACATGTTTCATGTGGAATTAATCTGCCTTAAATGCTTCTGCTTTAGTTTTGATGTCCGAGGCGCTTCTGGAGATAACAATCTCTGCAGCAGTATCACTCCAATCCTACCAAACACCCCAAACCCCCTTGATCCCATGAATGGGGGTGGATCTCCGTGTGTCATGATGCCCCTCCTGTCCGACATGAAAAAGATACCATCTCCTCATCGTCCTCCCATCATCTCACCTCTTCTTCAACATGGAGGAAAGAACTTACACAACAGGAGGTTCTTACCCAACAATTGCCCAGGTTAAAGGCTCATTATTATACATTTTCTGTCTCAGATTTCAGATGTATACATGTGCATCTATTTATATAACACACTCCCTGCCAAAAAATATATGCACCCAGAGAAATCAATATTAGATAGACTAGCATTTAACTTTAAATATTATAATCATTCTATTGACAGAATAGCAACTAAAATGGTAATAATAGTTTATTGTAAAGGAAATCACACCCAACAACTATACAAACTTTTCTTTGTGTCGCATGGAGTCTATTAAATTAACATTTCTTAAGGATATTTTGTAGCAACTATTCAGCATTAACCTAAAATATCTGGAATTACTTCCCCAACACGTTTTAAAGACATTTCGCTGCTTCGAGTGTTTTAAGGCTATGAAAAATATCACGTATTTCTTTGTAAGTATTTATGAATACGTTTAATATATGGTCAAGCTTAACTTTCTGATAAAGAACATCTGAGTTTTTTTGTAGAACATGTAGTACCGCCGGAGGCAAAACTTCATCGACAGATTTGAAAGTGATAAAAGTTGTTTTCCAATAAGACTAAAGGTATTTTCGATTTTTCACTATATTGTTCTTTTGATAACCATAAGAAAATTATTGTAATTACAGTATAAACTTATACAATTGTTATTGATGTAAACATATTAACTCCTCGCCATACATACAATAGTCATCTGCATTGTAATAAAGCGAGATTCATTACTAAAGATTCTATTTTTTCATTTAGAAGTTATTCAAATTAACCTGAGATCGACAGAAATTCAGATGACATTGCTTTTATTATGGAATTAGTAAAAAATGATTTAATTTATATCGAAATAACTATTTATCTAAAAATAATATATCTAATAATAATATACTTTAACAGAACCGGATCATTCTTGCAAGTAGCATTAAATACATGATAAAAAACTTTATTGATATAGATGTATTTGCTTTCCTGATTGTTCGATCTTCTCATGCATTTTCGGGTGGAAACATCCTAAAAATCATTGAATGCTGATTAAGCTTTCTCCGATTCAGAATTGCAGAAACCATGGAACATCTACGTAAATTTGAGTAAGTGGACTTCACAAATTTTAATCTGTATTTCGGAGTTCTTTTCAATGATAAACTCATGATGATATTTAAATATTTCAACGTCAAATGGGTCTTTTGAACATTCTTCTATAAATTGTCATTGATCAAATATGCAATCTACCTATAATTTAATATGACTGTAAAAAATGCAAGTTATTCCATTAAAACTAATACAGTGTGTCCCTACTCCCCATTGACAATGTTTATATTTGATTATTGTCCCAAGTTTCTGTCTGATTTTTCAGTCAACTAATTCTATAAATCATCTTCTTCAACAACGTAATTTTGAACCACTATGAAGAAACGAATTCAGTACGTGGGCTGATACTCATTTTTCTACTCCACTCCATCAAAAAGAAGAAATATTAAACTGTACGGAAATTTTAACGAGCAAAAGCCCTTCCAGCACCATAGTCTTCGGGTGTACCAAATATGTTTCTTCACGATACGAGAACGATACTCTTTCTTATCATGCCCCCAACAAAATGGTTGGGTATTTTTTCTGAAATGTTAAAATCTTACATTACTCATCAAATAGTATCAATTTGCCCCGGTTCATAAGTTCTAAATAATATTTATGAGTGCATATATTATTTGAAAATGGGTGTATATTTATCAACGTAAAAGTGGAGAAAGGTAATCTTCGAAAAATTTATTTCATTTCTAAAATTATAAAAATATTTACAAAAATATAATTATATTAACTTTCATTGTTATACGTAAAACTATTATACATTTTTTAATTATTTATTTTTATAGATTTTACAGAATTTTTTTATAGAATTTGCAATAGAATGTGTCGGTTGTGTTGCCTGTTTTCTAAACGTTACATAAAATTAATATAAATAATATATATATGGTGAATACAAAATAAATGAATACATGTAAATATAATATTTTTATAATTCGTCAGTTATATAAAATAAGTATCCTTTCACAGATATGTACAGAGTGCGAGATATATGCCAAGTTGACCATGGAAACAATGCAGGATGATGGAACTGGACCAAATGTTTAATGAAAAGTAAGAAAATTAAAATATATATTTATTTCTCAAGAAAAAATTACATATTTTTTCGTTTTTTTCCGACATTTAATCGTATTTTACTCAAATAATGCATACAAGTTTTTTTCAGTTAAAAATGTTGTGCATAGTGGTGCTTATATTAGTCTTCGAAATTCCTGATACTCATGAATTGCTATTTTACCCTGGAATTTCATTTAACTTATCAAAACTTTGAAAATTAATGAAAGGTTTTGCTTGGGAAAATTATAGGTTGGATTAAATTTCTGTAGTGCATTTCTGGATATCAATTTCTATTGTTTGAAACATCCTAACACGCTATTTGACTTTTTATTTTGAATCATATTAAAATGATGATGGCACCACGGATAACAATTGAACTTATAGAAAATGCTTTTTGTTAATTCGTTATATTATTATGAAATATCTTTGGATGTTCAGCTTTTAAACACTGCCAAACTTTTAAGAATATTTAAACTGTGGCTAGTTAAGGATACCCAAGATAATAACTTCCTCTCGAAATATCCACTCTACAATTTCGTATTAGAGATTCGTAAAGTTATCGCACTACAGATTTTGGTTGAGTAGAATAGTTCTCTCTGAACTTTTATTGTCGTGGACTGATCAACGTTTTATAATTTAACTGCGACCTATTGAAGGGAAGAAACTGAATGCTAATATTTTTGTTACTATATTGTTATTATTTGTACATACTTAAATTCCTTTAAATTTTTACTAGAATAAACATTTATTTCCTGCTCAATTATTTATAGTTCAATGTAGATGTATCTATAAATATATATAAAACTTAAATAAGATATATAACATGCTTATGAGAGAATGAATCATATACGAAAGAGTATGACACATAAATGTAGTTTATATCTTTTGATATAAATATACGTCTTCCTACATATCTTTAATGTTCAAATATTATAAAATTTATAATTACTATTAATTTTAGTGTTGATGAGAGCAAAATCATCAGTAAAGTTTTAAAATGAAATCAAATATTCCATATATGTCTCACACTTATATTTACTTTGAGCGATTGGAAAATTATGCTTTAGTAATGAAACTACTAGTTATCGTCATTCTCCTCTCTTTACCCTGCAGCAGAATGACCATATGAAAGTTCGATTATTTTAATCCTTGCTGTCCCTTTGAGGTGAGGTACTGATTCTATAACCTCTCAAATACAAGAATTGTATGGCTATCCATTACCAGGCTGCTGTAGTTATTTAACAGAAGTTTATTGTTCCTAAATACTAGTTATTTTCCATAATAGCTATGATAAATAGGCTTATGCGTTTTCATCGCTGCGTTCTTTAATATAGTAAATCATGGATTTGATTCTCATTTTATACGCACATATTGTAGTTTTTCAGAATCCAATGAACAGCTTAATTGATTAAGCTTCAGAAGAATAAATGATCATAAGACAAAATAAATCAAAATTATAATTCAAACTACGCAATATTTGGCCTTGGAAAGTATACCATTAAGGATTGAATCAACAGATAACAATAATTTTTATAACTTATATTCATTATTAGTCTTATTGTATTATCTACTATCATGCAATTATTTTCTTTGTTTCCAAAATATCTTGTAAGCTACATGTATTATGAAAGAATGATGCATTTTATTTCTGATATAAGAAGTATTCAATGGGTGATGGCTGATTTTAATACAAGAATTTAGCAGACATATATTATGGAGTTAAATTTTATATTTCGTGCCATTCAACTCAAAATCAATTTTATGCTCATCCCAATGGAAATACCTTATTCCTCTGTCAGTATCGATTCGTATCGAGAAGGTTTCCATTATTTTCCATTCAATACTGGAATGAATGCCCCCAAAATAAGAAGCTTTGTATATAAAAATTAATTATCATGACGAAATAATTATCCGAATCCATTTTGAATCCCTTACAGCCTCAGAAACAAAGCCAGCCATCAGTATTCATTTATGCATCCCCACCCCCTCCTTCCGGATAGGCGGCGTTAACAAGACGGATTTCCAGTTCAATATTCCCAGTGATTCCGCTGCCCCGTTTTCCAATCACTTTTCCATTAGAGCTCGCAAACGAACTTCCGGCTACTTTTGCCTCGGAGACAATCGCGGCCGTCGCAAAGGCATTAAGTAATCTAGGGGAAAATCCGAGAGCGATTTTCCTCCCCTAAACGGATTCGCAATTAAAGAGTCCTGGAGTTTGAGAAACGTTGTAATTACCGTTTTAGGCGCAGCAAGGTTTCGAGAAGAGCTCTGAACCCTTTTCGGCCATTTTGTCTTTGATCTTTGGTCGGACCTTCAAATCTATTTGACCCGAGCCGGACAAGCGAAGCCGAATTTCCAGTGAATTATTAATTGTTTAAATGAAGACGGATTGATTTTGATAATTTTACTATTGCAATATATCAAGAAAATGATAAAATTTGCTGTACTACATAATTTGAAGTAATTTAAAAATTTTCGTTTGATTTTAATATAGCCTTTTTATGTTCTTCCATTACCGGACGTAATTCTTAAATTAAAATGCAATGCATTTTCCATTGCCGATTTATACCAATTGGAGCCCCTGGTTGGAACATTAATGCACAAATGAAGCCACTATGTGCCTAGATACATTTGTTTAAATTGAGGTGGACTTGTGGAGAAAGGCGTAGCTCATATCTCCAAAATACATCATTCTCTTTAACTGACTGATTAATGATATTTGCATTAAGCCATCAAACACCATTTCTCTTAAAATTTCCTTCATGGGTGTAGTATGTGAAAAAGTAAACAAAAGAATATTAACTTGATAACAAACTCATCACTTAACCATGATTCAAAACTTATGAAGACATTGGTAGTTATTAATGGTTTTATATACTCCATCAAATATCTACCATATACTCAATGATATTGTTACGCATAATCTGGAGTTAACGCTGGAATCAGATGTGATTTCTTTCGAGTTTCCTGAAGCAAATTAGAAACACTGTATGCGTAGTAAATATAATTAAAGACTAGAAACACGCAATTAAATATTTGTCAAAAAATATCTCTTATCAATATATTAAGTGGAATATATCGACATCAACAAACTGACAGTGATGAATAAATACCTGTACAGTAATTGTCAATGTGATTTAAATTCATTAACATTTACTGGTTTCGCGTATATTTGATTCGTTACTCTGTCAAAATTTTTGGCACAAGGGGAATTCAAATAATAATTAAACTCACATATTGATTCAAACCCATATCAAAACAATTAAAGAAAGCGTCAGACCTACACACTGTTAAGCTTAAGGTGAAAATGCTGAATATTCAGCTGAAATTGTTCAAATTTTAAACTTAATGAGTTCATCAATTGTTTCATTTATAATATTTAGCATATAAGGCAATACTGATATTAATAAAAAAAATATCTTTAGTTATGCAGGAATTCCTATAGAAAGGAGTAAATTAATTTTTTTTTGAATGATTTTGTTTTTTAGCATATCAATCAATATCCAAATTATTACTTGAAGCAAATAAAATAAATGCATTGTGGCTTTCGCGTAAAAATATCGTACATTAATTATTAAAGGATTTATCTTTAGCTTCAAAAATTAGAATCTAAACATTTCTGAGACATAGGTAGAATGTTTGAGCAGAAAAATATAAACTTATCTTGCTTTAAAAATATATACTTCAAACATATATTCAAAGAAAAATCTTTGCATAAAAGATGTGCTTGAAAAACACTTACAAAAATTCGGTTAATAATCTAAACATTAATACTTTTAACTCTAAATATGTTGCTTTGAATAACACTTATGCTTTATGTTCCTTAACTGCTACTTAAAGCCATTAATGTGTTAATAAGTGAGCGTAATGAGTAAGACACTCATTATAAATTAAGACGAATAATTTTTAAATGTCAGTGTTTTAATTTCGTTTGAATTAATTTGGATCTCTTTAAAAACGATTCTAATCACTGTATGTAATCATTTCCTATCAGACTATGTTTCAAGTGCTCATTTCAATAAAATAAGCTTCCTTTCAATCAGATTCTCTTCCAAAAGTTTGTAGTTGCTTAAATAGCTCTTAAAAATTAACCGGCGTTGTCTGATAGGGGAGAAGGACTCGTACCACTTTAGCTCCAATGTATGGATGCAAATAAGAGATCTGCCCTGTTCGTTAGGCGATGTAATTCCATCACGCAATTTGCAGATCCGCCTTCTCTCCCCACCCCTTTGCTTTAAAATTTGTAACTTTGCTTCTGCAATTAAAGAGTCCCATCAGTTAACACGGAAGAGAAGTTTAAATTTTATAGGAACGAGCATTCAGCTGGGAAAGGAATCGTCGCTGAATCGGGAAAAATTGAATTAGAGACTTTATTTCCCGATGAATGGGACACCGACAGGAAATTCTAATTTGCCAAAAGCCATATATCCGAGCCATTTAAACCAGAAAGAGCCTTCCTTTGTTCTTGGAAATGAGCATTACTCGCTATGTCTCTTTGTTTGACATGATGGTAAAATAAAGACGATTTATTTAAAAGACTAGGCTGCCCAATATTCAAATTACATATCATTCAAATAAAATCATTTTAAATTCTGAAATGCATGTCTATGTGCTCATTTTGATCCAATTTTAGAACTACTCGCCATAGAATGGATCATCACAAGCTAGATTCCACTCATAGCTAAGCAACAGAAGAATGGTGTTACATTTCTGTTTACTCCATACATGCTCATTTTTTGAATATTTACGAGTTTTCTAGATACCCATGTTTACGGCATGTAAATATGTCTCATTATCTCATTATTTGGGTGCCTCATTATTCACCTCATACAATTTTTCCTCTCATAAAATTGTAAGCAGTCAATATTTCAAACAGACTTACATATGCGATAAATATTCATTTTTCATAGTGTAAGAATATCGTCCAGAGAAAGTCACAAATTCAATACCATATAATGTGGAACAACTAAAAATTTAATGTTTAGTTTTCTATCTTTGAAAAAAAGGTTGAACAAAACTGATGAATCTTCTTCCAGTTGATCTTATCTGTGCTCTAGATCATCTCCTCAAAATGTTTATTACAAGATCAAAATACTTGTTACAAGCTTAATGACTATTCGCTAAAAAGCATAAAATAACTGAGAGAACTCTGGGGTAAAAAGTAACCTAATATAAATATCTGGATATTCAAAATGTAACAGTCATCTGATGATTCGTAACCATATAAATTGATGTTAAATCTTCTAGATATTGTATCATTTATTAACGAGAATAACAAATTTATTATTTTATTCGTGATGAAATCTAAAAGGATTATTGAAAATAAAATTTTAAGTCTGATAAGAAATAATTTGTAATCTTAGTAAATGCTAAAAACATTTCCAAAATTATTTGAATCATTGTCATTCTTAAATATTGTAATCCAAGTTTACATAAAAAAGTGCATGGAATAGTTCAATTTCAAATGTAGCTTATGTTTTAATAATTGTTGACAATAATGCTGTTATGATTCGTTTGGGAAATGTATATCATTTTCATTGAAGGAAGGTTGTTGGTTCTATACCTGACCCATTTGGAAATCCGTTATGTTCACTAATGATAAATGGGATACAAAAAATAAGGTCATGATCTCAGAGTTCTTCCACTGAAGTAGCATGGCTTGGAGATGAAGGTACTAACTCAGGTATTAAGCTCATCACTTGACAGGGCTCAAAGTTAAAAAGTAACTGGCTTAATTTAGAAGCTTTTTTTTGTCAACAAAAACAGTGAGTTGGAAATAACTGTTGATAAAAATATTGAAATTTTTTAAAATCATAAAATTTAAATTATAGAATTTCATCCTGATAACACATAAAAACACTCAGGTTTAAGAATATATGAAATATAAAAACATTAAAGTTTAAGTATAAGAATAGTTGAAAAACTCTTCTTTATAAACCAAATTCAAAATAAATTATTTTTGGATTGAACTGAATACATATGTTAAAATATGATACATATGTTCGGATAATATTCAAATTAAACTGAATTGCTCAGAAAACAGAAACATTTCATTCTGATTGAAATATCAAACGATTTATCGATAGTACAAAGTTGTTGTTCTTCAAGAAATTATTTTAAAAATATAAGTTAATCATCTTCAAATTACCTTTGCATGCTTTATAAAAGTCTCATTTATTTTCCATAAATTGAGGCAGAGTCAGGGAGTTTTTAATATTTGTTTAGACCGAATTCTGTTTAAAATCTCATTTGATACTAATGAAGTTAGTTCATTTTACGTATTAAACATCTTACAGAAAATAAGCTAAGACTGTTAAAGTTCATTTTAATATAATGCTGTTTTCATTACAATACTGTCCTTCACAGGCTTGCATTTCAATATATTTTCACTTATATTACAAACATATTTTCTATATCGCTTATGATGTTGATGCATATTAAAATAAAATATTAAAAAGTTGTTTGGTTTATAAAAAAATAGTTTATGCACAAACAACTTATGTACACACCTTGCAGAAAACAGAAAACAACCCAATAGAGAAACTCTCACATTTATTCACAAACTTGCAAAGTTTTCAATAACATGATTTAAATTTCCAAAAGTATCGTAGCTTCCTTTTTTCCCATTTCAGAGTCCCCTTGTCCAATGAAATATTGCGCGCGAAAAATAAGAGCTCAGGATTTGAATAACAAAGGCTTTTTCTTATCTCTATGATAATGAGGAAACGATAGGAAAAGATTTACCTTCGCTGCCCTAATAAATGCAGATTTAATAAAAGCTCTGAATGTGCGAGTAATGGAGTTTTAACTTTGGCGACGAAGGGATTAGCATACGCATAATGCGGCCGACTTCGAAAGTATTAAAACTTTAATTGGATTCCGTCTCCAGGCAGCAACCTTTACAGACCTGTGTTACTTAGTTGGTATAACATCAAGACTCGAAGTCTGAGAGAATGTATCTGATAAAATTTAATTGAACAAAGTAATTATTCATTTAGGCTGCCGAGGTTATTTTCCCTTTCCGCCACTTAAGGAAACAAAAAGTGCACTACAGTCATCGATAATTGAGTTATTGAAAAGGAATGAAGAAGGAATTGGCATTTTAGTACCATGATAAAAATTCATTTTATTATAATCATTAAATGGCTGTAAGAAGATAAAATATTTAATGAAACTTGGGAAGCACATTAATAACGCTGAAAATTTAATATTGTATCAAAATATTACGAAAGAGAATTTTAAATTATATTGATTAATTGAATACAAGTGGGGAAAATGGTCTGCTTTGTAACAGAAGAAATCAATTGAGATAGAAAAGGATTATTTCAAGGTAATTTTCAAGAGATTTAATTTTAGTACTCTTAGAAATACGCTAGATTATATATTATCATGAAAAAATCCAGCCGGTTTAAACAAAAAATGAGTCAGAGAGATTCAGAGAAATGATTAGATAAATTAAAGTACCAACATATGAAATGCTGTTATTCTTTGTACTTTTGATTCAATAAAATTTCTCAACTACTCTTCAAATAAATTTTTGAAATACTGTACCAAAGTATGTTAAGAATTTTAATAAATGCACTCTATTATAAATTGAGGAAAAATCCCCAAAATAACGAAAACCCAAAAAGATATACGTGAAATTAAACTAAACTTACACACATCATACATAGGCAAGTATAAAATAGTAAAAAATGAAATGAGATAATTATGTTGTAAAATATTTATCACATGTATTCAATGAACAAATAGGAGGTGTAAGTTTAGTAGAGGAAAAGTAAATATGGGGTATAATCCCCTCCCCTCGAGAAGCAATACAGCTCATGCTGGAATGTGTGTGATGCTCTCAATTATGCAGTCTATTGATTATGAAGGAAGTGGGAGCCCCTGCTCTTCTAAGATAATTGAAAGCGTGACTAGGACCTAGGAGGGGAACTAAGAGCAGTTACACCTGGTCCTAGAGAGCCTCAAACATGCATTATTTGGTTAAGAATAGTTAGTCGAGCTGGCCACAGCATGTGGTCGATTGTTTCCTGCTCAAGATAGGCATCCGTGATGTGAGCCCTCTTGTGGTCTCGCATTGACATCCTGCAAGAAGAAAGCATCACCTATTTCCCTAGCATAATGGTGCACATAAGTATCCAGGATGTCATCTTTATAGGTGCAAGCATTAACATTTGTACGGGGAAAGACATGGAGATCTGTGCGTACACCCAAAGAGAGTTACCAACACACCAAAGAGTTAAAAAACACAAAAGAGTTTCAAGCACAGACGCCGCCTGATCCGTATGTCTATCTTTCAGCAACGCTTGAGGGATAAAAAAAAGTTCAGCGTTCTTTTCATAAAAAAATGCTCCTATTTTCGCTTTCGAGGTTAAAAACCCGGATTCATTTACAAGGAGAATAGCCTTGCATTGATCACGAGTTGTTGACATGCCCATTGCAAAAGTTCCCTCCTATGGCATGACGTAAGCGGGTCGCAAATGACTGTTCTCCTCGCGTAAAGACCATGTTTATGAAGTCTTCGATACAAGGTTGATCTAGATACCAGCATTCCGGAGCTTGCAGCAAGCGAGTTCAAGCAGCAAGCGAGCAATTCAGCCAGAGTTGCGGTTCTATTCCTTCGTGAGCATAACGATAATTATTGGTCATCAGCACATGTAGTAACACATATCCAGCTTGGATGAACCTCCTGGATGCTGAACCCGTGTTTAGAAATTGTTGCCAAATCACATGATCTATGACTCACATTCAGCCATCTAGCCACTTCTATGTGATTTTGTTCTGCCTCTAGTCTTCCAATAGCCGCCCTCAAATTTCTTGTATTAAATGATGCCGGGAGGTCATTGATATTATTTCGCTATACCAGATTCCTAATCTCAAACACGCAACAACAATTGCCACCTTGATGTTTGACAACCATTTTTATTCTCCTAGCAAATTACGTATTCCGACAGCAGCGTCACTATTTTCTATAATGTCTTATTGTTTGGCTACTTTTACTCACCAAAATATTAAAATTTCATTGAGATTGGCTTATTTTTAGGAGAATTATTGCTATTTTTGTGATTTTTCCTTAATTTTTGGTAACTAGTGCAATAAAAATTTACTTTCAAAAAATCGTGATGAAGAATAGATTGTTATTTAAGAAATTACAGTAGAAGTGAAAATATATCAATTTATAAACGTGATTACATATACTAAAAAGTAAATTATGATCTATAAGAAAGTAGAAATAATAAGTTATAGAAGGTGTTTCTTATTTTAATTATTTATTAAAAATTTAATCTTGGGAACATTAATAATGTGAATATTGGTGTTTTAAAAATAAATCAAATTTATAAGCTCTATAAAAATATAAAATTACTTAATTTAAATATATAGGTATGTATCAATATCTGAGAAGAATTATATAAGCAGATGAAAAAATTTGTTTCTTAATTTAAATGCTTTATTAATTCCAACCAATTATAATATCGAATTTTTAGCGTTAAAGAGGTGATAAATTTCAAAGCATCCACTTTTACATTCTTATGTAACACATATCCATCACTCATTGTTCAAGAGCAAAAATAATCAACCTGAAATCTTCCTCTTCAAAAAGAGCAAGTTGACAATAGTGAGCTCAGGTAAAAAAAATTAAAAGCACATAATAATGGTGAGCACATAATACAGGTGTTAATTACTTGATACACTAAGGAAAATCTTTTGAATACTTCGTTAATTTTATACAACAATTCTCTTTGCTATTAAGCATTTTGATATAACGTTACCTACACACAATCTTGTAATACCACGTTGCAACCCATAAATATAAATTAACTTCTAAAGTTTTTATAAACACTTTTTTATGTCATCATCATATTAAAAATTTTAGCAATTTTAGTATAGAAAAATTACTTAGAAAGTTTAGAATCATATAAAAAATTACTTTGAAATAAATTTTTAAAAAAACATATCTATATTCTTCTGATACACATGCACATATTTTTATTTGGTATTGAATACGATTGATTAACTCAGGGGCATAGAGAAGCTATTAATTTTGAAAATATGAGGATATATTTCTGCTTCTAATGCAATTCTGGACTTTAAAAATTACAAAGTTTATTAGAAATTTTTGAATTCGCTGATTTATTTTTTTCATAGAGATGGAAAATTCAATATATTTCATGCTATGAACCAAAAAATCACTTTGATACCAAATAAAGTAATTTAATATTTCTATTTTCAAATAATGATGGCAGTTCTATAGGTCAGAAATTACTTGAATTTCGTTAGAATCATAAGCTAATTTGTTAACGCGTAGATGTAATGTTGTAAATAAAATCACCAATTGCAATTCCTCTAGATAAATTGATTTCCTAACATTTAATGATATTCTATTATTTTTAAAACAATAAATATATTAAATTTAGCCGTTAAACCATAACCTTCTATCACAAAATGTAATTATTTCTTGGAAGTGTTGCCGCTATAGTATCTCCTCGTCGGGTGATGAATAAAGCGCGCCCATCAAAGAACAAAATCAACTACCGACGAATGAAGCCATAAGAATTTGGGGCCAATTATAGTGAATAGCTTGGCGTACTTTCATGCATAAATTCAATTTCGTCGAACTCGGAAAACTCAGTTTCGCTTCTATCTCTGTAATGAATATCTCGTTCTAAATTATTTATTAAATTTAATCCGGGTACTTTGTCCCGAGAAGGGCGCCAAGGTCTCCAACCCATTCTCACGGTAGGCAATTATTTATCAGTTAAGCCTAAATATAATTTCAATGCATTCTACCTCAATTACTTCCATTTCGTCACCGCTTTCCCCAGTTTTGTTGAGGACGAGGAAAATTGAGTGGGCCGATAACATGCCTTTGAGAGGTATAATTAGATTCTGAAATATCTACTTCAACTTCTAGGTGTCAAGCCTCCATTTAGGAGGTGCGAGACAAATATTGCTGGGTTGTGTGCATCCTTCTGCGTGAAAGTGTAGCTAAGCAGTTTGACTAAATTAAATAATTTGAGTAATCAAAATTTGCAATATTGCTTAGTTTGTATGGAATTGCTTGTCCACATGGAGTTCTCTTATTTAATGGTAAAATAGTAGAATACGATAATTTAAACGCTATCATTACCTCAACTGTTTTTATGATTTTTTTAAGGACTTTACTGTTGATTCGGACAATATATTTAGTACAATATAAATCCCTTTAATAGCAATAAAAACAAAACTTATGGAGTTGTTCTACCACCACAGGGTTCAAATCAAGGAAAAAAATAGCATCCTCTGGGACTGACCGGTTTTAAGAACAAGTGAATCTTAAATAAAAAAGAAAAGGAAATTTTCTGCTTGAAAAACTACAAAGAGATGATTCTATCCTTTTAACTAAAAACTACTTTTCAGAGATTTTGGAAAAACTAATAATCGTTGCTATTGTAGGATTTAGTTGTAACTTAAAATTCTTCATTTATGATTTGAAAATCTAAAAAGATAATGTCTACTCAAATGTTGGTCTCGATATTTGCTCATGGTATTGAATGACAAAGACTAATTATGGCATATCTTTGATACTGAAACATGTAAGTAACACTTATGTTACTTAGTCAATTAGTGCGATATGCATCGCATCACATTTGGAAAATATGCATGTCATATGCCGAATGAGATATCGAGCGTTATTGCTTAAATATATCCAAATAATTTGGAAAGTACAGATTTCGGTACCACAAATGCATTGTTAAATTAGCTTGAGCGTCACGCTGAGAGATCCAATGTATTTTTAAGCTATTTACGGTCCGATGCTCCTCTGTTATTGTGGTATGGAAAGAAGAGTATAGTGTTAGCTCGGATATTAATCTCATTCCATGAACACTGCTTCATAATGAGTGTCGGCTCTCTATTTCAATGGTTTCTCTATCGATAAAATATTGACACCCGGCAATATAACAGAACATCACAATAATCCAATAAGGACTTATTTCATTTTTTAAAAAAGGAGTTGAGTTAACACATATAATTCCATTTGACATTTTATTTTGTAATTCTTGATTTTTAAATGTCTCCTGTTCAAAAGATATGTACAAATACAACATAATCAATGTAAATTAACTTAATAAACTATATAGAATTAGTATAAATAGGATTTTTACTCACTTTCTATAAGTTTAATAGAGAGTAAATTAATATCTAAAAAATACATTAGCCTTTATAAAATTACAATATAAGCTTAATAAAGATGTTAAAGTTCCATTGTTAGATATAACTATTTTTTACATAGAAATAATTACAATTTTATTAATATTACAAAAATCAAATTTATCCTCAGTTTCAAATTTAAAATATGTTTTTGTTTTTTAAAACACGCTTATGAAGCTTTCTTAAATTCTCCTTTTTTAAAAAATATGCTTCCAGATATGAATTACATATTTCAATCAGTCCTTTGGTTTTATTATTTGAAATTGATTGATCAGCCTTTTTTTTTTTAACTTTATTGCTTCATATGTTCTTTCCCACTTCAGGCTGTGTTTTTAATAGTAATTTGGATTCCAAATTGAAATGAGAATGCCAGATGAAGGAAGTTTCTTGGAGACATCATAAATCGTGTAAGATCATCCTTTGGTTATTTGATTCCACATAGCCTACACGCAGACAGAAGGCTGGTCGAAAACCTGTAAAATTTCCAAACACTCAGCCTAAAGACTTGCATTCATGCATAAAGCAGGAATGTTGCTTTAATTTCTTGAAGGCTGGAATGAAGCCAGGTCTAACATATTGAAGTGCGTACTTATATCACGTAACCCCTGTCAGCTTTTATCGACAATTTGTCCATGCTTTTACATATAAATGCAGTTTTCTTTGAAAAATTTGAATAAATGATATAAATTGACATACAGTAAGACCCCACTTAACGCGGAGGATACGTTCCATCAAAGTAGAGCATAATGCGAAACAGCGCTAAGCGAGACGATCTTTACATGTAAATATTGGGGTTAGGAGAAGATGGCTAGGAAATGGGTTGGGTATTAAAATTTTTAAAAAGTATGTTTTTTTAATAAAAAATAAAACCAAACATTTATTTCTTAAAGCCCAAATTAATACCACATTATTATTTCTTGCAAAAATAAAAACAAAATATAAATAACAAAACGAATATTCTTAAAAATAAAAGAAATAAAATTCTAAGTCAGTCATATTTATTTAGCCTTTCGCGTTTTCAGTGTTCTGCCTTTTTGTGACAAAAGCATCTAATGTTGTTTGCTTTTTTCTTTTGCGTTGTTCTCTTAAAAGTTCTTCATAAACGGATAGAGCATCTCTAACACCACGCCTTACTTTTGAGCTCCTGTCAAAATTTGGATCATTTTCAATGAATTGATTCATTATTTCAGTTATGGTATACAAACTCCTTTTTACAAACGCCATCGAAAGTTCTTTTTGCTCTTCTTCTGAATCCCTGCTGTCAACAGTTTTGTTTTCTTCTTGTTCAGTTAATTCCTTGAGCTCGTCATTAGAAAGACTAGCCGCTGCTTCTTGAATTATTTCTTCGACATCTTCCACATTTACCCCTTAAAAACCGGTTTGCTTCGTTAATTTCACTATCTCTTCCACTATTTCATCCACATCGACAGATTGTCCAACGTCATCGCTCTTACTTAAATCCGGCCAAATATTCTTCCATACTCCTTTCAAAGATCTTTCTGTTACCTCATTCCAAGAAAGGCCTATGTTTTCTACAGCTTCCACGATGTTGTAGTTTTTCCCAAATTCTCTTATGGACTGGTTCTCTTCTCCGTCTGTTTTTTCAAACATTTGCTTAAAGGTTCGCCGCAAGTAATAAGCCTTAAAATTTGATATAACGCCTTGGTCCATTGGTTGAATTAAGGCAGTTGTGTTAGGCGGCAAGAAAACCACTTCGACTGGAATGCATGTTGTTAAGTCTGATAAATTTGTTGGGTGGCTTGGAGCATTATCAATTAACAGAAGTGCTTTTTGTTCAAGTTTTATAATTTCGCAATAACGTTTAACAGACGGGCATAAATGTTCAGTGAACCAATCCTGAAAAATTTTCGCAGTTATCCATGATTTTTTATTAGACTCCCAAATTACAGGTAAAGTTGATTTAAATATGCCTTTGATCGCTCTTGGGTTTTTGGAATGGTAAATTAGTTATGGTTTTAATTTGAAATCTTCGCTTGCGTTATCACCTAGTAGAAGGGTTAAGCGATCTTTTGCAGCTTTAAATCCTGGTGCCCGTTTCTCTTCACGGGATAGAAATGTTCGTTTCGGCATTCTTTTCCAAAACAAGCTTGTTTCATCAACATTAAAAACCAATTCTTGAGGATAGTTTCCTTCTTCAATTATTTTTTTTTAATATCGCTGGAAATTGCGATTGTATCACCACTTGCTGCTTCTCCTGTAATCTTTATGTTGTGAAGGTTATTTCGATGTTTAAATCTATTAAACCATCCTCGACTAGCAACGAAAGTTTCACTTGTGTCAATTGTCTCAGCCTGAATGTAATTGAAAATTCTTGATTAGAAATTCTTGATTGAAAATTATGATAGATTGGCTTAATGGCATATTGCGGTCAATTTCGTCGTCAATCCATATAGACAGTCATTTTTCCATTTCCTCTATGATATTATTTCTAGAACGGATAATTCTAGTTGCAGAGCTTGACGTAGTTGTAGTTGCCGATGACAGTATTTTTTCTTTATTCTTCATGATGGTCCTTATTGTTGAAGTTGTCAAATTCAATGAAGCACTAATTAGAGTTTGACGTTCTCCAGAATCTAATCTTCTAATCACTTCCATTTAAGTTTTGAGTGAAATGCTTTTTCTGGTTGCTTTCTTTTCTTTTTCATTATCACCCATAGTAAAAACTTAAGATCAAAATATTTGACACTGTAATATAGTATTAAATATGTAAATTAATACCTACTTACAATAATGTCAACAAATGTTTCCAATAATAATAATATGTCTGTACAATACCGCACCAAAAAAGAAAGTACACTCTTTCGGATATGTATTTGAAACCTATCGCTGCATAATATTTCGCGAAATCGCTGCATAATATTTCTGGAAGGTATGTTGCGAGCGATTTCGTGGAATCCCCGGGTTGAAATAAAAGAGCACAAAACTGAAACAGCGCTAAACGAAACAGCGTTAAGCGGGTCTTACTGTAGCTTTTTTTAATTCAATTTTAGTCATCTTTTCACACATACGAACCAATTCGATCACGATATACAATAATTTTCATAAGGGAAGAAAAGTTAAAAATTCAGGATATTTTGAAAATAACATCAAAAAATATTCTTTAAAAAAATTATAAATTATGACATTATTTTAAATATATTACATAATGATTGCTACATATATTTTAAATATATACGAATTTAAAAATACTCCATTAAAATAAGAATTCACAAAAAATGCAGCTCTTTATTAGAAATATTTTTTGAAAGTTACGCATCAAACAAAACTAAGCAGAAACATATTATGAGTTACTTATATAAAAAACGAGAGTAATAATGTAAGCCTTTATGCGCCACTGAATCTCTAGCTTTTGGTTCAACAGCTCGTAGGTTTGAATCCCATCTTAGAGTTGGATGTCTGTAGTGGTTCGTGATCTACTTTAAACCGTAAGTCCCTGTATAATTAAATGTTGTCTACAAAAAATGACTGTTGAGAGAAACCAATCAACCTTTAGCGCGCAATCTATTTATAAATTGGTTACCTGAATATTCATTGGTAAGGTATATTACATAGTGGTAAAACCAAATGGTCAACTATTTTAAGTAAAACAACTATTCAAATAAAAACAGGAATAAGTTATGAAAAAACACTTTTTACCATATCTCAGACATTTATTTTATTAAATCTTTATGTTTTAAACAATAAATCTATTTATTATAACGGTTAAATCACAACAGATACTTTCCTTATATGTTTATGAAAATAATGTGGATAATAGTAATAAAATAAGTTTGAAGCAAAATGTATCTTACACACAAACTTTATTTTACCTTAACATATTCATTCATTTAAAAATATATTATTTCTCCAAAATTTCATAATTATCTTCATTTAATACACGTGAGCTAAATGAAGGAAAAATTCTGAAAAATCTGAAATCAATAATTCTTCCGTGCATTCCTGGATCTTTCTTCTGTCTTATATAGAGAAAGTTCATCAAGAAACTTTAATCAATTTTTCTCCAAAAATTTTCAGGAAAGATTTCCAGAAAGTTTAAGCCCCAGCGTGCTACTTCCAAACTTTTACCCCTTCTTAATTGGCAACAACGCTTCTCTGTGGTGAGGGGAGACAAAATAAATTCAATCAGATAAAATTCAGTATGGGTCGGAGAATTCCCGTGGCAGTAATCATCGCCGAGGTATGCGCCCACCCCCCACTTTCCCAAGGTGCGTTCTTCTTCCGAATGCCATGGCCATGCTTCCAATTAAAGTCTTGTAACTAATCTTTAAGACTCTTCATTACAAAACCTGGAGCGGGACATGCTTGTATTCCGCTTGCCTCCCTTGCTGAAGAATTTCTGATGAAGTTATAAAACAACTTGATGGAATTTCTAAGAGAATTGGCTTCGTTTTGTTCCAGCTTTCCTCAGCTCATTTCTTGCTGGAACGAATTCAGCAAAGCACGAGCGTACATTTTTAATGACAACAGTTCAACTGAACAATTACAAACTTCGAATAGCTTCACACGTGAAACTGTATGCATTTTAGATATTAAAGTTATTGTTGAAAAGTTGCCTAACTTTTTCTATAACTTTTGCATTATTTATACGTATTAAAAATAGTTTATTTATATATATATATATATATATATATGCGCATGTAAATTTAAAAATTATATAAAAAGGAAAATAAAATATTAATTTCAAGCATTAATCGCTATTATCAATTTATTAATTTTCAGTAATTTATATAATAAATTGTCATTTTAAATGTGCCAATCAACTACTACTAATCAACTGCTCGTATTTGTTATAAATAGATAGCATGTTACACCTTGGACTCAATCAAAACAGTCTTTATCCATGACAAACGAGTATGATCTTGATAATATTGTTTGAACTAGGTTCTAACTGAACACAACGATAGGAAGAATGATTATAAATCCGCTTATCGTGCTGAAAGTTAGTTGCATAATTGGATATCTTTTCTGTTATAGGTTGCTCATTTCTGTTAGTGCTTATTTGAGATGGAACTGACTAAATAAATTTTTTAGTTAGAAATAATTTATATTTTTCTTCATCTTGAGAATTTGAATATTATACCAGATTAGGATCATAAAGAGGGAAATTGGCAATTCTTTCTAAAAGTCTGTTTTTAAATGGTCTCATTTCTCATTGTCTATAATAAGGTTTAATTTGTTTCTATACTAAATGGTTTTAGATTAAACCATATCTGGGATCGTATGGTAGTATCTTTGTTGTATATTAAGGTTTTTATTATTTAAAAAGTGTTACGAAATTCTCCCATATTACACTATGTTTAGTACACCTTAAGGAGCAGTTATAAAACAAGATGCATTATTTACGAAATAGTTCGGTTGGAAACTTTGTGATAATTTGAAGATTAAAGTTTTTTTGATTTTATGGTTAGCTATGGCAGTCGGGAGAGAATTCCTGTAATGAAAAATATAATTTGGTACATGGAACTTAAGAATAAGTTCAAATTATATATCTACGTTCTATACGTTCTATGTCTTGTGAGCCATCAAGCATCTATCAATTTACTTAATTTAATATTTTCCATTATTTCTCTCTTCAGTTGTCAACAATCAGAATTTAAGAGCATGAATATACATAACCCTGTGCACTTTATCACTTTATATATATAAGCAACGGTATAGGAACAGGGAGTTTACATCAGTGTTAATTGTGTTTTAAATTAATTAGAAATGCTGTAATCGTAATTTTAGAATTAATTATAATTTTTATTTTAAATTAGTTAAAGACCTTCATCTTGGCATAAGTTTTACTGCATTTAGTGCAACTGTTCTCAGTTCAACAACGGTAAAAAAAATCGGTGAATAAACAAAATAGTTTATATGCATAGCTAACTGGCTGTATAATTACCGTAGACTCTTTCTAATTCAATCAAGAAAACACCTTTTAATTCAGTTTATGAAATGTTTCGATGGCTTATAATTTCACGCTTACCGCACATTCGGTTGTTTGTAATAATTAGCAATCTTAATTACAATGTAAACTATAGGTGAAAAACTCGTGAACTAAAGGGGATAGTTGAGCGAGAACCAAAAACATTTGTGTGCAAGTAATTCAGATAAGCAATGCTGATTTCACACTCCAGTGATTAAAACAAGAAAATAACTTTATGATTGTGTTGTTTTCTTTATTGTTACAAACAATGGTTCCTCTAGCAACAAATATTAATGAACTTATCGGAAACAAGTTTCATACCAGTTCTGTAACTTGTTTCAGGAAAACCACGTAACAGATTTTGAAATGTTTCAGATTTTGAAATGTTTCAGATTTTGAATTGTTCTCTATTGTAAAGTCTTTTCACAAAACTCGTAGTTAAATTAAACTTTTGAGATCCATTTTCTTACAAATAAAATACTTCTGAGAGAAGATCTTTCTAACGACGCTTCTGTTTCAGAAGTTGTCACGGAGTAAGTGCCATAAAGTGAATTTAAGGTAAACAAACTAAGCGCCTTTTATGTGGATGAACAGCAACGATTGGAGATATTGCAGGAAACATATTTCAAATCTTTGTTTATCCATGTTTCTATTCGTTTAATTTCATCCCTTCTTCGTGTGTTTACTTTAGAGAAGAATTCAGTTGCAATTACAATTTAGTTTCCATTAGTGACTTCTTGAAACGCTGGATTTCATGCTTTTTTTCCTTTGTGAATGCAGATGAAACTCTCTTAATGATTCTATCTCTTTTCTAGAGGGATAAAAAAACTGGAAAAGAGCATTCTCAAAGTAAAATCGATTAGAAAATCTTGCTTTAAGTTGGCTGTATTTACTAATGTATCGATATTATTTCTTCTCAAAATATATAATTCTTTAAATTACAACATTTCGTTTTAGGAAATTCAAATATTTCCATTATTTTTTTATCATTAAATCTAATTGTTAATGTATCTATGAAATAATGCTTTGTTTCTGATATAGCACAATTAGGTTTGATGATTAATCTATAATTCAAATGTTGTTTAATTTATTAGTTTTGTGCTGTTTGATTATATTGTTTCTGATATTTCAATTCTTAAGGGTTTATCTGCATTTTTTAAGATATTGCATGCAATTCTATAATTATCATTATATAACAAATTTTCAACTATCACATTTTGAGATAATATACCATTAGTACTGTATAAAGTATCCTTATTTGCGTACTCTTTATGCTACCGTAAAAACAATTAATATGCTGTAGCAAAAAAAAAAATACTTATATTTATTCGTTACTATTGTTGCTGCACAATAGGCTATTTAATACTGAGCCAGTAGCATAGCCTAGTAAATGAAATCTGTCAGAGGGATCTTTAAATATCCACATCGTATCCCGATGAAAACACTTTCCATAGTTACTAAACCGCATTCTAACAAAGGGCTACCAAAGAAAACATTCAAACGCAAAAAGTTCTGCAAAAAAATGAAACGCAACATTCAAATCCAACTACTCAGCAGTGACTGTATTTGAATATCTGTTCAGAATAACACGATTCTGTAACTAAATAATGGTAAGTTTTTGACACATTTTGATTGTGACTTGAGATACTTCTTAACAAATTAATTTATAAAATCGAGATCAAATGATTTTTTCGACATAAAAAATTCTTCTCTTCGACTTCAAATTTTAATCAGGTTGGTGCAGAAATAATAGAATTTAAATTTTAGTATACATCGATCAGCTATCTCAGTCAATTTTAAATTTAAATGGAAGAAAAAAATTCAGAAGTTAACGAATTTCCTACAATATGTACGTACATTATTTATGAACGGCTTTTCAGGTGCCATCTTGACTGATCTAATAAAATTCAAATACTGATAACGGCTCATAATCTGTCCACTTATTGGAAAGCTTAAAAGATTTTTTGAGAAGCATATATCAGGTGTGACCTCAACAGCTATTATGCAATAAGAGGTTGGTATTACTCTTCCGATTATAGTCAATCAAAGAGATACTGTGGGTTTCTCTAGACAACACACGAACAATGTCTATAACAAATAAAGCATTTTCCCGAAAAGCAATACATATATCGTATATTCAAATGCCTTATAACGGTCTTCAGTTGTTAGATTTTCCTCTACTAAATACAAATTCTACTGAAATATGAAATAAATGAATTTTATATACTAGTATAAAGTTGCATTATTAATACTTAAAGAAAGCTTTCATCAGTAAAATATATATCCGCCTACGTTGAAAAGTTGATTTTTAACTAAAACTGTCATTTCCTTGAAAATTCATTCATTGTTTGAAGACGTTTTTCATTTACAACTTTTTGAAAAGTATGTCCCGTAAAATTTCGTAAAATATCTAAATTGCTCTATAGTTTTAACCATATTATCTGTATCGATGAATATTTTTCCGATATTTTGTTTCATTTCAAAGTAAAATGTCACATAAACTTTATGCCCAAACTAGATAAAGATTGTTTCATTGAAATTTTCTGTGGAGTGTTTTTCGTTTAAGCAAATTATAGGAATAAATTTGCCAGAAAATAACTAACTTCACAAAAAACATGTTATATGTAATTACAATTTTGGTTAATTTTGTTTTTCCATCATAATATATCAAAAACAAGAAAATTAAACTTTTAAGAAAAATTTGGCTCGAAAGTAGGCACATAGACATATTAAAAAAAATTTTACATGTATTTATGAATATAAAACAAAATTAATGGTTATATGGAAGATTAAATGAAAGCGGAGAATTTTTTCATAAATAAAAAATAACAATTGCAATTTATGGTCTTTTCTAGACATATCGTCACAAAGTTAAAATGGATGTGTTAGAATGTTTCCTTACTATATCGTAAAAAAATTATAAAATGAAATAATGCCTTTTTTTATATTTGCGCAATTTATTTCTAAGCTGAATTTCAATGCAGTTAATTAAATGAACAATTCCTATTTGTATTTACCATTAAAAAATCATGAATTTTCTAAAAAATCGATTCTAAATCATAAACTTAAACTGATAAGAAATGACCACGAATTCACACTTCTCTAAAACTTGTGTTTCTCTTTCGCAAACCGTATCTATCCTAAGAAATGTTATGAAATGTGTTCTCAGAGTTTTAATGCATAAACATATCAAGTCTTTATGCATTCACGTTTCAGCTATTGTTGTACTTAAAAGTTGGATCGTTCATTTTTCCATGACTTTAATTCTAACCTCCAGTTTCAATTGCGCACTTTTGAAGAAGGTTCAGAAGAGCGCGTGAACATTAACTGAGAAAGTACGTGCCAAGTGGATCGTAAAACAGCTATTCAACAGTTTTGCTGAATGTTATTTGTGTGTTCAAAGACCCTGAATTACTTTGCAGCACTGTCTTTTAAAAAGTTCCTCCAGCAATTGCTTGTCCTCATGTAGCTTTTGACTCCAAAAATATCCGGTTGTAACGGTTATTTCTTACATTCCACAGAAATCTTAGGGAATATGATGCAAAAATTTATACATGTATATTTTTACTTGCATTTTCTTCCAGTGGGGATTTCCACCTATTTTAGAGCAAACTATTTCTTTATACATATAAGAGAATATAATTTCTTTACTGGATATTTTATTTTTAAATTAAAGTCCTTGAAAATATTAATTTCTTGATTGAACAGGATGTCACAAATTGATGTACATAAAAAAATTAAATCATTTGAAAAGAAACGATAGACTCGTATAGATTATTATCATACGCTTTCAGTGTTATTATGTAGTTATTTTGATGATATATCTTCTTGGGTTTAACATTAAATGTAAAATTTCCCTAAGTTTATAATGACTCGATGTTAAAAATGTAATCTACAGACTGGAAAGTTACAGGAGCGAATCTATCTACCGTTGAACAAAGGAAGAGTACTGTTTTGCTGTTTCCTTTAGTCACATGTTTGTTGAGATGGATGGTTTGGATTTTACTATGCATCTTGTTTTGAGATATATGAATATATTTCACTTTTTAACAATCCTCCTATTAGAACATACTATACTTATATTGAGATATTGTAATACCAGCAATTAGTTTCTAGCAGTCTGCCTGACTGCTGGAAACTATTAATCAGGTCATTAATCAGGGTCACATAAAATTTACAACAAAACAAAGTTGGCTAATGTTCTGCCATCACGTTTACCTCCTGAGGTTAATATCTTTCTGCTAGATCATGTATTTGTTATTGTTTTAATAACATTTACGAATGAGCAATTAATCAGTTCAATGAAGCTTATTAATTGTTCATTTGAAGAGCTTGCATAAGATTGCTCTTAAAGGGTTAATGGATCTTATATATCTCATTGGTAAAATACTAAACTAAATTTCCTAAAAGGTTAAAATTAAAAAAATTTCTTGTGAAAGCTCTAACAGTCCTTGATTTCAAAAATTTAATAATTTAATTCTGGATTTAAATTTAAATGTTTACAATAATGATTTGAAAATTTAAACATTTCCTTGATATATATATATATATATATATATATATATATATATATATATATATATATATATATATATATGCGAGATTGATTTTTTCGATATATGCCATCACGAAACTCACTATGCTGTTAAAAGTAAGAGAAAATAGACTGTTTACTATTTAGTAACTATTTGATAACTATTTACATGTAGTATCATAACATGTTTACTACATAAAAACATTATATATTTTTGTTTTAACTTCTTATTAAATTTATCTTTTTAAACTTTTTACTCAGTTATATTAGAAAGTAATGTTGGATTAAAATATATTGTTGGAGTGAAACATAGGTAAAATTTTATGCATGCAAAACATTTTCTTACCTGCAAGACTATTGAAGACTTAAATTATCTATCGCTATTTAAAAAATCTTGAAACGATGAAAAACTTATGAGACAATAGAAAATGTCTATAGAATTAGAACACAAACGAAATCATGCTCAGAAATGAGCATAAGCTGTTCAAAATCAATTAGGTTGATTCGTTAGGATTCCTAACATTAATTTCCACACAGCATGATTTATTTTGGAATGATTATTTTATAGTTTACACAACAGGTACATAACGTTGTCACACACATTCTGTGGAAATCTTCTATAAATGCATTTAAGATCTGGGTGTTTTTGGAAGTGCCCTACAGTTAGATATCTAACGTGTACACATACAGATAGAAATTTTTTGATTATTGATTCTGATGATGTTTTCAACTGCTTATATAATATTCTATATTGTGTGTTTATTTTGTGTATTTTTACCCTTCAAATTCTATGTATTTATATTTCTGCACACAATTTTTGATGTAATTCCGATTTTACTGATGTTTACTTTACCACTGATATAAGTAGGAAACCAAATCTCATATAAAATCTTAAGTACAGCATTGATATTTATAAAATTAAATATTGTTTATTTTATTGCACAATTGATATGAAATATGTAATTCTATAACTGGATAAATTTTTAGAAGCTTTACTAAAAGATTATATTCAGAATGTAATTATTTTCATATATCCTTAGAACTTCTAATAAGTGATGGTTAAGGAGAGGAAAGTCTTGTGCGACTTATTTCTTCACAGTTTCCTTAAGTTTATGACGCATCACTATTGTATGTTCAGAAAACTTTCAAGGTACAGCAGCGACATAACGTCATGGGTTTCAAAAAATATTGTGTACAATGATTATGTAGATAACTTTAATCATAAGGAGCTTTGCACAGTCCCAACTAATATAATAAGAGAAGTTTGAACAATAGCTATTTCCGAAACTAATTTAGCTTGCAGCACCAAAACATACCCGACCTTTGAAATAGGCAGATATTAATTTCGGTTTTCCTCTTTCGCAGCGATACTCTGAAAGTCTGCAGCACAAACAACAGCCTTAATCCCCTTGAAGTTCACTCTTAACCCTCCAATATCCCGGAAAATCTCCCGGCAAATTCAAAAAGCCTTATCGCCTCCGCCTTATTGCGGAGATAGCGAACAATTCCTCCTGCAAACTTAATTAAAATGACATCTGCCGAAGGCCCGAGTAACACGGTTAGCTGCGAAGTTACTTCGGCTCTAGCTACTCTGGTCCACCGGTATATGCCCGATTACCCCTTTTAACTAACTCCCCCCAACTTGCCCGAGCCTAATCTGGAATGGGAAGCCCGGAGAGAGATTAGTTAGCGAAATTTCATTCCGGTTTGCCTCTCCCAATCCGGAGCAGCTTGTCCGGCTAATAGATCAGCAGCGTGAAAAAATGGAACCTGGCCAATTGTTTCCCGAATGAGGGAAACTGGTTGCAAGTTTCGACGAAGTCCAGTCTTGAGGCGAATCGAGAGAATAAGCGAATTATGAGAATTGAAGAGAACCCAAAATGCGTATAAAATGTAATTTCCGAAGTGGAAGAGTCAGTCACAGACAAATACTTCTGTTGCGGAAATATTTCGCATACAATGACTCATCCTATTTTTAATTTCTCGTGTGCTACTATTCATTTCTCATATTATTACTTGTGCATCAATTCTTCCATACTAATGTAGATGCATAAATAGCATCAATTAAAATAGCAAAGTTTTGCCTAAATTTTAAATAAAATCAACATAAAATAAAATAAATTCTCCTACTTTTAATTTTAATTTATAAACAATTACTCTTTACCCAAGATATTATTTCAACCTACAAAATTTTGGAATTCAATAAATTATTTGAGGTTTTGAGATGGTAAAAATTAGACGTCTTATTTTTGTCTTTTTTCTTTAATTATACATAATGGCAATTTTAAGAACATTATTGATATTTGCTAAAAACCTTTGCATCAAAAAATATAAAAGTATTGAAATTCTTAAATACCAGAAGTTGTTATAGACTTCCCGTTTTGATTTAATTATAGCTGTTTATAGAATATTCATTTCTATGTATGCATATGTAATTGTGTCCAGATACAAATATATTATCTCATTTCAGAAAATTATTGCTGCATAATTTGTTGGAATCATATAACCTGATAAGAAAAATCTCCCATTCGTATCATAAAAGTAGTGGGTTTGATATTAACTCATTGGGGAATATCATCATACTAAACTGATCTATGCATATCTGAGTTCTTTTGAATCAAATGACTCTTTACTTATGGATGGAGAGGAGGATAAGAACTCGGTTGTGTGGACCTTGCCATTTGACCAGAGACCCAGTGGGTTTGGTCAAATGGCAAGGTCCACACAACTGAGCATAAAATTAGCAATATGAAGCAGAAAGTGATTTATCCATAGCTGTGATTGGGAGGATGACCACATTCTTCCACGCTGGGTCACTGAATCTGCGTGAATTGGAGATATATATATTAATTTGCTACATCTCATTCTGCTGGTGTGATGTGGAAGTGAAGGAGAAGGTGCCACCTCAGGTGTGATTTCGTCACCTGACTGTGGTTCAAAATTACATGGTGCTTGCGGATGTGCGAGTATATTCTAAACCCATTAAACTTGAGGTGGAATACGGTACTCTTCTGTACCATTATATATGTATGTAACTTGACCATGATTCAAGATTACGAACCGGTTGGGTGTATTTAGCGGATATGGACTGCAGATATAAACACAGTTAAAAATGTTTTGTAATAAACCATAATCACGCTTTGAACTGTATAAAATAGAATAGCACTAAAAATTTTTAGTCTTTGTTATGTTGTTCTTCTAGCTAATTACTACATAACATCAAATGATCTGAAATGAAGGAAACATAAATCGAAGATAGTTGTTACCAAAAAAAATTGGATATAATTTTTTGCTTCAAAATTAAACACAAGCAAACAGTTTAAGCTTTTACATTATTTAATAAAATTTTATTTGTATTTTTGTGAGAATATATACCAACATTTTGAAAAAATATTAAAAATTCTTAAAAATACATTAACCATTAACATTTTTTAAAAAATTTTTAACATTTCTATTTTTTTTTATTTTTATTTATTTAAGAACTTCTGCTTTCCAAAAATACTTATACGTTGAAATATTTCTTTTTATATATATGTCAAATGAAAAATTCTAAGGTGATTCTGAATACACAAAATATTTATTATTCTTTACATTGTGAAAATTTCCTAATGCTTTAACTTACACGTATCATTTTATTTCTAGATTCTTCTTATGTAAAGGTCTAGCCAAAAGCTATAATTTTTATCCAATAGGTCTATAAATTTGAAATCTTTTTAAATAAAATTTGTCTCCAGATACTCTATGTGTTAAAGGGTGTTCTGAATTTTAAGTGAAAAATAAATCAAATTTAAAAATTTTTATGAAAAGTATTTGGAATTGAATTTCATGATTTTCCAAAGATTATTTGTATACACAATTTTTCATATGAAATTTTTACGCAAAGAAATTGTTCTGAATCCTTTCATCGCAAATTTTCTATATTTAATTTTTAAAAGACGAATTTTTTTATATTTAAATTTAATTAAATTTCAGAATTTTTTTTACCCAAAGTGAAGAATATTCAATAAAATTATTTGACGAGAAAATATAAATTTTAATGTGTGTTACGTAAATTACTTTTCCAGTTTTTTTTTTAAAAATTACTTTAAAAAGATATAATAATATAAACTATACTGTGACAAAATTTGCATTTTAATAATATAAATATTTTTTATCTCTATTTTCTATCAGGTCACGCCGTCCAAGAGAAGCAATGCAGTCTGATGACGTAGAGCTACAAAAGATTGGACTGCCATGTTTTTACATCAACTCTGTGGCAACGCATCTACTAAGACTGTCTTTATTCACGATATAAAATTTTATGAAAAAAAAGTATTACAACAATGTGAGAAGTTTGAAATATTTTGGCAATTTATAAAAATTAATGTCACCATCAGTCATTTTCAAGAAAAAATCAAATATTTAAGAGTAAAACTAAACATTTATTGGTGAAATGATTTTTATAATCATTTTATAAAGAGTTTCAAAACCAAGATTATGCTTTTGTGGACATTTTAAGTCAATGGAATTGATTAATAATAAACTATGTTGCACTTCTTTTCTTTATGCATCAGTCAAATTGGAGAAAAATATTAGTTTAGAGACTAATTTTATAAGAAAGCTGTTGTGAAATACAATCACTTATAAATTGATCTGAATTTACTACAGAACTTAAATGATGTAAATCATAACGCTAATGTATATCAACTTTAGTAAATACTGCTCACAAGGTTACTCTAAAAACAAGAATAGAGATTTATAAATTCTTGAAAACTTAAAAGTATGTTTTTTTTTAGTTCTTGTAAAGGAAGTTTATAATTTCATAAATTTAAAAGTTAAATTTCTTGCTGAAATTCTCTTAAAAAGTTATGGATTTATTATTTAAAAGTAAAATCAGTTGTTAAACAAAAATGATAATTTTCAATGATTTAATGAAACTACTAGAATTTTCTATTTTTTTTTTTTAAGTTAGTTTTCTATGCAGTTGAAGAAACTATTCTGAAATTTTAGGAATCAATTTCATTAAAAATTTAAGACTGATATGATATTCTTAACCAAGTAGCTAATTATTTTCTTAATAGTGAAAAAAAAATTAAGTATGAAATTACTTTTATGAGAATAGAACATTTATGCAAGAATATTTTGCCTAATATGGATTTATATAATCTAAAATGATTATAATCTCCATTTAAATAGAAAAAAAGGAGTTTTAAAATGTTAATCAAATTATAGTGTTAAATACTGAAAAAGAGTTTACTCACTTTAAAACCATATTTATTAAAAAATATATTTTGGAGAAAGTTACAATTTTGCACTAGTTTAATGGAACTGTTTAACTAGGAATGCAAACAACCATTGGACTTTAAAAAGTTTAGCATAGAATAATTACCAACCCGCTTAGTGAATATTCGTAATGGGGCAGTTACGAGATAATGATGTCGAATTTAAGGACAATGCCGTTTAATTCGACCGTAAGTTCCCCAAACTTACAGAAAGGAGCTTGACTCTGCTGTATTGAAAGTGAAAGCTGTACTTGAGGAAAATTATTCAGTCTCTTTTAGTATATTGGCCCTATTAAGTTACTTTTTCCTTTTACAATATATTCAATGTTCAAATATAAATCGGACTAAAATTTTAAAACTTGAATCGATACTTTGCATACTTAGTAGAACTATATGGCTTACCTCTTTATAAACCTTGTTGCATATATTTAAAATTATTTTACAAGAATAAATTTAAAATTTGTTAATAATCTACGAATTTTCAAATACATTTGATGATTTCATAAAATATAAAAAAAATCGATAGTTTCATTTTTTAAGCGAAAAAATAACCATCAAAATACTGTTAAGTGAAATAATTAAACACTCTAAAGAAGAGGATGCTTCGATTTGTACAAAAATATTGAAAAGGTTAAAAAATGTTTGCTGAAGAGGGTAGAAATTAGAAAATCAGTTATAACAGACAATATTACCAAAACACATTGATCACAAAAAATTCGTTGTCCACAAAAATTGTCCACAAAATGTTTTGTTGAAATCAATGTTGACAAAGGTACCATGGATTTTCTGTTCAACCGGTTAGAAATTAACGTGATCTCCACATTCATTTGTTTTTTCCTATAAGCTAATTGCAATTTAAAATTTTCAACTCTTATCTGTATGCATTAATATTAATTGTATTCATCACAGATTTAATTTCAATGTGAATTTTTAATTTAAAATTCAAATTAATCAGGTTTAAAAATACGTAGAAGAAACAAAGGATCGATTTGTTTTTCAACGTTCACAAATTAGTTTTGCTAAGCTTAAAAAAATATAATGCACATAAAGTGTTATATATTAAAAATTAGGCACAATGAGTCGTAAATTTATTTTAAATATCACTCCGATTTATATTTGAACCAGCAGGGAAAATCATTTAAACTATACAAAAATGTGTATTTGTAAACACATAGTATTTATTGAATGGCAGCACTGCAAAAAATTTACTAGGGAGGAAATTTCCTTGAGCTTCGTCGTTGACACTTTCAGAGACATTTTCACTTAAGGGAAGTTGGATAACCCCTCAACGGACGTTTTCGGTGTTTTCGAACACACAATTTTTTTTCATAGAATATAGAATATTTTAGAAACTGAAAAGATAAAGATGTCTAGAACTTTTTTGTAACCATCAGAACTATTTTCAGTCTCCCTTTCTCTATTGTCCGGGAACTAGTATGTCCTGTACTACACACATTCTGCCTGGAACGGAACGGGAATGATGCAAGTAACGGCACAAAAAAAAATCTAATCAGAAAAGAATTCAATATTTTTTGAAGAATTGTAGTCCAAGCAAATCACCTCAGTTTTCTCAACCCCTTGCTGCATTGCCTGCAATGGGGAAAATCCACCTTGTGAACCATTAAAACATGTTGCTGTATGTAAAATGGAAAGTACCACACCGTCAAAATGATATGGCGTGGTTATTTATGTGTAAATTTCTATGTTTGTGATAGATTGTGTATTTGAATACTGTTGTTTAAAATAAATGAAGAAAAATATTGTAGTGTTATATACTGACCACACCTAAATACCCTTGACTGCAAATAAAAATATTTATGGGTAGAAGTTTTGTGTTCTTTATGTGTGTGAATCAGTCTCTTTTACAACTATATTATAATAAACGATTACAGATGAGTCAAAACATTCTAAACTTTAACACAGTGAAGAACGATAATTTCACATAGTAAATTAATAACAATTAGGGATGTACTGTTAATATTAATAAAACCGTTAATGATTAATTCACTATGATTTATTTGTATTGAGTGGAGGGTCTGCTGCTCAATCACAAACACTAATCAATATCCACAAATAGGTGTGATGTATTTCAAATTTTTTTTTTCATGTACTTATAATGAGCGCAGTATTTTTGATTTTTCTAGGTATTCCCTTGTAATACATAAATGCAGAGTATGTGGTTGTATATTTCAATTTATTAGTAATCATTTTTTATTCATTATTTATTTAGCCGTATTACATTTTATCATGGTGTTTAATAGCATCTTAACCTGGTTCTTTAATTTATAATAAAATATTATTTGTCCCTCATTAAAATATTAGAGTATAATAATAAAGCTTAACCAGATGACAAGTAATCAGAATTTTTCTCAAAGACATTGTACGATCATGAGGCTTTCGGGTGCTATTTAGTAACTTCAATGTTCATTCAAGATTTTAGTTTTCATGTCAAATCTTCTCTAAAATGTATGCTTAGTTTCATAAAAATATAAATTATTAGTAGGAATAAAAACTTATCAGTTAAATTAAGTATTTATAGTATCGAGAACAGTTACACATTATTCAGTTCATTCTCAAAAATCAGTTTCTTTTCTCAATTCTCACTTTTGTTTTCATATTCTGTATTCATAATTTGCCATAAAGAAATTTGCCTTAAAGTAATCCTAAGTAACACTTAAATCGAAGGTGACGTCAGTTGAATGTTAATTTCAGAAAAAACTAGTCTTGGGTTTTAAAGAATTATTTAACGTCATGATAATTTGCTTATATCATTTATTGCTTTACATTAAAGATAGAAATTACAAGATGAAAGAAAATCCACCGATGAACACCAGCAATTAAGATTTAAACTATTCTAACTTCATTAGCGCAGATAAATTCACAACAGTTAAATTAAAAAAAACATTTAAATCCTTAATTATAAATTATGTCAGAATATTTATTAAATCATTTAAATAGCAAATACCAGAATATTCTTCAAGACAATTTACGACTGATTTACATTTTCTTTCCCAGAAATTTCAATTCTTTGATTATCCAATCGAGTTGGCTCAATTGAATGGTTAATAGTCTGGTCTTTAGTTTAACAATTCTTGTGTACACTTCTGTTTTGATATGTTTAATATTTGCGGATGAGATAATTCTACTAAAATCTAAAATTTAAAATAAACTGCAAATCACTACAAATATCTTCGACATAACTGATACTAACTTTTAAAAACCCATTGATTACAAAGCAGTGCAGGCACTTAACTACTTTTATAACGTCTTATATTTCATACAAATATATATCGTTTGTAACATTAAATGAAATAAAGCACAACTATCTCTAACTTAATTTTATTAGATGTTATTATCAATTACGTAATCACAGAAACGTGACATTTTCTTCCTCGTTATTCTCAGCTAACAGGAGAAAGATTCAAGGCATATACCGTGACAAATCTCACTCGTTATGCGGTAGTTTCTGCATGAATCGAGAGTCATAAGACAATAATTAATTTCGTTACAATAAACTGGCATCACAAATTCATTAGAGTAATGTTTAGATTTCTTCATAAATAAAAAATCGCAGTAAGTTATTTAAAATGTATCTATTCCCATCAATCAGTGTCCCATTTTTGAGATCCAAAAAAAAATAGGAACATTTATATAATACTTTGTTTTTGTTTACTTA
>JAPDSC010142172.1:0-14061 GCA_026290005.1 Latrodectus geometricus
GGACATCAAATCAATAAGAAATAAAAATGCATTCATGCTTTCTTATTCCATCTGTCTTTTTCATACGGTTATTTAATCAATAAAAAAGTGTTGTGTAATAAAAGAATATCATGAGTGAAAAAAATAATTACAAATTCACTTATTTCAGCATATCTTATAAATCAATATCCATGAATGAAATATAAATTAAAGCACAATCAATATTTAAACACCTAATTTTGTCAATTAAGTATATAATATTTAAACAACAATATTATATATGATACAGATATTCTTACAGCTCACATTTTTAAAATTAATTTTAAACCTAATTTATTTGTAGAATTTAATTTTTTATTTGTAACAATCATATAAAAATTTATTTTAAAATAATATTTAAAGTTACTTTGAGCTAGTGAGACGTCAAAAATTCTAGATTATTTGTTCTTATTAAACAAAACTCGACATTACTTTCTTTTCGGAAAAATCTAAAAGTAGTTATATATTTTTACACTTATTTATAAATTTTACAGTTATTTATGGATTATGAAAAGCAAACCATTCAAATAAAAAATAATTTGCTGACCAATAATCTGAAAACTGTATATAATGTTATCATTCTCGTGTAAATATAAATATAGCAAATTTATTTTATGTTATTTTGTTAAATATTACACTCCAGTGATTTCTTGTTTAATAACTATACAATTTTTATTAAATGCATTACTTGAAGTAAATTAAACTTCAATTAAAGGTAATTTTGGTTTAATATATTAAGATCTATTTTCTTAACATTATAATATGTAAAATCAGCAATCATTATTTTAGACACAAATTTCTAAATAACCTATTTTAACGTCTAAAATATTTTCAAAGTTTTCATGGTATTACAGTTATGAGGTCAATAAAAAAATTATAGTAAACACAATATACAAAAACTGAAAACATTAATTTAGGAGTACTTTATATTTTGTTTTTAATTAAAGATATTTCGAGTCAGATGAAGAAAAATTATTTGTTGCTGAATAGTTACAGAAAAAATTCGTTTTCAAACGAGGTTAATTATTTTTCATGGAGTAAATTAGACTAACAAAAAGTTTAAAAAAAATATGTATTATCTAAAAATAACAGTATCTATATTTTTATAGTCCCTTTAATCAAGTTTTAAGAAATTCGGGCATAAACTAGAAATCAAAATTTTAAATCCTTTACATTTAATTAACTGCTATTTTAATTGTTTTCAAAACGGATAAATTTAAAAAATAAAGTAATAAATTCATTATTTATGAACTGAAAAATGTAAAATATTTTGATTGAATTCATAAATATTAATCAAACTACACAATATTGTCACAAATGACAACTAATATATTATATAAATTTAAAGCTCTTTATAATTGTTTTATAAGAAGTTAAAATTCTAGCATATAGTATCTACTATAAGTAACAGAATTCTGGAATATTTTCATTAAAAAATATCATACATTCCCCATTCTTCAAAATGCAATTTCAATACCATTAACTACAAAAACTAAATGTAAAAAGTTAAAAAGTTTTAAGCATTAATTCTGTATTTATTAACACACTTCTATTAAATTTTTTATCTTAAGCAGTTAGGATATATATATTTATTTATACATATACACATATATTTATTTATTTTAATACAATAATTTTCCCCAAAATTATCTTAAAACTTAAATTATGAATTAAAAAATACAACTCCACATTTTTCTAAAATATTTCTGAAATTAAGGCGAAATATAGTTCATATTTCACAACTCTTTAATAATTTCTACTAAAGTTTTAAAACTAGTTATTTTATATAACATATTTATCATTTAGTTATTTTATATATTTTCTCTTACAAAAATATAGGTAATAATCTTAAAACTTACAAAGAAATTTTCTAAGCCTATTTTACGGTTTCAAAGCAACTTTGTTCTTCCAAAAACAAAATGATGAGTCAATTTTTTGAAGCAGATTTACTTATATATATATATATATATATGATGAAAGAGTAATGCAGTCTAAGTAAAAGTAATTCAAGAACTATTGATGAAGTATTGTATATATTTTAAAACATATAGCCAATGAAAGTTAATAAATATCCTTCACACACATATTTGAAAATCTACTATTAAGAAACTCATAATATTTCATTCTAGATTTCTGCTTATTTTATATATTTTTTAATTAAATTTTTGTATATGATAATTAATAATTGTATACATGTATATATATGTATATATGTATATATTTGTATATATAAATTTGGAGATATATTCACAATTTAATACTATACTGGAATACTGTCTAGAATAATTACAAAAGATATTCATTCATCACATTCTACATTTATCTAGTTTTAACCTAGTTCTTTTTTTACCTAAGTCTAAATTTTTTTTTTAACTTAAGGAAAAATTTATAAAAAAATAAGTAGTTTTGTTAAATAAATTTAGTAATTGATATGCAATTATCAGATCGATGTAAAATGTATAAAATCAAAAAATTCATATTATTTGATTTCTTTAATTCAAATAATAATATCTGCATATTAACGAATTACTATTATGTCATTTACATAAAATTCTCAATTTCAAATAAATTCATACAGACGCGATTATTTTTTTCTTTACTATCGAACACAAATGTAATTTTTTTCTCAAAATAATTTTTAGTATCTCAAGAAAATAACATAACACAGCATATAATAATGGATCACGTGATGAGAAAGGTGAGATAATTTTTTTAATCAAAAAATCATACTAAAAATAATCACATTTTTTTAAATTCTAAAAAAAATTTAGACTACGATAAAATTTTCTGTTGAATTTTGCTTTTCTCACAAATTTGCTTGATTTTTATGTTTCAGATAATTTTATTAGTGTGGATAAATATTCACACACACACATTGAATGTTTTTAAGAACACTTTACCTTCAATCTATTGCCCTGAAGTAATTCGCAGATTGTTGTCTGTTTTCAGATTCACAGATTCTCAATAAATAAATGAATAATATTTCGATTAAAATAAGAACCGATTTATGAAATGTTTTGAGTTTGAGAGCAATGAAGTTAATGTCTGAGAAACTTTTAAGGTAATTGTAAGAATTTAAAATCACGATACTAGACTATGAAAGACAATTTCAAATTTCACCGATATAAAGTTATTTACAAAATAGAAAATGCAGGTCTTAAGAAAATTTCGAAGTAATTGCCACATTTATTTAAAACAAACATTATCATATGAGTAATTAAAAAATAGCATAAGACTTTATTTCAAAATAAATTATAAAATATTGATATATTTTAACTTATGGAAATGCAAATAACAAAATCATTCAAATATTTCTTGTTTAACGAAATGTGATAACAGATGTTAGTTATACTCTACATAAATACATAATTTACATACATAACATACATAATTTACAGTATATCACGGACATATGTTGAATTGTTGAATATTTAGATCAAAAACCTTATTTGTTCAAGAATTTGTGCTTACACTTTAACAATAGTACAAATTCTGTGAAATTTCTTTATAAATGTAAAATGTGGACACTTGGTTTAAATTGTGTTTATAGCATAAGATTTTAACTGAATTCCGAATGTTTGCTACATTGTTAGGTAAAAAGCATAATCTCAATATGTTTTTACTAAAATGATGCTGAAGTAAAACTAATAATAAAAGTATGCTAAGCAATTTTAACGGAAATTTTATCTACAACAATGTTTATTTATATGAATAACAATAGTTTGCATAAATTTTTGAGAATTAGCATTATTAGTTGTTTTTATTTTTTTTACTTGTGTAGAGTTAGAATTAGAGTTTCGAATATAATTTTCAAAGATTGAAAACTATGATTTTAATAGTTACATCTAAAAATATGAAGTTTCCTCAAAATATTCTTAGTGATGAGTTTGTATGCTTAAAGGTATGACATAAAATTTAGTTAAAACTTTTTATTGCTTAAAATTTTTCTTTTTTATATGAATTAACTGTCATTAATTTCGCAAAGTTATACTTTTTTATGCTCGTAAATATTTGGTTATTGAAAGATTTAAATATGCTTACATAAAGTATTTAAATTCTTAATTATGAACAATTAATGAAGAAGTATTTTAAATAATATTTATAAAAAATTTTAATTTTATATATGTAAGAATCATACATTAAAAATCATATTTCTCTTATAAAAAATATAAATAATTTTAAAAATCATAAAATTTGAAAAAGTAAACTATAAATTTCCATTTAGATTTGCAAACATTAATTGATTTTAAAAAATCGAAGATTTTTTCTGATCATATTGTAAGAAAATTTCTTCATGAATTATCACGTATTTTTATTATACTTGTCGATTTTTTACTAAAATGATTTCTTGGGTTTAACATTTTTTAACTATAAATAATACAAATACAGTAATTTTATTTATAATCAAAAGCTCTTAAATGTTTTGTTCCGAAAAATTTAAGGCCTTGTATTTTTTTTTATTTGTATTGTTCCGAAAAATAATTTTATATAAAAATTTTATAAATAATTTATAATTATATGTTATATAGTAAATAATTTATATATTGTATAATGAATAATTTATAATAATGTATTTCATAAATAATTTAATATAAAATTTCCCCGTTTAATATGATCATTAATAACTATCTTGTGCATAACAAAATAATACAAAAGCTGTTTGTATATAAATGCACTTAATTGCAGCTTTACAAAACTTTGACATAATCGCAAATAACTTCCCTTCAGAAATTAAGTTTTCCTTTCACTTTTAAAATAAATTTATTTTACAAAATTTCAAATAATTTTTTCTTTTAAATAATGATTTTTATTTGTATTCGTAAATGATTATAAGTGAAATAAAAGATATAAACACTGCGCTTGAAATAAAATTTTTATTTATATTAAAAAATCAAAACAAAAGGACCCCATAAAATTGATTTATTCATTTTTCTAATGTGAAAATACGTTTCGATGAAATAACAATGTTAACATTGCCCTAGCTTGTATATTTCTTTCAAAAATAGGAAAAAATGTGTGATTGGAGTCATTAATTTCATAGTTTCATCTTTGATATAAAACGGAGCTCTACAGTTATTGTTTCCACTGGCCCGGAACCAGAAGAAGAATGCTTTTTCTCAAATAAAACAAAACATATAAATAAAATCTACCATAGCAATTTAATTTTTTTTAAAGAATTTAGACAGTTTAGTTCGATTGATAGAAACAATAGAAAAATCGGGATAAATTCTTTCAACTACTCTGTCCTCTTTTCGATGCTGCATTCACGTTTTTAAAATCTTGTAATACGGTAGTGAGCTTTTGGTAATGTTCCATAGAATGCAAAGTAAGAAGTTGAGATTTGAATAAATTACTTGATTGCCGTTCTTATATTAAAATGGAGGAAAAAACTCAAGAAATAAAGAAGGTTCTTCAGATATGCAAAACTATTTTAAGGTAAGAATTTTAGAATGCTCTATTTTTCAAAATCCCATAGATTATGTATGAAAGACATAATTTGAGCATACTTTGTTGTATTTAATTTGATCAATTTTAACTTGCAATTTTTGTAAGTTAATATCAAATTACGATTAAAACAGTTTTTTATTTCATCAGAAAAATTATTTTAATCATTATTTTATATTAATTTTCAAAAATCCTTAGATTATGTATGAGACATAATTTGAGCATACTTTGTATTATTTAAATTGATCCGTTTTTGCTTGATTTCATCAGTAAAATTATTTTAATCATTATCTGATATTAATTTTCATTTCATATTCTTTTCTGGTACTCTTTCATATTTACTTGTAGACAAGTAAACTCTCATTAAGAGTATTAAAAATATTACATGTGTGAATGAGATTAAAAATATCTCTCATGTCATCTTTCATGTTATATAAACCTAACTATTATTGGAATCAGTTCTAAAGCTAGGTATTTAAAATGTCCTTTATCCATTTTTAGACAATCCAGATGATTTAGTTGAATAAATTTTAAAAAAATGTATCAATGTCGGAGAAATCTTCCGCTATACAAAACTATTTTAAAGTAGGAATTTTACGATGCTCTAATTTTAAAAAATCCATATATTATGTATGAGATATAATTTGAGTATACTTTTTGTTATATTTAATTTGATCAATTTGCTTGATTTCATCAGAAAAATTATTTTAATCGTTATTGAATATTAGTTTTTATTTCTTATTCTTTTCTGATACTATTTCATATTTACTTGTAGGCAAGTAAAATCTCATTAAGAGTATTAAAAATATTACATGAATGAGAGATTAAAAATACCTCATATCATATTTCATATTATATAAATCTAACAATTTTTGCAGTCAATTTTAAAACTAGATATTTAAAATGTCCTTTATCCTTACATAGCACAATCTGGATAGTTTAGTTAAGTATATTAAAAAAGTTCTATCAATATCGGAAATATTGAACAAACAATAGTAAAATATAAAATACTGATAAAGAATAATACATTGCGGGCGCCTATTCAGCAGTTGACTCTTTTGTAATATTTCTCGCATTTATATTGATTTTTATTATTTCGCATTGAAGAATAACTTCAATAATAGATTATTTTCAACCCGAAAAGATCTGAAATAAATTATTGTTGAATTTTTCGTTTTTACAAGGAAAAACGTATTTTAGTTAATCTTGTAGTTTTGATTAAGATAGTATATTTCTAACAACTAAAAATACAAATCGAAATATGTGTTTTTTTATATTAATTGACATTTTAAAATAAGGAAGTTACATTTTATGAGATATTCTTCATATTTTTGGAACAAAATGAGATTTTAAAATATTTGAAATAAATACTGTCTATTTTTATATGCCCTATGTTATATTTATATAAATTTTGAACAAGTTTAACACTCAACGAAGTTCATTTTTAAAGCAATTTAAATAATATAATATTAAAAATATAAATTTATATGTGTCTTTTAACTGTAATTAAAAATAAGTAAATTATTTTTTGATAAAATGTACTTTTCATACATTTTATAGATTTGGATAAACAATAAAATTTAGTTAAAAAAACATGGAAAACAATATTTTTTTAACTAATATTTAATATAAGGGAAATAATTAACATTGTTTATCTAAATTGTATTTTTTCAAATAATCTATATTTTGAATATAAGTGAAATTTATATATTTGCCCTTGTGTAATTTAGTTCTAGGATCAGAAGTAAATAAGATAAAAGTAGCGGCAGGAGTTTCAATTTATTTTTTGAAGTTAAAACTTTTATTCGTTTATCACACATCTTTCTTTTACAAAATAGTTTTTGTTAAAAAAATTTAAAAAATTTATATTTGAAAATTTCTTCATTGGCTATATATATATATATATATATATATATATCAGTTGACAATTTTATAATATACGATTTTTGAAAAATTTTAGATGAGAGTTTTTTTTTTTTTTACTACACTTGACTGGTGCAAGTGGCGACCTCTAATGTCATTCTAAAGAGTTAACGTTATAAAGTTCAAGATTGATCGTTAAAATTTTAGGATGATCATCAAATTTGATATATAATGATGGGAAATTAAAGGAAACATTGATAAAAAAACTAATATTGATTTATTAAAATTTTTTTATTAATTACAGATTTCTAGGTAAACTCAGAGAAAATTTTTAAACTTCTGCTGCATATTTTCATATAGTTCTTAACACACTGACGCTTTTAATAAAATTGAGTTTAATTTAAATTGAAGGAATATATTAGAAATTTTCACCATTCTATTCTTCTTTTTTAAAAGTATGTCTTGCATAATTAATTATTAAGTATGTAAGGATGGTCAATAAATTTTCTTATTTTCCGAATACAGTAAAAATGATCCATTTTCTGTATGAATATTTAAGCAATTAAACATTTTTCAAACAATTAGCACAAAATACATGTTTAAGTAAAAAATATATTTATTTGATAAACTTTGAATGAAAATCAGTATTTATCATGACATTTTGAGAAATCTTATAATTAACACTAATATTTCGAATTATAAAGTAAGTACAGTTTTATGGATTTTAATAGATATATATATATAATAGATATATTGATAGATATATATAATAGATATAATTTATAACATTATCTATATAATTATATAGTTAATCTTATAAATTACTTATCATTACTTTTTATTTGTTAAAACATAAAATGATAAGGAGTTGCTACCTGTTTATTTTCTAACATGCAATTTTGATTAAAATTTAAAATAAGGAAAATTTTCTTATAAAAGAAAATAAATACTTTTACTCTTTCATAATTTCTTTCTATAGAACTATTATTTATGGCTGAAAAACTTAAGAATAAGAAAAATTATAGGTATTGTATTTCCTGTGTTATCTGAACAGGAAATACAATACCTATAATTTTTCTTAAAGGTATACCTATAATTTTTCTTAAAGATAAAATACAATACCTATAATTTTTCTTAAAGGAAAAAAAGGTACATGAATTTACCTTTTTTTCTAGTTTTAAATTTTTTTTATTGTTCTGCATTAAAATATTTAAAAATATATAAATTTTTATTGTTAAGTAACACTACGCATAATTATTCTTCCAAAAAATGTTTTTCTTAAATAAAGACTCTTATTACATGATTTGTAAAATAATTTAAAGAAAGATGCATTAGCAGTGTAAAACTTGCATAAGTAAGATTCATACATTTAACTAGAAGGTCTATATTATAAAAAATTTCGCATACAAATGAAAAAATTATTTATAAATTTTTCACATTCTAGACATAAAATCTTAAAAAGCTGGTTTCACAAAATAAAAATATTTTATTTTTTAATAAGTTTAGAAATATCTTATATTAATTTGAAAAATATATTAAATTGTAAACAGAATAATCTCCTTCTGAATTTATTTTAACTGATATATAATATCAATAATTCTTAACTAATGTTGTAACATATGAAAATTATTATTTATTGATAAGTAATTTACTTTGCACAAAGTAATTTCCCCTGATTTCTTTTACTCTATGAGTAATAATGGAATAATATTAAGCAGCTTTATTATATAAACTCGATAATTTGCAAATTCCATAAACAGCCCTTGTTTTCATTTTAATGTGTATAAAAGAATATAAATAAACGTATTAAAAATGTGGAAAATGTAATATTTTGTAACTTTAAAATATCTTATTGTTTCAGAAGTAAAATAATATTTTCATAAGATCAATACAAAATCTTGATATATTTTACATTTTTGTCATTTATACAATATCGATATATATTACATTAAATTAAGATAATATTGCTTCATTTTTCAAATATAATTTTTTGGAAGTTTTGCATAAATTTTATAAATAGAAAACTCTGCGTACATAAAAAAAACTAAAATTACAGGTATACAGAATTGATAAATTTCTTTCCGAAAAGTGTGAATAATTATTATTTAGCAAAATTTTACTCTTACTAAAGTTTTGAATTTTTTTTTAAGATATTTATTTTGAAAAAACAATTGATTGCACTTTTGGATTTAGATGTGATGATTAATTTAATTATCATTAACCATATATTGCATTTGACAAGTATTACGTTGCAGAAGAGACCTTAACAACGTGACATGAACAAATATAACATAGTTTGTTAATGATGTTGATAGTTGGCAATATATAAGATGTCCTGTAAAAGCATACCACATATATTCACATAAAACCACGTATTAGTCACACATATATTCGTCCATAATCGAAAACATGGAGGAAAAATATGTCTAAACTTTATTTCATCTTAAATAAAATACTTCGTCATGTATTAAATACGTTTTGTTTAATCATCAAGAAAATGTTTGTTAAGGAAACTAATAAAATATTCTTTCAATTAGTTTTGCCATTTTCCGCTATTAATAAGAAATTATAGTTTCTTAATAATGATAATGGTTTAGAAATGAAAATGAACACTGTAATCTAGATAGGTTAATTCGTTGGTCTAAAGTAAATTTTGGCACACAAGAGCTAATTAAAAAATCTTACATTTGAAAGTAGAATTTGAATCAACAGCATCTAAGGTAAAAATCGAATTTATGAAGAGTTAAATCGAAATCCAAGACCAATAACAATTCAGTTGCCAGATTTGTTGCAGTAAAAAATTTGAAGTCAATAAAGACTTTTAAAAACCTTACTTTTATTTTAGAATTAGGATTTTAATAATTGTGATTTCTGAAACCAAATATTTCAGTTTACTTCATTTGTTGGGAAACCAAAGTAAAAATAATAAAAATAAGCTTGTAAATAGTACAATTTAAGATTTGCTTTTGATTATTTTCAACCGAAACATATAAATTTAGAATTTTTAAATTATATAATACATCATTAAGTAATTTTACTATTAATTTTCACTCTTGAGAACAATAAATAACTTATATAAAATTAAATTTGATGTTTTTTGTATTTTTACTTAATTGAAATTACCAATAAAATAATAACCAGCCGATTTAAAATTAAAATACTAAAGCTACGAAGAGTTACAGAAATACATTAAGCTCACTATTTTTCTGAATTCCAAACGTATACATGCGCATATACGTTTCAACAATTAACATATTTTATACACATAGAATATATAAAATATATTAACTGCCACTTTACCCTTTAAATAGTTTATTATAAATTTAAGGAATCTTTTATTGAAAAGTTTATCTTGCTAAAACTGTTTTTATAATTTTTTATAGTATAATGAATAACCCGAATATTTATTTTTCTAAATTATATATTTTCAATATAATGTAATTTTTATTCTATATATATATTAATTTTGTAGGTATAGCTTTATTGATTAAAAAAAACATACAATTTATATTATTATTGTTTCATTTATCAATGAAGTCATTATATAATGATCTAAATAAATTTATATTTTACTCTTTGGATTGAAATCGAAATAATTCTTTAAATAATGAAAGTTTTGTTTTCATAGTGTAAATTTTATTTTTTAAATATTGAAAAAAAAAAAAAAAAATACGTCACCGGAGAATCTTGAACACGCAAAAGTTCATCAACCATAAAATTTTCCGAAAAATATAAATCCAAATATTTTCCGAACCTATAGAATTTCTACAATAACTTCATAAAAATATTGGGAAATTTTTGTTCAGTCAAAATCCAAGGCAACGTGCATGCTAATATAGTTTGTCCATTTTTCATATTCTTTGTGCATTGAAAAAAAAATGAATGCTATATGCGAAAGTAACATTTTTTTATTTATGTCTTGATTTACATCTCTTCTGTATGTTGTTGCATAAGAGTTTTAGAATTAATTCTTTCAACGCTTCGAATTATAAATCATTCTTTTGTTAGTTTATACAAAAATGAATTTTTAGAAATGCTACTATTTGAATATAGCTATTTGATATTACATTTGTTAATTAATGCCGGGATGTGTATTTTATTAGTAGCAAATTATGTTTGTATGATAGTTTAAATATCCTATATATTTTTTTAGCATTGAAATCAATTCTTTCAACACTTTGAATTATAAATCATTCTTTTGTTAGTTTACACAAAAATGAAATTTTAGAAATGCTACTGTTTGAATAGAACTATTCGATATTATATTTGTTAGTATATGCTGCGATGCATATTTTATTAGCAGCAAATTGAAAGAGTGAGTTTGTATGTTGGTTTTAATACCCAATATGCTTTTCTAAAAAAAAAAAAAGAAAAATTTACTATTTGCTATTAAGTCCCACTTAACTAATAATTACTCGTGTTACACTATTGCGACACGTTTCCACTTTCTTATTTTTAAAGACCAAAGCTGCTAAAGACGACTAATATTCTCGTAATTTTGAAACGTGATCGAGCAGCAAGGTCGATACTTGAGCTTGCACCTTACTCGCCATGTACAATACCATGTCACATCAGCGAAAAGACGTTGGACGCTACAGAACTTCAACAGGTTAATCTTGGATGATACTGGTATCGAATCCACATCCTTTCGGATGCGAGAATTATACCTTCTCCTATTAAGCTGTGAGCATTCAAATAATCTCAAGAGGTTTTTATAATTATATACATGATCAAATTCGTTATTTCACATAAAATGAAAAATTATATAAGTTTTAAAATAATGTACAAACAATTATATACTTTCAAGTTCTTAAATTTAATGAACATTACATAAATTTGAGAACAATATTATAATAGGTACACACTTTTTGTTGTTATTTGAAGTCCTGTTTCTTTGCGTTTCTTAAAATATGTATTTATGAGTTTTTAAAATTAGAAATATAGTTTTGAAAATGAAGAAAGTTTTAATAACAAACCTTTAATACCAAAACTGCAATTTCTCAACAATACTATTTCATAAATACATAGTTCTTTGATATATATTTTCGAATTAAAATTTGATGATGAGTTTTAAAGTTTCAGCTTTATATGTCACGCTATTTGCCAAAAATAATGTTACAAATTAGATACAGTAATGATTTCTATTTATTAAATTACTAATTTATAAAATTTAATTAATATTAATAGATTAAACAGGGAAATAATTTACGTCCTGAATGAAATAATTTCCTTAGGTCCTAATATTACAATATTTGCTATCGCAATAGGAATAGCCTAACCCACCGTATCTTGACTTACGAAAAACCTCTTCAAAGGTATTGGGCCCGTGACGTAAAGGAGCAAAACTCCCAAGCAATTCCTCCGATAGACTTCCATCCAAAACAGAAATGTAGCATCCGGCTCCTCATATTTAACAATGGTTATGATCAAATCGTGGACCTTTCCCCACCCAAACGGCTTGGTTAGGTTTTTTTTTATTGCTTCATAGTTTTTTGCCTACTAGGGGATCGATTCGAACGAATGCTACAGTTTAAAATAGATTTCGAATAACCACTTCACAAGTATGGAATTGAACCCATGAAATGCTGAATTGGAGATCTAAACACTAACCTGCCAGCTTGCCTTAACTCAGAAGAGCGTGGCTCTTGCATTAGTTCGAAGAGGCCTTATACATTGAAATCATTTAAATAAATTTATTTGATAAGTCTTTTTTTTAATTTCACATTACTATAGGAATATAACATATTTATAATATATAAGTTTTAATTATATAATTATTATAATTAAGTGTGATCTCGATTTGAATAATTTTCACTTCTGCAGATTTGATACTTTATTTTAATGACAAAAGATGTAGTAATTTCTAAAAAGAATGAGACTGTATTGAATATTTTTATTTTTTCAAAGGATACAAATTCTCAATTTCTGATTTTTATTGTAATTTTACTAGGATAAACAGAACAAATCTTTAAATAAATTGTGAAACTAGCTGGCTGTCTCAAGAGAAAGTAATATTGCTTCTCATACTGAAAGATAATTTCATATTCACTTGAATACATTGAACTTAAATCAATTTTTGTCAAATTAAAACTTGCACTGTGTGTTAATGTACAAGTATGTTTTAGCTTGAAAAAAAGGATTAATTAGAAAATTTTATTTTATACTTATTTATCTGTGTTTAAAAAACCCGTCTCACCTATACTTTATTTGTATAAAAATAATAAATATTTTTCCTTAATTTATATTTGAAAAAAGTTTCAGAATTGAGACTGAAAACTACATGTGTCAAAATTAATATTTGAATGTTTGTGACGAAACTCCATATTTCGCAAGAAAAGTATAAACTTAGATATTAGGGTACTGCTTTTATTGAAAATCATCACTACTAGTGTTATAATATCCAAAAATAATTTTAATAGAAAGATTATTTTTATTAAATTTGTGTGTGTGTGTGCTTTAGTAGATATAATACCTCTGTGAAATATATAAACATATTATAAATGTTAATGACTGTAGTCACTTGGGAATTCAAGTATTGCTGATTGGTTGGTTAGTTGGTTGGGTTTAATGGCGCAAGGTCCTATAAGCACAAACTGCTCCAAATATTAAGTTTAAATAAAACGTTGTTGAAAGCCCAACTCAACATTAAAATATTAAGATACAAAAATTAAATTTATATATATATATATATATATATATATATATATATATATATATATATATATATATATATAT
>JAPDSC010142177.1:0-39778 GCA_026290005.1 Latrodectus geometricus
CATGATGTTTAACTTGGTATTATGTTTTTTAGCAAAAATAAAATTTTCTATTTTCATTAAATATAATATATTGTTATTTCATGCAATTTAAAGTTTCATTTATAATATTTCACATATCGACATCTTTTAGTGAGTAAACAAAATGCATTGGTAAACTTCAATATATTCTCAAAAATTCTTATGGATAATATGATTTTGAATTGTTTTCATTTTATGTGTTTTTATTAAAATAAATGCCATATTTTTACAAAAAAATTAAAATTTCTAGGAACTGAAATTCATAGTTGATACTACTCCCTATTTAACTTAGTGCAGCTTTTATGCTGGTGCAGCATTTCAGTGAATTTATGATTATTTTAAATCATTTTATTTCTTAAGTATGGCCTTTCTTATGAAAATTATAAATACATATTTTATACGAGATTTGGCTTTGACCGAACACTCATCAGTATAATATTTGTATTTACAGGTTGTTATTGAAGGCATTGTGGGTAGTTATTCAAAGCTGGTGATTGCTATAGATGACATCGTAGTATATGAAGATGAATGTCCTCTTCCTGGTACATTCATATAATTTTTATTCAATTTAATTTTCATCATTTATTAGTTTTATTAATTAGAAAACAAAAAAGACTGATATTTGACTAAATTAATCAAGGATTTAAACAAATATGAATTAGTTTGAATTCGAAAACATGAGTTTGCAATATAAGAAATAAATTTTAATCTTAGAATGAAAATAAAGAAAATGGCGTGAATAATACTAACTTACTGAAGTCACACGATTTTGTGTTTTAGTATACCGAAAAGTATTTTATAAATTCGCCTAGAATTATTTGTTTTTTTTTGGTGGTATTTATTTTTTTAAAATGCTTGAATCTAATTCTATTGAATACTTATGTTGATTTGCACTACTCTTTGTTGTAGTTGCGTGTGATTTTGAAGCTGATTTCTGTGAATGGAATAATGTCGGATGGATTTTGCAAGTAGGCGAGGGAAATGTACCCTCAAAAGATCACACAACAGATACTTACACTGGTAAGAACACTTCTTTTTTGTTTTGTGATTTCAATACAAAAATTAAAACATAATATATTGACAGTAATAAAAAATAATAGTTAAATCAGTTATAAAATCTGTCTTATGAGATGATGTATCACAACTTAAATATCTTATTGAGCAGAAAATACCGATAACATTATTTTTAGATTATTTTTATTGACGCATAAACACGAACTGTGCCTTAGCTCAGCGTTCCTGGTTGGCAAGAGCTGTCGCCGCTCTTCTCTTGGGGACTAAATCACCCACGTTTTGCCGTGCATGGAGACCAGTGTCCCTAAAATGGAGGGTCCTGGTAACTGAGACCGCCAGAGGCCAACACATTACTTTGGCCTCTGCTTCAGGTAAACGGGAGGTGTGTTGTGGTCCTCATCACATCAATTGGCTGTATGAATGAAGCGATCTGTACATCTGCTGGATGACTCGTTAAGGGTGGAGGCTATCACAGGGATGTACTGTGAGCGTATAGGACTTGACTAGCACTGTTGCAGCTGGTCTGCATCACCTTGTTGGACTCGGTGGTGGGTGGTGCGGTCAAATCCCAAAATTTTATTAAAAATTTATGGAGAATAAAAATTTTTCTTTTCTCCCATCTACTGAGCATCTACTGGATAATAACAATGTAAAAATTTTTATCATATCAAGAAAAGAGGAAAATTTTGAAAATGTTTCCCCTTTTCTAATTCATAAAGGAATATCGTGTACAGTAGGGGAAGTACGGAATATTAAAAAACTGCGATCTGGTGAACTATTTGTTGAGGTTGCATCAGCTACTCAGTCATCTACCATCTCTAATGTGAGACTTTTGGCGAATATTGAGGTGACTGTCTCGCCTCAGGGTAACTTAAATTTTTCTCAGGGAGTAATTTGAGCAAGGGATTTGTTGAATATGCCTACGGAAGAGATCCTAGAAAATCTAAAGGATCAGAAGGTCTGCGACGTTGAGCGCATAACCGTCAAAAGGGATGGACAGTATGTTGATACAAAACATCTCATTCTGACGTATGCCACGCCAGACCTTCCAGAAAAAGTCAAAGTTGCATATATGCATCTACCCGTAAGGCCGTATATTCCTAACCCCATATGTTGCTTCCAGTGCCAACATTTTGGACATTCTAAAAACTCTTGCAGGACCAAACTAACTTGCGCTTGTTGCGCAGTTGTTGGCCATGAGAGTAATAACTGTACTGCAGAGGAGGCGTGTGTTAACTGCAAAAATAACCACTCCTCCTACTAGAATCTTATTGCCTTCAAGAGAACAAAAGCATTAGCTTACAGAGCTCATCGTCAAAGTCAGACGCAATCCTGGTTTCGCTATCTTTCATCAATAACATCTTCCACATCCAGTAAGCAGTTATGGAGAAAAGTGAAAGCAGCCAATGGTATTTATAAGGAATTTTCTATTGCTGTTTTAAAACCGGAGCTGCTGTACACTACTCTTCTCCCAAGGATATCCCTAATGTCCTTGGTGAAACTTTTGCCAGTGTCTCAAACACTGACTCTGATGGTCCTTCGTTCCTGAGGATGAAGTGTCAAGCTGAAAGAACACCAATTCGCTTCAACCATGGACAAGTTTTCCCTTATAACAGCGAATTTCGGATGTTGGAACCAAGAAAGTACTAAAGCAGGCCCATAACACCAGTCCAGGACCTATTAAATGCTTCAACATTTAAGTCCAGATTTGCTATTGTACTTATTGCTTTTGTTCTATAGGATCTGGACTGAAAATTAATTCCCATCTATGTGGAATGAAGCAATAGTGATTCCGGTCTTTAAACCTGATAAGGATCCTTCGAATCCTTCGCATTATCGACCAGCTGCTTATATAAGACTCTGGAACATATGGTCAACGCACGTCTTGTATGTGTCTAGGAAAAAAATGCATTACTATGAATGACTCAGAGTGGCTTCCTAAAGGAAGATCCACTCTAGATAATGTAACATATTTGGAGACCCAGATTCGCAACGCGTTTGTGCGAAGAAACCATCTGGTCTCCATTTTCTTTGACATCGAAAAGGTATACGACCGTACTTGGCGATATGTATGATCTCCGTTCATTATATGATTTTGGCATTCGGGGTAATCTACCGATATTCCTTCAGAATTTCTTATGCTCCCGTGTTTTTAAAGCTCGTATTGGTCACTTTTTGTCCAATACTTTTATTCAAGCCGAGGGTGTACCTCAAGGCTCAATTTTAAGTGTAACAATTTTTAATTTATACATCAGTAGCATGCTTTATCTCTCATCACCTTTAGTTCATGGCACAATGTATGTAGATGACCTGCAAATGTCTTGCCAAGGTTCAAACATGCGTTTAATTGAGAGCCAATACAAACATATGTTAATAAAATAGCTGCATGGTGTGCAGAGAATGGCTTCACTTTATCTCCTAGTAAGAGCTGCTATGTCCATTTCTGCAAGAAGACCAGCATTCACAATGACCCTGTTATCAAACTGAGCAACACACCAATACCTGTAGTCAATAAAATTAAATTTTTTGGTGTGGTATTTGACCAAAAGTTGACCTTTCTTCTGCATGTTTTACATCTGCGGAAGAAGTTTGAGCAATCGCTTAATATCCTCTAAGTGTTGTCAAATACATCTTGGGGTGCTGATCGCTTGTCACTGCTTCGTGTCTATCAATCAATCATTTTATCTCGTTTTGACTATGGGTGTGTTGTGCATGGATCTGCTAGTCTTCTGTCTTACGCAGATTGGATACTGTGCATCACTTTGCTTTGAGAATATGCTCGGGCGCATTCCGAACATCACCCGTCCAGAGTCTCTATGTGATTTGCCAACAATTGCTTTTAGACCTGAGATGAATGCAGCTGTCTCTCAATTATTACGCTAAGGTTATGTCTGATAGACATCATCCTTTACGATCCTTGGCGATTTCTCCTGCTTTGGAGAGATTATATGATGCTCGACCATACAGCATCCAACCTTTTCTCAATCATAATAAAGCTCAACTCATTTTGACGGACCTATATGATGCCCATTTAATTAAAATGGACTTATATTTATATCCACCCTAGTATGATCCACAGATTAACATTATCAATCATTTTGCTCAATTTAGAAAATCGGACTCAACCTCAACGGTTTTTCAACAACTTTATCTATGGTCCATGGCTGTCAGTATTCATCATATACGCCTGTATTCACGGATGGATCCAAAATTGCAGGCATATTCTATGCTAATACCAGTTATGGTTACGGCCTCCATACGTCCTGCTCTATCTTTACAGCTGAAGCTACGGTCATCTATCAAGAACTTCAGCTCATGAATACAGAAACATTTTATAACATCTGCGTGTATACTGACAGTTTGAGTGTTCTAGAAGCGTTGACAAACTATTATAGTTGTTATCCTGTTATGTCTAAGATTTTCGGAGCATTGGATTCCCTTGCTGGCAAGAGCTGTGAAATCATTTTCTGTTGGATCCCAGGGCATGTAGGTCTAGGGAAATGAAAAGGCAAAAGCAGCTGCTAAAGCTGCATTGTCTGTATTTCATTCGTCTGTCCCTTTTTTTTTGACGTGAGAAGGGTTGTTAAAAGATTTGTAAATTCTCTCTGGCAGGAGTCATTGAGTATGCAGGTCTCCAACAAATTGCATGCCATTTTTCCATACATCATCCGTTTTACCATTACGAAGTGCAGATGTTCGTTTAACTTGCCTTCATATCGGACACACACGTTTCACACACAGACATTTGTTTCTATGTGAATTAGATTCATGGTGTGAAACGTGTGATGAACCATATAATATCTTTCATAATTTAATTTCATGTCCAGATTTTAGCCTTTATCGTTTTACCTTCTTTGAAACTGATATTTTAACTATGTATGATTTGGTGCAGTCACCCCACAGAAACCTTTTTGCCTTCTTGAAAGCAATTGGTTCTATTAATTTTATTTAAATTTTATTAATTGCATTTTATAATTTATAGTTATTTTAGTTAAAATTTATACATATATTTTTGTGTTTTAACAATTTTAATGTTGAGCTTGGGTTTTGCTTTTAAAAATTTAATTTTGGCTCAGCTTGTCCTTTCTGGACCTTGCACCATAAAACCCAACCAACCAAATAGTCATATTTAAAATGTATGGTCTTAAAACAATATTAATTTTCTAAAATGTACAGAATTTTCTCTATTTTTTTAGGGTGATTTATTTTTCTTCTATCACCATTATTTTTTCTTCTGTGTAATGATGATAATTTGTAAACTACCGGCCAAATTATAAAACTATTTAGATGCCATATTTTAAAACATAAATTTAATTTTTTAAGTTAAGGTACTATGTAAAATCCTTTTTTATCAATTTATTGCTTATGTGCAGAATTTTTGATAGTAAATAAAACCTTTAAAATAAATCATGTGTGTTATATTTTTTGGACACTTTCTTTTTATCTTTTTTCTAAATTTACCACTTGTAATCAATTTCCTTTTAAAGCAGTTGTCAATGAAGAGAAAATATTTAATGTAGAACTAATTTGAATATGTGAAAAAAATGTGATATTGATATTTTCTACATTAAATATTTAATTATTAGAATACTATTGTAAATAATAGAGTTAAAGATTCATTGTTTATATTTTAACTCTTATTTTCCCTCTGAAAAACAAATTTTCATGATAGACAAACTATTTTTAATATTTGTGCAAAACAATTAAAGAAATATTAAAAGATATAATGCAGAAAGATATTCACAACATGGATTTTCGTACAGAATGATATTTTTAGAAACAGAAATCCTTTGGTACTAGGAATTAAATATGAAAAATTCACAGTCACAAAATTTTTCACCAAAAGTTCAACTGAAGTCAGTTACATACTACATACTCTAAAGTCTATTGTTAGGCAATTGCGTTAGCCTTTTATATATATTTTTTTAATTATTAAAACTATACAATTTTGTCGATATTCTTTAGTTTTTATGTATTAAAGCAACAAAACCATTCCTTTTAATGATTTTGAAAATTATTTCATTAATATAGAAACATAGTGTTGATTATGAAAAGTATCTGCAATGAGCAAAAAGCAAATAATAATTATACAGCAAATTAACATTTTTTTACAGCCATTTAAAATCATCAAAAGTATAACTATAGGGAAAACTACAAAATTTTTTTTTTACTTTATTTAAAATAAATAAATTTCCTGAGATAAGAATTTTCAAAATTTAATAAAATTCATATTTAATATACTAAAAAATTTTAAGAGAGACATGTTGACATTTTGGAGCAGAACATACTAAAGTAAACTACTGGCACAACTTGGTTACTACAAAAGGACTGACATCCATTGATGGGCTTCCCAGTTGTAAATCATTAAAATGTGATTATTGTGAGGTGAACTAGGGTAAAGTGGAAAAACGTCCCATCAAGAATTGGAAGAGGCTTTTGTAATCTTGACAAGCTCTAAAGGGGGAAAAACTTGCATTGCAGTGAAAGTCAAAACTATGTTACCACCACGAAGCAAAATTGAAGCACTTTCTTCACTGAACCCCAGACGGTTAAAGGCTTAATATTCAAAATACGAATGAAGATCATTATGCTAAAATTGTTTGCCGCCTTTTATAAGTGATCAATAGCATAATTTTGAAAAGATTTAAATGTTCTTTTCCAAGTGTAATAACTGATTTTAGTAGTTTATTGTGACTACAATAGATAATTTATTTATATAATTTTATTAATTCTTTACCATTATTTTATAGCAAATTTGTATTAGAAATTTTTGTGAGTAATTGTTCTTTCAAGTTGCTCAAATTTAAATTCAGATTTTATTGCCAAATCAAACTTATGTCGCTTGAGTTTCTTATATTTTTAAATTGTCATGATATGCTATTGTCAATGTGCAAATGTTTAAAAATACCTTATTATAAGTCTTATGTAATATTATATCTAAGAATATTACTTTTTTAGGAAAATATGCTGTATTGTCAGAAAACAATGGCAGGCTTGAAAGTCCGAAATACAACTACCCAAAATCTGATTACTGTCTCAACTTTTGGTACTTCTTAGAAGGAGGGCGAGATACTTTCCTGCAAGTTCAGATACAAGAATTGGTAAATACAGACAATATTTCTATTGAGTGGACAGAATTTGCCAAACCTAATACAAAAGGACAGTGGCAGCATTCTGGGGTTAATTTAACTGGTCTCAGCACAGGAACTTATAAGGTCAGATTTTTTAAAATTATGTAAATGGTCATATTTACTTGATCATGTTTCAAAATTTATCTTAAAAGATTCAGAATCAATTCAGATGTGCGATTATCCATCTATAGGTTGTTATCTACGGTGAAAAGAAAGATAATACTTATGTTGCTATTGATGATCTGGCTATTGAAGACGAAGCTTGCCCTTCTTATGGTAGCTGTAACTTCGAAAGAGACTTTTGCACGTGGAGGAACATGCCAACTCCTATCAGCTCAGGGCTACAGTGGATTCGAAACTCAGGAAAAATTGTCAGCAGTAATACTGGACCATCCGTTGATCATACAACCGGCACACCTGAAGGTTTTATTATTTATTTTAATTATATAGTTTCAAAGCAAATAAATTATGATTAGTTTAGGATTACTGTCGTAGTTTCATTTTGCACTCAATAAAAAGTGAATTTGTTTAGTATGCAAGATGTTCTATAAAATCCTAAACTGTTTTAATAAAATTTGATGTAAAGAAAATAATATATATATTCTGACTGTTATATATACAATATATTATATGTAATGTTATAACTTAGAGAATTTTCAATACTAGTATTTCATATATTTATATTTTATATAGGTTGGTACATATACATAGATGGAAATTATGGCATAACAGGAAAGAAAGCTGTACTTGAGAGTGAAAATTTGCATTATGCACCAAATGCTTGCTTCAAGTGTTGGTACTTCTTTTTCGGAAAGGGTATGTTGCTGGTTACTTTAGATTTATTTTTTCTTTTTATAGACTTTATATAACAAATTCAATGACAAATAGAAGCTTTCTGCTATATAATTTAGCATATAATAATTAACAGTGTAAATTCTTTTCTATATTTTCTGAATACATTCTTTAGGTCAAGGTGCATTGGAAGTATCTTATGTAGACCACAATAATAACAGAGTATACAATGTCATGAGAATTTCAGGAAGACAAGGAAATAACTGGTACCCTGTCAAAAGGCTAGTTACAAATTTGCCAGCAGTGTACAGGGTTAGTATACATTGCATCCATCACCTCAATGTACAATTTTTTTTGGAAATTATTTAAATTCTTTTAAATTTATTTAATTTAATTCAACTAAGGTTATGTATTTTTGTAATTTGTTTTATGAAAATAACAAATAAATAGTTGGGAATTTGCTATAATCAAATGGGCTTTATAATAGAAACTTAGAACAAAATTTTATACAATACACATTTTCTGTAATTTTTTTATTATTGCTGATTTCTAAAATTAACTTATATCTAAAATATTTAAAAATTAATTGAACTAAATTCAAATGTTTATTAAGAAGGAATGAAAACTATTTTTAAATAGTTAAGTAACATTAATACAATTTTTTAATTCATCAAAAATTAAACAATTATCATTTTTTCATAAAACTTTAAAAAATTACAAACATATATGTGTTAATATAAATACATTAAAGTATGGCATCAATTTTGATACTTTTTGTTGAATTATTCCTATGAAACATAATGACATGCCTTAAAATTGATTCTGGAAAAATAATTTTACTATAATAATTTTTTTTGTAATTTTGATTGATCATTTAATATATTAAGAGATACTTTAAAAAATGGTTTTATGGAATAAATTTGAATTTAAGTAAATGCTTTATTAAAACTAATAATTTTCATATAACATAAAGGGAATTATGCTGCAAAGTAAAATAATGTGTTAAATTGATTATTTATAATAAAAATGTCATGAAAAAGACAATCTAAGATAATTATGGGTATGAATTGTTAAATATTTAACCAATATGTTAATAATATGTTAATAAATATTTAACCAATATGTTAAATAAGGAATAATATATGCATTCAATTTAGAAGGCAAAATTTAAATTTATTTTCAAGTGTAAATCCCTCTTTATGGACTGACTCAAGTCTTAAAATTGGATGTAATATCATATTTCAAAAATTATTACATGAAGTATTTTTATTATCGATTATTTGTTCTGGGATTGTCAAGATGGTAATACGTAAATAAAATTGAATAAAATATAGCTCTAGCTTAATTAAAAATAATGAGTTTTGTCATAATTGTTGATTTAAGAAATTAAAGTAAGGTATTAAATTAAAGTAATTAAAGGTTGTAGAATAGAATTTTCATTTTTTTACACCATGAAAGTTAATGCTAATAAAATCCATTCTTAAAGATGAGCTTAAAATTTTTAATTTCTTTCTAGGTTCATTTATCTGGAATTAATGTCTCAGATGGATATGTAGCAGTGGATGATGTTTCATTTCAACAAGAATCTTGCAGTGAACCTATTACCACTACACCAATACCAACAGAATTTCGTAAGTAATTCGTGTCATCAAACTGTAGAACTAGAATCATTTATATAAATATTATTCTATGAAGATTTCTTCATGAATAGATAAATAGGAAACTCATGATATTAATTTGAATAATAATTATAACTATGCAAAAATTGTTTTCCTGTTCTCTAAATCTTAAATATCTTACAATATATTTATTTGTTATTTTTTACTTATTTATTAATTTCTTTTGCAGTATCTGCTTTTAATATACTTTTATCAGCTAATTAATATAATATAGGTTGGTTTTGTAAATAATATACTATAAATTTATTACGTGTCTTGCATAGTTAATGCAAATGCTTTTATTAATTTTTATAAAAACTGTAATTTTATAATATATAATTGTAATGATATTTTGCTACAAAAATTTTTTTTGCCTTTGCATAGGCATAATTTTATATATTAAATTTTATATTTTTAGATGTTAAAGTAAATTCAGTCAAACATACTTTTGCTGAAAAATTATTGTTTCATTAATTATTCTGCTATAAGAAATAGTTATGTAAATGCATCTTTGCAAGCTTTATAAAAATTTAAAATTTCTACACATATTTATTTCTGTTCCTTAAACTTTTTAAACAAATATAAAATATTCATACTCATAAAAATGGAAATTTTTGATAAGGTAATTTTGTTGTTATTGTAAGTGATTAATTAACTTTTCAACTTCAGTATTTTACAAACTTATAACTATTTTGCCATAAGAATTTATTTAAAAAAAATTTAATTGCATAATATAAATGAAAAAAATTTAATTTTGCATAATGCAGTGTTATTCCATTGTTCTGGCAAGCTTTATATTCGTAATTCAAACTATTTAAAAATGGTAGAATATGTAAAAATTTATATTATTTTTATTTTGAATTGTTAATAGTGATATATTCATTAAACTTCATTGACAAAATATTTAATTAAATAAGCATATATGATCATGCACAATTCTGAATTATTCAGAAATGTAAAACACATAATAAATTACTATTCTTTTATAAATAACATTATCAATTACTATTCCTACATATTCTAATACTATCGAAAAAGCAAATGAAGAGATGTATAATAAGAATCTACAATTTTGTTACAATGTAAAGTTACTATTCAAGTAATTTATTTTTAATGGAACTTCAAATTATTACTTTTTTGATAGTTGGATATTTATCATTACTAATAATCATCACTTATGATTAAAGCAATTTTCTTGTTGTACTTGTAAAATTTTCAATAATGATCACGGTCAAACTCTAATTTGAAGCTTCTACTCAGATGCATAAGATTTAGTTTTGGTCATTACTGAGTGCAAATCGATATCAAATCGGATATTAGATAGTAACGGTATCGCAATATTTCAACAGAAAAGCGAGTAATCTTTCCTAAGCAAATACAAGATCAAAAAATTAAAATGTTGAAGTAAAATTACATGAACTACTTTATACCTGATGAATCACTTGAGAAAAATTTTAAGAATAGAAATAGTTTATAAATTCTTTATTTTCCTTTATCATAATATTCTTCCAAATTGCATGATTCAGGATATTTTGATTGGTACATGGATTGTAAATTTTGAGATTTTATGAAATTAATCTAACATTTACAAAATATCTATACAATTTTTTTATTTTTTTATTTATTAAAATGGCAACACAAGATACATTTCAAATGAATTCCTTACAAATTAATGGCAATGTATGAATGAGTCATAATTTGTGGATGATTACACCTAATTCGAAGAATAAAAGTGTCGCGTTTGGTATAGAATAGGATACACCCTGGTGTGACAAAAAATATTGGAGATAAAATTTCATTTCTGATAACCCTAATATTTAACACATTAACTAACGTTTTAGGGTTACCATTTTGTTATTCTCATTTGGTACTTATCTTGGCGTTGAAAAATTACCAAAATATCAAGAGGTACCTGTAAGTAAACTTTTACCAAATTGTCATTTCTTGATGATAATTTACATTTTCTAATTGGTAGATTTTATTTCTCTAAATGAATGATAGAACAAGTTAAGTATTTTTATGTTTTTTAGTTCTTAAAAATAGTAAATTTGTTCTAGTGTTTGATAATTTTCGAAATATTTCCTTTGTATGATAAATGACTTTAGTACAAGGATAAAATGTTGAATATTCTGGTTATCTTGACAAACTAAAACAGTTGAATATTAAATTATTATACTATACTTATACTGGGTAGTAGGAAGTTTCTGTATCCAAACATAAAAAATACACATATATATATTACTCATTAATTATTTCAAGCTATATTATATTTTTTACTATTATTAAATTTCTTTCAATTATTACGAAAATGACATATTAGCTGATGACATATTTATTTCGTAAGATGTTATGCTTAAAAGTGCTCTACCATTTTTGTTGATTAATTTAGTATCAGAAAAAATACTTAAAATGAAAAATATGAATAAGTAATAGTTTTTTATTTTATTTAATTTTTCTTAGCCCAAAACAGATCATACAAATGTGATTTTGAAGAAGGAATATGTCCGTTTTTGTTAAATGACCTGAACAACAAGGTGAACTGGAGAGTCAAAAAAGGAAATTTCAAATCTGATGATACTGGACCATCCGTTGACCACACTCTTGGAAATGGTAAGTGAATATCTCGATTCAAGCATTTAAAATTAGACATAAATATTCTTAATATATTTTAAAAAGTTTTTAAATATTTAAATGTTAGGATCATTTGAATTATCTTATAATATTAAATGAAAAAAAAAAGAATGGTCAGTATTGATAATGTTCAATAAGCAATGGTAAATAAAAAATATGTTCAGATATGCATTGTATTTAAATTTTATTGGTGTTCTTTGAATTTATTTAAAATTTAATAAATCTGTGATTGTGATTGTTTTCATTCATCAAATTCTAAATCTTAACAAATATTGTGCAACGATCTAAGGAACATTAAAAGTATATAAAAGAATGCAAATTTTGGTACTTTATTTGCAGAATTCCTATTTAATGATTTCCATAAAAAACTACGAAATCAAAATTGTTCGAAAAATTTCAAGACATTCATTGTTTGACAGTGATTGATATTATTTTTTTTTATTGTAATGAATACTATATACTTTAAAAAAATGTGTACTTTTGTTTAAAACAATATATTTTGGTCTAAAAGCCTCTGAAGCATAAAAATAATACAATCTTCCAACATCCAACAGCTTTTGTTAAGTATAAAGCTTAGATAATTATTCTGCAGTTTTAATAGCTGAGGAATAAGAATCATTTCAAGTTCTTACAAATGTACGAAATAAATCAACGTCGCTATATTTTAAGTTTGGGAATATTCGGAAAGGGATGGCCAAATCCAATTATGACTAGAACAAATAAATCATGTAATGAGAAAACAGTGATTACAGTCTTTGATGCGTATATATTCAATGTGTCCTTTAGGAGTTTAATCATACTGAGTTAAAAGTAATGCAGCATATTACAGAAACAGATTTTATTTGAAAATGAATCTGAAGATTCAGATTCATTTCACATCTTTCAGAGAACTGATTACTCCTTTAAGATAAAAAGTCAGGTTCTTTGGCAATCATTATAAAAACTTTCTGTTAAACCAGTCCACATGGTCGAAGAACCATTCCAGTTTCAGAAACTACCCCCATTGATATTTTAACTTTTCTGGAATATCAAATGTAGAATCAAAAAGCATGTAATTCAGAAATGCTTAAGTGTCATAAACCAAAGTGTCAGTGATGCTTTGTTAGATACTTAAAACTAGTTTTTCAGCAGCTTCATTAGAACGTTGAGAACATTGTAAATTGTGAATATAGCGTTATGGAATACATTTTGAAAACAGAACAAATTAAAATTTATATCCTTTAAATGTAAACCTTAAGAAAATAAATATCATTCCATTTCTTTTATGATTAATTGTGCATTTATTATTCAACAATGATTAAGATGCTCAGGAAATATCGACCTCTATATGAATTTTTGTATATCAACATTTACATATATGCATATTTGTTCCAATTATAAGGCAATTTCAATTTATTTTATAGTTTTAATAAATTTTTATATTTTTGTTTATTAGTTTCATTTTAAATTTCTTTTAAAACAAACACGCATATGAATGGAAGATAAATAAATAGTAAATCAATGAGTTGAAAACAGGATAGCACAGAAAGGAATTAGAGTTATATCAGCAATTTTATAGATTACAAAAATAATAATTTAGTATTATATATAATTTAAACAAAATTATGTAATTTTGATTTTCTGGAAGAGTAATAATTTGGAACTTTGAAGTTTGAATTTATTACCAGTCAGCCCTTTAACATAAGTAAATGAAAATAATTACCCTTTATTAATTTCTTTTCGACAGAAGTGGAATTTTTATTAACTATAATTGCAAATTAGTAATGAGAATAATTTTTCACTTAAACTCTAATAGTGAATACATCACAATTGGATACTGTAATTTTGTGGATTTGGCCTTTGAAAACTGTTACAATTCCAATACAATTGTGATCTAAAAATTTTTTTTTAATGCTATTTTTATTTCAGAAATTGTCATCAATTTTGATTTGTTTGTAAATTAATATGACCAGAAATATAATCTTAAAACGATTTTTATGTCTTTAAGTTTAATCAGGATAATATAAGTTTGCCAAATACATATACATCTATATCTATCTGTCTAGATATGCTTGATATGTATATACTAAAATACTACAACTAAACTCATTTGAATAACAATCCATAAAGGGACCAAAGCTTGCAGAGCTCATATCTGTTCTTATGACCGAGTGTCCTGGGATGCGAAGAATATGTCTCCGTTAGGTGGTGAGCCTAACTTGAAACTCGTAGTGTTTAGTCTCCAAGTATGCTTGGTACTCAGATTTATCCCACACTAAGTCGGCTGAAAAAATGAATTAGCACAATCCTAGTATGGGACCTCGACTTGCGCTTTGATAGCTCGAGCTTATATATGTATATATATTGTTGAAAATCATTTAATAGACCCAGATTAAGTGAAAATTCATCGATAAATGAAAAAAATATTTAGATTTATAATCCGCTTCAAAATAGGCAGTTCAATTTTAATGTACAATATAACAATCATTGCACCCCTATTGGTGCCAAATAATAAGTAATAAATTCTTTTCTCATTTAAATTACCGTATTTTCCTGTATATAATCCGCAGCGGCATATTATCCGCACGGCCGTTTTTTCGAGTAAAAGGGAAAAAAGCGTCGCATAATCCGCGACAATTTTTTCGGCGAATAGTCTAAAACATGTATTGTAATAACATGGATGTCACATAAAATAAAAAAGATGCACAGTAGGGTTAAAAATTTAATGAATTGTATAGAAAAAAAGCATTTATGAAAAATATCAGTCTAGATCCAGTTCGCAAAGTGCGATAAACTTGAGGTGAAAGCGCGAGAACGATTAAAAGCGATAATTTTGAGAAGAGATTCTTGTAAAACTTACCGATGTTTAGCTTCTAATACATTTTAAAAAGATGTTAGACATATTTAAATTAATATATATATTTGCTTCGTTAATATTTAAATGAAAGAAATGGATTATTTACAAATTGCGTATTTTATACAATTTTTTTATACCGTGCGTGCTTTGTTTTTCACTTCACATTAACACATTTGACGTTATTGTTTTTATTTGCTTTCGCTATGGCTTTTAATTTAAAATCTGCTGTGTAACTTAAAACTTTTCATTTCCATATGACGATATATGTATTTGAATATTTTCAAAACGAAACAGCTCACGTCAAGGCAAATTGCAAAATGACGTTAGCGAATTTACAACCGTAAAATCTTTAAGAAGAACCGAATTCGTTTTTGAACGTAATTGCACAAAGCCGATTATAGTTTAAATAACTCAGGTGTGTCCTTGTACCACCTGTTATTTATTTTATGAAACATAAAGGGTATTTCTATCAAAACTTTCTTGTAAGCATTTCTGATGGAGAATGTTTTTTTATCAGATAATCCGCGGCGGCGTATAATGCGCACAACGAAATTCGGAACTTTTTTCACACATAATCCGCGGATTATATATGGGAAAATACGGTAATTCAAACTGAAAACACTTTCACACACCATATTAAAAGTAATTCAGAATTAAATATCTGATTTATATTATTACTTAAGCTTTTGAATCACATTTTTCTTTTATTTCCAGCAAATGGCAGCTACATTTACGTCGATGTAATCAGAGCTAAGACAAATGAAGTGAAATTGCAAACAGTTGTTTTGAATTCCCAATACTGTGTCCGATTCTTCTATTACATGAATGGTGCTGATATAGGTGATCTGATTGTCTCCACTCAAAGCATTTATGGATATGAAAACACGCAATATTTTGTTCGGAGCGGAACACAAGGCAACAGATGGAAGGAGGCCCATTTCCAAGTGTCTTCTATAATGTCTTACAAAGGCTACAGAGTAAGTATTGTTGCCAATCATTGAATCCAAATTTTATATATAGGAATCTTTATACTCCTCATTGTATTATCTTTTATTTATATCAAGTGTCTTTAACACATTGACTGCCAGTCTCTAGAGATGGGGTTGATAGTTAATGCCTTGACATCGAAGTAGATTGTACCCAGAAGCCAACATACTAATAATTGGAAATATGATTTAAAATTATTAATGAAATATTATTATTTTATATCTGTAAATTAAATATTTACAGATAGTTTCTAATCATATCTCCATGCCAATACCAGCAGAAATACCCTACAAGCATTGCTAGGTAAACTAGAGAATGAACAATCAAAAGTGGATTCCGTGCCAGCGCGTGACTGGCTACTAAGACATTAACACACATCACGCGTTGGCGCGTGATTGGCTCTTCAGCAATATCGCCACGCCACGCGCTAACGCGTGATAAGCAGTCAATGTGTTAAGTAAAGTTTAATTAAAATATAATTAGAAATTGCCCGTAATTAGGAATTGGTACCTTTGCTTTATGTATTTATAATTATACATTATTATAGTTGTCAATATATTTACATTGAATTTTTTGTTTCTTGTTTAAAAAAGCCGAAACTGTCATTTTGGCAGTTTTATATAACATTCATATGACGATATCCCTGGCATATCATTTATTTATTTTCATCCATCTCTCTAAAGCAGCTTTATTTTCCAAAAAAACTTCTTAATGTTCAGGCTTTCTATGTATGGTGGTTTCTATCCTGGTTGAATGTACAACATACAATTAATTTCTATTGGCTAATTTCTGAGAATTTATACATATCAATTGAATGTGCTAAATATTACACAAATATTCTACACTTAAAACAATATCAAAATTGACAATTGTAAAACAAAGAATTACTATGAATATTAGTAATAAAAAATCTGAATGTATGAATTCTTGATCTCTATCTTGATCGAATATCTATTAAATAAAACGAAATATATACATTATCAATTGTATGTGTAGAACGAAAGGAAATATGTTTCTATAATGATTGATGATTGAGATTTGGGTCTCAGTGCCTGTTCAATAGGGCATCATTTTTTTTAATCAGTACTTAGTAATTAGTCAAGCTTAATGTACGATTCACCTTGTTCACAGATGGCTGCTAAAGCACGTTAAATAGATCGTGGTCACAATATCCTCTAAGTAAAATAATACCCCTGAGGATAACTCTAGTTTAAGGACTCATCTATTTAATCCCTTACTTATATAATTTACTAAAAATCTCCCAACCAGCTGCTTAACAGTTATAGCTCAATTTTGGGCTAGGTACCAAGAAATATGTTCGTGCAACAAAAAACAACAGCATGTTGAGGTATGCAAAAAAGGCTTATCATTCAGTTATCGATAGAAAAATTTGACAGTTCTCCATTCAACTTGTTCATTCTGTTGCATTTTTCAACTTTTGCGATCATCAAAAGCAAATTGAACTACCTTAACAGTTTGACTTATAAAAACCATCCTCAGTTTTTATTTAAATTTGATTAAAAGTATTGCGTCTATAAAGTTTAAAAATATTTATCAGCTGTGTTTACAATGATATCATTAGCATTTTATATAAAATGACGTACTTGAGTGAGAGCCCTTTCAAAGCACATAAAAAAGATTTGATTATTCATAGAAATGTTAACATGAGTATTACCTTTTACAGTATCGGAGTTCACAAAATCTTGTATGAGATATTACATTATTAGTGATATTTATGGACAAAACCATAAAGTTATATTCCCTCTATGATAAATCAACACTGCTCAAAACAAAGGATATTGCTGTTTTAGGTGGATCTTGTGGCTGGGAAACTTTTTAGTTGATTGATAAGTGGTTGACAGACGTAGTAGGTTATAAGAGAATAAATTACTCATGTTTTACAGAAAAAAAATGTATTTTGTGTACAAAAGGAAAAAAAACAACACAATTTGTGCATATGAGAGAAAAAGAATAAGAGAAGGTGTTTTCTTCAAAGGAAATCATTTTTAGCTAGGGGTATGGTTTCCATAGACGGCCAGCAACACAGATCATCTTTGAGGCATGGAGTCAATGAGGCTATTAATCACGAGTAGGGGTATTCTGTCCCACTCTTCCAGAAGAGATCTTTCTAGTTCTTGGAGAATTTGAGGGGGGTGGTTAGTGGCCAGAAATTCGTCTTCCTAGAGCGTCTCAAACGTGCTCTATTGGATTCATGTCAGGAGAACACGCTGGCAATTCCAGTCGTACGATTCCTTCCTCGAAAAGGAAATCCTCCACCAAGTTAGCACGATGTGGCCTGCAGTTATCGTTCATTAAAATGAAGTCATTCCGATTGTTGCAGCGTAAGGGACTACAATAGGTGTGAAGATTTCATCTTTATAGCGGCCACCAGTCAGAAGTCCATCTCGAATTATATAGAGGTCCTTGCGCCCGTCAATGGAGATGCTACCATACACCAACACTCCCCCACCGCTAAATCTGTAGCCGAGCGAAGATGTTGTTGGAGAAGAGTAGCGTTCATATTTTGGTGTCTCCGAGCCGTTAATACTAAATAACGATCTTCCTTGGGCGTTGTAGCCCGTCTACGATCTTGCCATGGTCTTGGGCCTGCTCTTCCAGTCTCCAAAAAACGGTTTGAGGTCCTGGAAATCATGCTTTGTGACACTCCAGTGGCTTGTGCGACTTCGGCTTGAGTTTGGCCCCCTTCTAACCTACCAACAACTCTCCACGCTTCTGAATCAGTTAAATGACTTCGCTGAGATATCGTACTCATCGAAACAAAGCAGTCACTGAATGCGGATCATCCTTGTCTTCACTGTCTTTTATTCAGTTGAAAGTTAAATTTCATTCACTGCCGCTGAAGCCACGTTTTTGACGTCAAACTCAAAATTAGCATACTCCACAGTTTGAAAATCAGAAAAAATTTGCATTTGTGATTCTCTACTTCCATTTTCAGCAAAACAAATTTCGCTTATATCTTTATTTTATATAAAACTTACAATATCTTTTTATTGTTTTTGAGTAGTGTATTTAATCTTAAGAAAAAGAATTTTATTTTCATACTTTTATGCGAAAATTCAATATGCTTAGGAAAATTAGAATAATTGTTTTTATTAGAGATTTGTTCAAAAATGTAGGAGATTCTTTTCTTGTTTGATGAATCTATAGAAGTGGTATTTCATAAATTGTTAAATAAAATAAACAAGTTTCAAACATAAAAAATTGATGATAACATAAAAATTTGATAATTGAATAGTTTACAAATAAAAAACATTTTATTTGGAATTTAAATTTCCTAATACTAATAATGTAATCTTATATTGTGAAGGTTATATTAAGGATTCGATATCTGATCCAAATATATTGAAATAAATCTGACAAAAATTTCACATTTACCTTATTTATAAGAGCAAAAAAATGAGGAACATTATTAAATTAGTAGTTCGATACCAATGAGAATGATGTTAAAACCATATAGAGAGTAACATAAGAAAGATTCGGTATTGCTTTGGATAGAGCCAGAAGACATTAGAAATAACAACTGATAACAAGTTTGGCTAGCGGCATGTTATGAGACTAGAAAAAGAAAATGTACATAATATTTTTTTGTTGATTCTCAAACTATCTAGTAATTGTTTTTAAGTTTAATATGTACGTATGCAAAATGTTAAGATATTTTTAAACCTTTTAGGTTACCTTCTCGGCTAAAGAAAAACCTTATTCCACGTTATTAGGAAACATTGCTTTAGATGATATTCAACTAATTCCTGGAAAATGCAAGGACACGAAAAGTTAGTAAACGCACTTTTTTTTTTCCATATTACTGCTGGCGATGAAGTTGAATTTTAAACATCATACTTTTAAGTTTTTCATTAAATAAATAGAATTAAATTTAACAAAAATTATTTTGAAGAATTGACTTTTCACCTCTATTTTGAATAAAAAAAAGTAACTACAGCACTAGGTTTAGCACAAATCCAATTAGTTGAGATGTGTTTCTTCGTTCATTTTTACTTCATGATTATTTTTAAAATTTAAATTCCTTCTTCACATACGTCTTAGCAATTCATAATCTGCCACAATTTTCATTTCCTAAGAATTTTTCTAATATTAAAAAGGCATATTACTAATTGCTTATCAATTCATTTTGTTGCTAAATTACATATAAACAGGCTGAATCCTCTGTGAAAAATAAAAACATAAATTAATGATATTTTTGAAATTTTCATATTTATTTATTAAAAAACTAAATACGCGAACTTCAATTCTCAAATATTTGTGAATAATATTAGTATTTCTTTAGTACTTTCAAAAGTTATCAGTTCTTCGAAAATTTTCAATATGTGCTTTCTATAATTAATAAAAGAAATTTAACAGTAAAGTTGATGTGCTTCCTGCAATTGTATTTACATATCTTGACTGGCTATTTATTGTTTTGTGTTTTCTTTCATAAACTTTAAAGCGTTTCATAAAAATAAAAAGAGGTTCTGTTATTATTTATGTTGAAATCTTTGTGATATACATTCTACATTGGTCATTACTCTTTTTTTTACATTATCATCTTACTTTATTTCTAAGAGAAGAATAATCTTTATAAAATTCTTTTTTTTAAAAATTGTGTCCTTCATGTTTCCTCAATCTTTCCTAGTTGCATCAAAAGCTTAAGGGAAAAGATTTTAAAATCATAGAGATGGTTGGACAAATGAATAACAGAAGGAAATTCATTAGTAATAAAATTGGCGCATAAATATAAAATTTTATAATCATTAAAAATAGTATGAGTACAAAATTTGATGATATTTTACATATTTTCTTTGATTTTTAGAAATACTGTATTATTTTCTATTTTGCAAGTATAATATTTCGACTTTGTTAGAGTTATAAGGGTAATTCCTTTTCTTCTAGGAGATGCATTCGGACTATGCAGCTTCGACGATTACGACTGTGGATACACGGCTATTAAAACAAGTTCTGTCAGATTAGAATGGAAAGCTTATTCTAAATCATATACTTCTTGGAGCAAACGACCTAAAGCAGATCATACGCTGGGAACTGAGCGGGGTGAGTAATTCGAAATTTATTAGCACTTTCTGTGCTGCTATACATAAGTTAAGCAGAAAATCTATTTAAATGTTAAACAAAAGTTATGTTTCAATTAATCTAAATTGCTGAGGGCCAGTAACAAATATTTCTATTTGTAAGAAAAAAACAAAGATAGAAATAAACTTGAACTTATAAGTTATAAGATAATGATACACTGGAGTCATTAACAAAAATAAATTTAATGTTCAATAAACAGCTGGATTTCATCTGTATACAAAGTCGATAATGTTTGTCTAGTTTTATTTGAAAGGATTAACCCCCAGAGATTCATATAATTTCCATTATTCTTGTTGAAACATTTTCGGGAGAATACCAGAAATAGCTGGGATGAGAAATGTATGAGCACAGCCAAACCTAGATTAGCCCAAATATTTCTAGTATGAGGCCTAGATTATCTCAAAAACGATTCTGAAATGAATATGATACTAATCTGGATAGCTCACCGATTACTCTATATTCACAATCATTTTCCTCTCCAGGTAGTCATGGATGATAGAAATGTATGGAAAAGTGCAGTGTTGTTTATTAAAATCAAAATAGAACCAACTACAGTAGTGTGCAGTCTTGCAGTAGAGGGATAGGGAAATTTCTATACAGTTGTTACAGATTTCCATCTTCATGTATGTATGTCAATAACATATTCCATTGAAATATTTGTTTGTACCATAGCATGAACTTAAGAAACAGTAATTTTCCTTCGTGTCCAAATAGCGTAAATTTCTCATTGACAAACTTTGTCCTCATCAGGTGTCAGAACATGTCATGAAAACAAATTCTGAACACAACTCTGCTTTAATAAGACATAACAGATATATTTATAACACTACTTTATTTGTGTTCCACAGATAGAGCACAATATACTAGAGTACTCGGGTGTATAATCCATTACTAGGTAGACAAACAGGGAAGAAACCAACTTACAGTGTCCATTACAATTGTTTGCTGAAAATTTGTTATTACTCTTCGATGCAGATTTGTTGCATCAAAAAAATATTTATCTTCTGTGGAAATCATTGCTCTTTTTAAAAAGGTACAGGTCTTCGAACAATTTTGCTGCTTCGATAGTGCTCCGCAAATTGTGAAATGGCAGAATGAAGAATACTGATGAATCGTGTAATATAGGTGATTGACTGTCCTGCTTGAATGAATTTGAATTCATACCTGTGATCCAATCTCTTATTTGTCTCTTAAAAGCTGCTGAAGGATGTTGTTTTGAAAAAAATTGTTAGCACAGTTTTAAACATTTTTTATACGCATTTATTTGCAACTTTTGCATACTCATCTTTTAAGTTTTAATAAATATTTGTGATTAACAGGCTACTCATATTAAGTAGTGCCTAATACAATATACATTGTTAACCAATTTGAAATATTCTAAAATTCCAAAAAAAAAAAAGGAACAAACAAACAAATAAAAATAAAGTGAATAAAAATAAATAAGTAAGCTGTAAAAGACAACAAACTTATAGTATTGTTTTTAATGACTACAGAATTGCTCTAATATTTCATGTTTGATTTAAAGATTGTTCTTTCATTGTAATTTTTTAAAAAGTTTTAAGTGTTTCTTTTTTTTAAAAAAAATAAAATAATTATGGGATATAGTTATAAATGTAATTTATCCTTTATTTTTTTGCCTTGTAACTTTTAAAGCAATTATTTTTTTGCAATATAATGTTCTAACCAACCCAGAAAAAATAAAAATCAAGTTTTCTTGCACAGATGTCTCAGTCAGAGAAAAGCCAAATTTTGTTATCAGTTATATATGTATTCAGAAAACCTCTAACAGGAAATGTGTATTTCCCAACATATTATGTCTCAAAACTCACTAAATATTAATAAGAGTTTATTTAATGGTAATAATAGTGTGATGTGTTTTAACTAACAATAGTAATAATTATTTAACTTAGGTGGATACTGGATGATTGGTGACATGGGGGGCACATATAATGCGGTACAGACAGCGACACTGAACAGTCCTACTTATGATAAACCAAAGCAAGCTTTTAATTGTCTCCATTTCTACATCTACTTGGATGACGCTGGCAATCATTGGTGGTATGGAGGTCCTAAAGAAGCTTATGTTCAAGCTTTCATCACTTATCCTAACTCAAAGATATCAAGTAAGTCTTGAAAAATGTTTCCACTCATAAACCAATTTTCTAAGTGTTACAGTAATTCTGATTCAAATATACATTCACTGAATATTTGACATTAGCATTAAAACTCTGTTTTGATATTTTAAATTAATAAATGAAAAAGATGGAAAAAACTTTTCTCCTCTTAATTAATTCTTTGATATGAAAACAGTTTTTATAAAGTTCTCAAAGTAGCACTTTTTAATTGAAATTTAGCAGTGAAATTGATTGATTGAGTTTATATAAATTTGATTTTTTTTACTTATAATTTTATATGCTTTTTTTAATTTTATATAATTTTTTATTATTATTTATTAATTAATTTTATATTAATTAATTTTATATAATTTTATATGATTTTTTTACTTTTTTTACTTAATAAATGTACTTGTGACAATATTTTTTTCTATTTGAAATCACTATGATTAAAAATAATTTGTTACAAGGTATTTCATCTTTATGAATATATCATTACAAAAATGTAAATATAATTGATTTAAATTTACTTGTTTTCCTAAAAGAGAAATGGCTAACTACTGAAGGAAAGAACACAATTAATAATGCACATTGGACGTATGTGGAGGCTAAAGCTGAAGTTTCTGAAAATTTCCAAGTAACTATTTTAAGTACATCAATTATATGAAATTAAAAACTTTATTCTTTATAAAGTATGAAATGTATCTATTATAACATTCTATATTCCCGATTTATATTGCGTTTGGAAAAAAAAATTTTTTTTGCCAACTGGAGAATGAATGACAATTGTGATCATGATTAAAATTAATCTTTACCATATAGTGAGTCCTTTAGTGAGACGACATAATTTTGAACGTTAACAAACTTTAATCCCCATACCTAACATAGATCAAAGAGACATTAATATTTATGTCTAAACTAAACAAACAGCACAAATATTTACCATAAATTAGCAAATTTATTTATTATATTTTTAAAGAAAAGATTTTTGTTATTTTTTATGAAAGAAATGTTCACGTGGTTAGTTTTTTTGTTTCGCAAATTAAAAAAGTGCTAGTAGTTGAATAGAATTATGGAATTCCAAATATTTTTATTATAATTGGGAAATTGTAATTTTAATCTATATTCAATTTTATAAGGAGGTTTGCAAAAAAATTATTATTATAAAATTAACTCTATTCCAGAAAAATGAAATCTTTGCCAAATCAGTATCATCAAAGTAAATATGTATATTCTGAAACTTTGATGTTTATTTGCTTAGTGCATTGCTAATTTATTTTGTTAACATACTAAAAATATCGGGCATTGAAATGTTTTTCAAAACATTCTTATACCTAAGTTTATTTTAATTTTATTTCTTAAGATAATAATTCAAATAAGTATAAATATGCTCTTCATTTTACTCTGTAATCTTAAATAAAATATAATCATGACCCTAAATTTACGTTGATTATTGACCATTTCAAGCATAAATGCTTTCAAAAAAATAAATATTAGCGATATAGAATAAGAACAATATTTATAAATACCTTTAATTATTAAACATATAACACAATGATTATAGCAATAAATAATTATTAAATCTTCTATGAATGATATTAAAAAATAAAAGGGTGATAATTATTAAATTTGAGAGAATGATTACAGCTTAAAATTTTAAAATCTTATTTAAGATAAAAAAAAATGATTTTGATAATTTTATGAATATATAGTTCATTTTGAATTAATATAAATTTAGGGAAAATAATTTTTCAATACAATTAATTCATCATATAAAAAAAAGTCTCATTTATTGATTTTTTGAAAAGAAGATTCAGAATATATTATGCAATATAAGGATTTGCAATTTCATTTTGTTTGTGAGTTTATAATAAATATTACTGTTTTAAATAGACTTAATCTTTTAAAACATACTGTTATTGTTATATATTTTGAATCATAATTCCAATGTATCTTACTTTTAGTAGTTGTAGAATTTAAAAAAAAATGAAAATATTAAAGACAAAAATTTTGATAAAAATAGTTTATAAGTGATAATGATACTTATGCCAAAATATAATGATGTATTTACCACGATATATATCATTATATTTTGGCATTACATAATGATACATGAGCAACGATATATCATGATATATGAATATAGCGATATTTCATAAATATTAATCAATTGGAATGAAACTTTTTTATAAACATAATAAAACCATTAAAGATTTCACTTTTAGCTAGCAAAACACATTTATAAAAATTTAGTTTATAAATCATAAAACAATTGAATCTGTCAAATAGACTTATAATGGAAAACTAAATGAGAAGTTGCAGCTAAAAGTGCTTTCTTAAACACATGAATTTAAATAAAGATGAAATGTAAAGTTATCGGGAATTTTTTGGTAAAATTAAAAGTTGCTTTCAGCTAGTAATATTTGAATGTAAATATTGATTATAGTGTAATTGGTTAATTTGTGAATACCCTAATTAAACAAAACCATTCATTCAAAAATTTATAAAGTATAAAACTGCAGCATATTACTTATTGAAATGATTTTACAGTGAATCTATGAAGTTTATCATTCATTTTTGAATTTTATCTTTCAGTATATCAGTGAAGAGTGATGTTTTTAAAAATATATTTCATAATTTTAGTATTTAATTATTTATATTAATATTTAATTGAATTTATTTAATTATTTACCTTTGATTGTGTAGGAAAGGTAATAAATATTATACTTTTATTGGATTACTTTTAAAAATGTACTTTATTGTCAAAAAAGTGTAAAATGCAAAGTTAAATGTTTGCAATAAAAACGCTCTTTATGGTATACATCTAGCCTACTTATATCAATGTTTTAAATATTCCATACGAAAAATAATTCCTATTTTAAGATAATAACTTACCCTGAAGCTGGTAAGTTATTATCTTAAAATGAAAAAACCAAATAATTTTGTATACCTTTTATAAAGATTGAACTGAATTCACATTTGTATTAATATTTTTGAATAATAGATCTGTCAAAAGAGCATATATAAAATATTTTTGTAACAATTTTAAAATTTTACAACATAACATTGAAGTTATTGTACTATTAATTATTATTAATTCTTATATTATTGTAATAACGCCTATTTCATCCAATAAAATCTAATAATATTTCTTGTGTTTTGGTCACAGCTTCAATTTATTATGGGTTTACAAACCGATGTAGAAGCAGTTATAGCATTAGATGATATCAAACTTATAGCTGGTAGCTGCCCTGAAGCTGGTAAGTTTGACTTTATATTGTTCAAAACATTTACAATTTTGTATTGATGCAATGAAACATATTATTTGTATGTATTCTTAGAGATATGTATTATTTCTAAAATAACAAACGGTATATAGCTCTTTCCAACTTACCTATATGTAGAAACTAATTAATTACTTGAAATTTTCTCTAGAATTTTCTGAACATTCAGAATTGTTAAGTAGTTAGTAGCAATTCAATATTTATTACATTCAGTTTGATAAATCTGCATATCATGTCTTTTCTTGCACTTGTTTTACCTAAATTAAGGATTTCACTGTATTTATAACTATTTTTTCAATGAAAGAAGCATTTTATATTAAAGACCTATAAAATTTCTCACATTGCGTTTCCTATATTTGATAAATCGGTTGTAATGAATCATTTTGTCTAATTTTTCAGAAATAAACTTTCAGTTGCACAGAACTTTATAGATCCAGAGAGTTCGATAAACTATAGGTGTAGTGACATTTTACATAAATAATTAATTGAAATATGATCAAACAGGAATTTAAGAATTCATGATTCAGAAATATTTGTGATAAACTTATTTGCAATAGAAAAACTTTTTATTGTATCTTAGTTATATATTTCTGTTGCTTATTTATTATTAAAAGATTTTTATCAGTTTAAGTTGCATTTCAAAATTAGCATTGAATTTTGAAAATGATGTTATATTATTATTCGAAGAATCCATTCTAATTTTATTCTAGGTGTTGTATACAGCAACAATATATTTCTTAAAATTTAGTGTTTTTGAATCAACTATTAAAGGATATACATTCATTTAAAAGTTCTGATTGAATGAATATAAATATATACGATAAAGTAAATAAAAAATGAGAAACTTCATTATGAATGTTTTTATCATTCTCAGGATCATGTGATTTTGAGCAAAACAAGTGTTCCTGGACGGATGGAGAAGGAGACTATACCTGGATAAGAAAATCGGGCTCTTCATGGACTAATAATGAAATTGGACCAGATGTGGATCACACTTTGGGAACATATGATGGTGAGAAACACTGAAAACTTTGCTTATTTCCATTGGTGTCAAAAGAAAACACTTAATCTCATTTATATTGTAAATATTTACTTTCTATGCAAGCTGTAAAATGTTTAATACTACAATTAAAAATAACAGACGTCGATCACGTTTCGGGAACAAAGGATTATTAATGATTAAAAAAATGAAATACCTTGTAATTGCTTAATGAACTTGTTTTTTTATAATAGGAAACTACCTGGTTTTTAACACAGAAAACAAAGCTGAAAAATCAAAAGCCAATCTTGAAAGTAATTATTTCCCCCCTCGCAGTGGTGATATGTGTCTTTCATTCTGGTACTACATGAAAGGAAATGATCTTGGAACTTTGAAGGTACATTACTTGCAAAATTCAATTCTATAAAAGTTTATTAGAGTAGATTCAAATAGTTTTTACTCGTAAATTTAATCATGGGCAAATAAAAAATTTATAGCTTAAGGAATGTTTTTAATAAAAATTCCTTATTTTATACATTATTATGTACTAATAATATTTCCATCTGAAATAAATTATTTGTATGGTTCATTATTAATAGAAATATTTTATCTTGAATTGATTCAGGTGATGAGAAAGGATAAAAACATCACAGAAGCAACTTTGTGGGTATTAAAAGGGCCACAAGGAGATATGTGGGAAAAAGGTTCCGTACTCGTGGAAAGTAGCCTGTTACCCAGTCAGGTATGTATTCATTATTTTAAAGATGGACATTCTGTACTTAATTTTGGCATCAATACACAAAATTACCTGATAAATGCAAGTAGAATTAAATTATCATATTGGATGGAATCATGGTTATACGAGTCTCTGAGAGAACGTTTAATAAGAATGATGTAGATGAAATGACTTTTGAAAAAAATTGCTTTCTTTTATAAATTAAAAACAATGAATCAATTTTTACTTACATTGTTAAACATAATGAATTAACAGTGAAGGATTTCAAGACATGATAAAATTGTAATGTGTTTTAGGGAAATAAAAATTTTTCTGAGAACTATTAGTTTTTCATAAAAAATTTTATTTGTTCGTTTAACCAAAGATTTTTATTCAAAATATACTTAGTTTTACATATATATTGATTTTATTGTTTTAGAAAATCGTCAGTTTAACTTATTTTCTCTATTCTTTACCAATTGGATTCCAAATTAGTAAGTTTTCTCTCACTTGAAGAAGTCTCTGTATTAATTTCTAAAAACAATAGAATGTCCATTGTAGTTTTAAATAAAATTAATATGATGATGTTTAAAATTATAATGTGACTATATTGCACTACATTATAATAAGAATTTATAAAAACGTGACATGTTACTCTTGGGGAAATTATTAATTCAAAAGAGATTGTTTGACAATAAGCCAGTGAATAATACAATAATGAATGAATTTATTTACAGGTTGTGTTTCAAGGTATCATAGGAAAGGGAAATAATGGTTTCATGGCTCTGGATGACCTTAATGTAAAAGCTGGAGAAAAATGTGATTTAACACCTACTACAGCATATCCTCGATACGATGGTAGGGTATTGCATTTGAAATACATTTTTATTGGTAATGCTTTGCTTGTCATTTAACTAACTTATCTATTTGGAAGATCTTTAAACTTTAATTCCATATCAGATAGTGCTTAAGTAATAATCTGTAATGCTGAAGTAGTAATAATGCTTAAGATAAGATTCATAGTATGTTGAGTCATTTCAATCATTTCCATAGTTTAAATGTCAGCTATAAATAGATACATATTACTTTTAGAAGTGAATGTTGATAAATTACCTTTTTTGTGATATCATTTGAATCTCTCAACTCTTTTTTGTTGTGATGTTTTCTAAATCGATGAAATGCAGTTTCAATATAAATAGAACTGCAATATTTGTATAACAGAAAAATAGAATGCATAACTGACCAATTTTAGACCACAAACAATTTTTCAATTCTTCAATCTACTTTCTGCCTTTAGATACATGATATTCATCATTCTATACGTTATTGTTTTTAACATAGAAGAAGCAGCAATTTCGGACTGGCTAATGCGACATTGACAATTGAACATTGAATATAAGAAAAAGCATTTAATTTGTGTAAAAATTATATTGCTATTATTTCTATTCTTGCTAAATTATGCCAAATAAATAAAACAAAATGAAGTTTTAATGTTCAATGAAAACATTTGCAATGATTTACAGATTGAGAAATTTATAAGTGCTTAAACCAATGATAAATATTCTTGGTTTAAAAGTTGTGACTATTATGGTTAAATTAAGTTGTTGTTGTTATCGTGTGCCAGCCAGGCTTGCAATGTGGGTTGCGCGGCTCCACTTTTCCAACTGAACCATATTTGGTGTGGAGTCCGACTTCCTCAGTAAACACATGCCATAGGTACCCGTTCATAGGGCAGGACATAGGTACCATTCACACATAACGAAAGGACAAAGACAAGAAAGAGAGAAAGTACATCCATGCCCGAGCCAGGATTCGAACCCAGGTCCCACCCATCTGAAGTCAGGTACGCTAACCACTAAACAGGTTGTGCGGCAGTTAAATTAAGTAAACAAAATATAAATTAAAAAATTAAAACTTTAATCTGTGATGATATATTTCTGTATTTCTTGAAATGATAGTTTTTTAAAATGAATTCGTTTGAAATTTAGATAATGCATATTACTTACTGCTATATTACTGCTTATATTTTCTGTAAACTTTTTTTTTTCACTAATTGTGAAAGAAGGATTTAAAGATTGTGTTCACATGCGGGATGTTTTGTAGAAGCAAAATTATTGGAAAAAATATTAATTTATTATAAAAAATAATCTAAATTGATTTTATAACACAATTATTAAATTTCAGTGATTAGAAAAGCAAATTGAAAGCATATTTAAAAATGAATTTTTATTTAAATTTAATTCACTATAAATAAAAAATTATAAAAAATTAAATTTATCAGAAAAGTATTTAAATGACTTTTAATAAAATGTTTGTATTTAGATGAAAGTAGTAGCATAATAATAGTTAATAAGAATTTTTATAAAAGACTAATATTTTATAAATCAGATATACTTATGTAAAAAATGCTTACGTAATTTTGCTGTGCAACAATTGATTTTGACATGAAATTCAGAAAATATTAGGGTATTTTTTAGAATTGTGTTGAATGAAAGATCAAGAAGAACATAATCTTAGTTACTTAGACTTTTGTATTTGTATGTACAGTTGCCTTTTTTTATCCCAAAATTTTGAAACACTCAATAAAAAATGAAATTAGCAGACATTTGGAATTATGCATTTTTTCATTTTTAAGTATTTGTTTGAAGCACAAATTTAAGTTTTATTAATAATTTCTTTTAAAATATATTATTCTATAATTTATTTATTGGAATATTTTTGTTTTAATTTTTAGTTTTGTTTTTATATAGCAATAGAGAAATTAACATGCACATTTGATGACTTGAACTTATGTTCTTGGAAGCAAGATCTGTCAACACTGAGTTGGAAATTTGGTAACACAACTCTCGTGGAAAGCACTGGACCAAAGCAACCAGTGAATGGAAAAGGTAAGATATTTAAAATACAATCAAAGCTAAACTTTTCAAAACACTGAAGTAATTAAGATGTTTTAAATCTCATTTGGAAGTTATTATTTATTTTGTATTTAATCGTGAGAATTTGCTTTATTATTTATATTATTTTTCATTTTAATTAATCTTTTATCTAATATATATATGGTATAAGATGATAAATAAAAACTCTTTGTTTTTCTAAATTCATTATTTCATAATTATGAAAACTAGTAACTTGTATAAAATAAAATTGTTACATTAACGACTGTTTATTTCAGGATATTATATTTTCATCAGTTCCTATGAAGAAAAGCAATATAATAACCAGAAAGTGGTTAAAATCGTATCACCCATTGTAAGCTCTTTCTATCCTGAAACTGCGTATTTTTCATTCTACTATCACATGTTTGGTGCTCAAGTTGGCGAGTTGAGAGTGTTTTTAGTGCCCATAAAAGACACTAAAACAGAGATGGGCAGGCAAGTTATTTGGAGACGTTGTGGTACACAGGCAGATAAATGGATCCAGTTCAAAGATTCTTTGAATATAATTGAGGGAGATTACAAGGTAGTTATTCTCGACTAAGGAAGATTGTTGATGTTGATTATTTGTTGACCTTATTATTTGCTTTAATAATGTGTTATGCAACTTAAAAATGATTTCAATTTTACGCTTTAATGTGAATTAATTTCATGTATATATCAAAGACTACTACTTGGAATTGTTTTGGAATGACTTCTAATTTCATGTCTAATTAATATACAACTTTCTAGCCAACCTAATTTCAAAATCCAAGATTTGGTAAATTGTAAGTTACTAGTTTTATGATTCTCAGTATTGTGATGGAGATATATAAAGTAAACTTTTGAAGGGACTAAAGAAATTTTCAAACAGAATTTTAAAAAAAGATTTTGCACAATATTCTAAGTTTTTAAGCAGAGCATTAAAATAAGCCATCAGAACTTAAACATAGAAAACATTCGATAAGATTTAAATATTACTTAAACTTCAATCATATTCTGCTCACATTTTTTCATGCATATGCGCATACGTGAACTCATCATACATATTACATTTTAACGCAGTTATGCCCAAAATTTGGCTCATTTAGCTTCCCCTCTGGATAATAGGAATTAGGGAACTCTAAAGCTTTTCTGTCTCAGTTATAAAATTAAATTTTTTATACAACACTTAGTCCTTTATTAATAATATTTGGGAATGTAATCAGAGTATAAATATTTTATCTTATTTATGTTAACTTTCACATCTTGCTATTAAATCCTTAGGTATAAATTTTTGCACCATGACAAAGTATATATAAACATATATATGTATATCATTTGTATGAAATTCTCCATTGGTTCCATATATTTATTGCAAAAAACTATTTTTTAATACAATGGTTCACATGAAAAATTTTATATTTAATCAAATATTTAATGCCATAATTTATTTTTGTTACAATGTCATATGAAAAGTGTGCTAGTATTTATCATTTGATCAAATTTAATTGGGTTCTGTGCTATGTGATTAACAAAGATTAGAAAATGATTCCCTTATTTAGATTATAAATAATTGATGATTTTGTGCTATGATGAATAAATTCCCAATGCAACCTGAATACAAAATAAAACAACTTTGACATTTATAAAAATTGGATGTATTTTTTCTTTTCTATAATTTAATGGAATTATTATTAAAAATTATTTCAATCTAATAAAATTATTAAATTTATTACAGATCGAAATAGAAGCAGAAGGAGGAGCCGGATTTGCAGGAGATATTGCCGTCGATGAAATCATGTTGAGTCTGAAAAATTGTGATGAATTTGGTAAGAATCTTTACCTGTGGAAATAATTTTTAATAAGTACACGGTTAGTCACCCAAATTGCAACACCAAGAAAGACAAGATATATCACAGCAAAACATATTTTGTAGATAACTTGTTGACCAAGTAACAAATGATTAAATTTATAGACTTCTGTGAGGTATGGCTCCTTTCAAAATCAATCGCCAGAGTAGCCGTCATTATTGCAGATCATTGCTGCCACATGCCTTGGCATTGATTTAAAGAGACTTTGGTTGTGTTCTTGGGGTACAGCACGTCAAACAGCTACAACATGTTTCCAAAGTTGATCTTGTATGGCAACTGGGAATATAATCTGGGTCACGATGAGCAACGATGGACCACATATTTTCTATCGGTGAAAGATCCGCAGAGCGAGCTGGCAAGGTAAGCAATTCAATGGTGATAGGTGAAAAGGCTTTGGACAATGCGTGCCACGTGTGATCATGCCTATTGCTATTGAATTATGGCTGTGGACAAGCCTTGAAAGTAAGGAAGGACAATTTGCTCAAACACCTCGAAGATGTAGTGCTGTTTGTTTTAAGTACTGGGAATGCATTTTAGAAGAACACAAGAGTGATATCCAATACCTTCTTGTACAACATTACCCAATGCTGGACTAGTGTGGCAGTGCATACTGCTGCTGTTCAGCTTCCTCTCTCCATCATGATGTTGCAGACAGAAGCATGACTTGTTAATGAAGACAATTTCATTACATTCTGCCATCCACATCCTTCTTTCATCGCACCATTGATGGCGGAGATATCTGTGATTCTGTGCCAAGAGTAGACAAAGCAATGGACGTCTTGCGGACAGACTACTTTGCTGTAAAAGGCATCAAAGGTACATGCAGACACCGGATAATGCATTACAAACTGAATGTGCTATGCTATGGTTTATGATGTGGCTGAGGGATCAGTCACTGCCATGGCCATAATTTCCCTGTCATCAAGTGGTACAGTGAGGTGGATTCAACAAATACGTTGTTCCGTTGTACCCTCCTGCATCCAAGGACCACATATCCATTACAGTTGTTTGGTTTCCTCCAACACGACTACTGATTTTCCTGAGAGATAATCCGCAATCTCAATAGGACACTGTCCTTCCTCTGTTGTACTTGAACAAAAAATGATTGATGTTTTCTGTCAAGCATAATTGATTGTCTAAAGGAAAAAAAAAACCACAAGAAAAACATAATTGTCGAACTTGAAACTGTCGAAAATCTCCAAGCATTAAATAGCGAATTTTGAAGTGACGCCATAGGTGTGCATGATGTGCCTCTGCACTGAAATTCTAATCATTTGCAAATCACTCAAATCATAATGGATGTTGTAAATTACATTTTATTTGCATGCTTCCTTCAGGGTGTTGCATTTCAGTGGTCAGGCGGTGCTATTTAATATAGCATTAGGTCATCAGTCTAATTTAATGTAGTATTAGTAAAGTGATAACGAAGAAGAATTAAGCAATTACATCAATAAAATAATGACAAAAGAAATTAAATCTAGAAAAGTGTTTAAGTTATCATTTAGAAGTTTTTGTAGATAAAAGGTGAAAAATGTTAGTGATTGAATGAATCAATTTGTACAGAGCCGAAAATGTAAGGTAAAATTAAAAAGTAAAAAAAATGAAGAATAAAAGAAAATAAGAATAAATAGAGTAAAACTAAAATATGCTTAATACTAAAATGTGTTTTATTATTTACACAATTATCTACAAATCTAAAATTCTTTTAATTAAGAATAATGTAAATTTATTTCTTTTTTTCACTCCCATATCATATTTAAAATAATTTTTATTTTTATTGAAAATTATTGTATTAATCACGAAATAATATCCAAATACTTTTCATCTTCAAAATATTAATTTTGCATCTGATGCACTTTAGCAGTCATACTTATTTCACGTGTATTAAATCCCATTAGTAATGAATTAAATTTCACAGATAATCGAAATTATTGACTTAAATAAAAATATATATAATGGTAAAATAATCTTTTTTATAGTATATGGGTATATAATTTAATAGCAATGGAGTAACATAGTAAAAATCTAATGTGATTGCAAAGCAATTAATATTTGAAAATATGGTCTATGACATAAGATGTATTTTAGTAAATATTTAACTAGCATAACTGCTATACAGTTATATCAGCTGATATTCCATTGAAATTTGTGTAAAACTAAATAGAATGTGCTCATAATGTGTAATATTCATATAAATTATTAATAGTATGCAAATTTTTTATCATAGAATAAAAACAATTAAATAATCATAAATTATTTCTTCATAGTGGGATGTGATTTTGAAAGTAGTTTATGCGGTTGGAAAGTGGAACCAAATAAAGACGAGACTTTTTACTGGGAACGAGGAGTTAAGTTGCCAAAAGGTCCTGCCACTGATCATACAACATTGACTGATGCAGGTAATTTAATGTTTCATTCGTGTAAATAACATAATTGCATCATTAGATGCAAATTAGTGTTTCATGGAATAGAACTTTGCTATTTGAGCTGTAATATAAACAAGTAAGTGAAAAATAGAAAAGAATAAGAATTTATTTTTTCTTTCTTAGGATATTATTTACAAGCAATAGCTGAACAAGGTGTAACCGTTGATGTAGAACAAACTACCAGTCTTGTCAGTCCTAAGTTTGGAAGCAATTGGGGACCTCATTGCTTAACTTTCTGGTACTACAGACCAGGATTATCAACAGGGAAACTCAGTGTTTATACAAGAATCGGCAAAATAGACAATCTTCACTGGTCAGCAACAAGAGATGTTGGTAAACTTTGGCATTATGGACAGGTGACCATCAATGAAAAGAAATCTTTACAAGTACGTATCTCCGAATTCATTTCTTGTAGTTATCATTTAATGACAATTATTGTAATGATAAAAAAATACAATAATGTGTACTTTGTTCATTAATAAATCTGCACAAAGTACAAACTTATCAATGAACAAATAGTTTAATGAATACAAAGTACTCCAGTGGAGCATTTTACTTTTCATGCAATGCTTACTTGCCTAATAAAAATAGCTTTATTTTAAGAGAAATATGGAAGGACAGACTTATAAATAGGAAAGGAGCATTAACGACACCACATTTTAATGAATTTTTTTATCCATTTTTAGGATTATTTTCGAAGGAAGTCAAATTTATGTCCCCTCTTCACAAGAACATATGGTGAAATGGTCAAAATATGCTGCTTAATAACTTGTTTTAACGAAAATCTCTTTGAGTTCTATATTTGATATTTGTAGGCTGTTAAAAATCGAATTCCGAAATCTTAAAATTTACTTAACAGATCTTCAATTCTAAGTGTCCTTATTTAGAATACTGGTTACATTGTCAAAATATATTTTATAACGATGGCATTCTTATTATTCATTTATTTTTCAAAGATAGAAATAGACACACTTCTCAAAATATGATTACATTATATACACACAATAAAAGTATCAATTCATCATATTTATTAACACTCAAAAAAGTGTTTGCTTTTGTAAAGTTATATCAGGTAATTTTTTACAGTAAAAAATATAAATAGAAAATAAATTTTTGATGATGATGTTGATGGTAGCTGAGCTATATTAAGTCCATGAATTTATTCACCCTAAAAAAGTCCAAAACCATTATTGGATTATCATATAAATTTTTTCTAAAGTTTACTAACGATTTGTATTATAGTAAATTTTAACCATCTGTACGCACAGTAATTTTTTTCACAAGAACGTATTACATAGTCGACAAGTTTTATTTGTCAACATAACACATAAATTCAAAACATACATGAAAATTTTGAGTAGAAATGCATGTACTAAAATGCTTTTAAACTAAAAATCCAGTAAGAAACATTACTGTGATGTCCTTATATCCTATTAATGATTAATTATAGAATAATCTGTAATATAAAATCAATAAAATGTGAATTTGTTTTCAGCTTCTGATACAAGCAGAGAAAGGATCGAATGATGATTTTCAAATGGCGATTGATGACGTTTACATCAAGAACAGCGTTTGTGGGGAACCAGCTAATTGCAACTTCAACAACGATTATTGCAGTTATTTTCTTAATGACACTTCTGATTTTGCATGGCTCCTCGGCACCGGAAGAGTTGTCAACACTCAACTTATAGACAACCCACCTGCTGATAACAGCGTCGATGATGGTAAGTACCAATTAGTACTATACATCAAGTTTAAAAATTCTTTATTACTCCCATTATAACAGACAATCAACAATTATTTTAAAATTTCCAATAATTTATATAATCAAATTACTAGTTCAATAAATTTCGTCACTTCAGAGCATTTAAGGAATATCAAGAAGTTTAATTTGATTCGTTAAGAATAGATATATTTTATAGGAACCACAGACAGGAATAGATATGTATATACATATTAATTATGCGTATATGTATTAAGATAGAGATCGTCCTAAATTGTTCCAATGATATTTTGGGTTCTAACTATATGTGCAAAAAATTTTCATAATCTCCATATTTTTGTAAAATATAGTTTACTTAAGATTGATGAAATTGGTGCTGTTTATCTAGTCTAGTTTTTAATGCTGGTAAGTAAAACATGAGCAATAAAATTGATATTTTAAATAAGTATGATTCTATGAGTCCCCTTTTTTAAGTATTCTTTCCAATATGCAGTTATTTCTGTAATGTCATAATTCTTCATTGTAGCCCATAATATTAAAATTTAGTATTTTGCAATGAAGATTAAAATCGTTATTAAATAATTTCAACTTTCTGATTTATGAATCACGAATAAAAGTTTGTGTAGATCCCCTAATTACTTTATACTTTCTTTAGATGTAAAAAAATATAATTTGTTTTAAATAATAGTATAATGATTTACTATTATAAATAAAATGTAGCATATTCTTTAATCAAAATATTTGTTTATTTTTCTTAAGTTCATGGAAAAAATCGATTTTAAGTTTCAACAGTATATCTAGGGACAATCACATTCACAGTGTGTAAATCATTAAAGATATCCCAGGAAATAAGCATTTTTTCCAGAGATAAAGAAATGGTTGAACAACAAAACCTATCAGTTAGCATGATGAGGATATATCATTTAAAAGTATTTTATAATGTTTTGCTTAGTTTTGTTCAAATACTTATCAAATTAATCATTGGATTAATTTGATATGTATTTTCTTTATTCAGGAATGTATATTTATGCTGATATGACGTCACCTAGTTTAAAACCAGAGCAAAATGCAATTTTGGTGGGAGAAATCTTAGAAGGTCCATCAGTTCAAGTTGTGTGTGTCACTTTCTATTACTTCATTGCTGGAAACAGTAAGTGAAATATTTTTATTTAAATAATCCCCTGGACATGAGAAATAAAATTTTAGTACAAATGACTTTGCATGTAATTCATATATACTTAAATAACAGTGACGAGAAACTCTACTTGAGTGTAACACATTTACTAACAAATATTTAAAGCAATACAAATAATATTACCGCACATCGCTGAAGAGTTGAATGAACCTTAAAATTATTTTCAGTATGTTTTATCTTTCTCCTAACAATTTAAATTTATGATGTGTTAATGCTCTGTAATAACGTACTACTAATGCTAGTGTACTCTCGTGTGTGTGCCTGTGATTTACTCATTTTTCTTACGTGGAGCTCAAGATTTTTGATTCTATAATTTCTTCCATTGAAAAACTTATAAGTCTTCTTAGAGTTAAAATTTATGTATCACTATTGTTTGTATTTTATTGATATCTTTATAAAATTTGGGAATAATTTCGAAAAATTTATTTATCAGATTTATTATATTTATGAATGATTATTTTTTATGCAAATGAGTAAAGGTATTTATTTTCATTAACTTTAACCATTACAGATATTTATCACTTAAATTTATTTTTATGGCCTTAAATGCATATTTTGAAATTTTTTTTTATAATCATTATATTTTTTATCATGCTTTTACATAATTTAAAACCTAATGTGCTGATTAAAACATTTCTTATATCAGTAATCTTTTGAGATTAGTCTTTCAAGACATTTCAAAGTCACCAAATATTCATTATTATAAATTTTATTCTAAAAAATAAGTTTTAACTACTTTTTGCTTTATTTTTATTTTAATAAATTTTTTTATCAGTTTAAAAGGATTAAAAAACATTTTTGCTAATATCAAAAGTATTCATTGCTTCACAAAATAGATACATTTATTTAATAATTAATATTTGATTGAAAGAATTCAATAGAAAGTGAATAATCACTTTTTAAGGATACTATGTGCTGTTTTATACTTTTTTTCTAGGTTTTAGGAGTTTGGTGCAATCATAATAATTCCATAATTTTGTCAAAAGTTGTGTTTCTTAACTGTTCTCTCATGGACAAAGATTTCATTAATGGTTTAATACAATTTCTGCTTCATTTTTACAATTTATTAATTTTTAAATAACCATTGCATGATATATAGTTATTATAAAAATATTTTTGAAATTATTTTAAGTAAAATTTTTCTATTTTTATGAATTAAAAGAAAAACGATTAATTTCCTTCAAGGCTTAATAATAGTTGTATCTACGAATATTGAAATTATGGCCACTTAATTAAAAGTAAAATCTATTTTTTATACCCAAGAAACTCTTAAGTGGTCTCTTAATATTTGTTTAATTTATAACAGCAAAAGTTCCTGCTTGATTTCAAAATTAATCTATAATAATCTCATTACGTTTCTTTTCAGATAATCGAACTCTTTCTGTTGGAAAAATGACTCTCGATAACACA
>JAPDSC010142182.1:0-13321 GCA_026290005.1 Latrodectus geometricus
TGAAAGCTGCAAATGGTTTTTAACAGGAATTCTCTTACCCAGTCTTGGTTACCAGCATAATTCTATTCTTCTCCTGAAGATATAGATAACAAAATTGGGGAAATCTTTTCTAGTGTATCTGATTGCAATTCCTATACTCCTCTTTTCCAATAACATAAAATTCGTGCTTAGAGGATCATGATCGAAATTGGGACCATGAATTTTTGAAAATTGCATTCCTGCTCGGTATTGTAGTCGTATTTGTTTGACGATACCGAACCCAATATTTCCCTTCGAAGACATTTGTCCTTAAAGAGAAAATGGATCGGAAAATATTTTAAGAAGTTTACTCATCCGTCTATTTGGTAGACATGTACACAGAATACAGCTTTTGCGATGTTAGATAATTATTTTTTATCTAGCGAAAAAATCTTCCAGTTTCAAGAAGTTGCATAAAAAATGTAAAATTCTGCAAGAAACAAGATTCGACCTCCGATGATACCGTAGACTCAGAAATGAGGTTGAACTTTCAAGCGATACGATTGTCAGTATGTCACTCGACACAATTTGATGACAATGTCAACAAACAATATTATGCAATCTCTTCAAGTTTTGGCCATGCAATCTTAAAACTGTCACAGTCGAATTAGCAAGTTTGGAAAAATAATCCTGTTCAGCAAGAAAAAAAAATTTTCATTTGCAAATGAGGATTGGAATTTTTGTTTCTAAATACGATTTCTGAATTGGACAATCGTTTTTTCCTTAATTATTACTTTTGATCTATTAGGTTAAGAAAAAGTAATTCATTCTTGCTTTAGCTGAAAGCTGCAATCATTGATATCTCACAAAACATCTATCTAGCAATTTTAGGTTTATGCTCCTTCAAAAAATTTTAAACTTTTTATGCTATGCAAATCTGAAACAAGTTACATAAAGTTCACGTAAAAGTAATGAATTTCTCGTAGCCCAACCTAACACATTACTTTGCTATATTACCTATTCTGTAAGTATGTAAAGCTCATATATTTTATTATTTTAAAAAAAAATTCAAAATAACTTTGAATGTGTTAATGCATTTGTAGAATATATATAAATTAACCTCCAGGATATAAATCTATGATTTTGAGAATTCATATAGATATCACTTGGTTTCAAGTGATATGAATTGAAAAAATAAAGTAATATAAACATTAGGAATACTTCAGAAATAACATTTTTACGTAAATATTGAACCTATTAATTTCGTGTAAGACAGAGTAACCAAATTCATGATAATCTGAACGAACCATTTAAATAAAAGCAAAGTAGAAAACAAAACTAATTATCGTAAAAATTCAGTTTTTCAGGATGCGTAAAAGTATAAATTTATGTTAGAATTTAAAATTTAAATCTACAAAAATATGTGTTTTCAAAATATGAAGTTATTAAATAATTTTTAAAGCTTTTATATTGTTATAAATCCTTTATTAAAAATATAAAGCTAAAATTTGTTAAAATCCTTTATCTCTCATAAAAAAAAACAAGTGTTAGAAATAAATTGGTACTTCAATCAACAAATATGAAAACAAAGTCGTATAAAATTACATGTAGAAAATTAAAACTGTGCTTTACATACTTCATTAAAATAACTTAAAAAATTTTTAACGAGTTTTTCATATTTCATAAAAGCAGTCGTGATAAAACAACTACAATTTATAATAAATTTCATCAAATAAAACAAATGAATGACGTTTACAGTGAATTCAAAGCAATGACGTGATGATCACTATAAACATGAGTTAGAAGTTTTGATCGTTTGTTTGGTTGGGTTTAATGGCATAAGGTCCAAGGACATGCTGCGCCAAGACTAAAATTTTATTTTTTTGTTTTTTTTTATTTTCTTCTTATTATTTATTTAATCAACCCAAACAACGTTAAAATGTAATAAAAAACAAAAATCTATGTATATAATATTATTAAAATTTCAAAGTGTATAAAATATTTTAAAATGTAAAAAAAATTAAATGTAATGTAAGAAACCTATTGCTCTTAAAAAGGCAAATAGGTTTCTGTAGGGTGGATCCCCTAGTAAATCAGACATAGTCAAAATATCATTTTTAAAAAACTGTAAACGATGATGGTTAAAATAATGACATGAAATTAAAATATGAGAAACAGTATATGGTTCATCACACGTTTTACACCATGGATTTAATTAACTTAAAAACAAATGTCTATGTGTGAAACGTGTGTGTCCGATACGAAGGCGAGTCAATCGAACATCGGCACTTCGTAACGGTAAAATTGATGATGGAATGAGGTATGGGAAAATGGCACATAATTTATTGGAGACCTGCATACTCCATGACTCCTGCCAGAGAGATTTAACAAATGTTTTAACAACCCTTCTCACGTAGAAAAGAGGGATAGATGAATGGAGTAAGGACGATGCAGCTTTAGCGGCTGCATCTGCCTTTTCATTTCCCTCTAGACCTACATGTCCTGGGATCCAAAAGAAAATGATGTCATAACCCTTACCAGCAAGGGAATTCAATGCTCCAAAAATCTTGGACACAACAGGATGACAATAATTTGAATTTCTCAACGCTTCTAATACACTCAAACTGTCAGTATATAGGCAAAGTTTATGACAATTTCCTGTATTCACAAGCTGAAGGGCTTGATAAATGGCCGTAGCTTCAGCTGTAAAGATGGGGCAGGACGTATGGAGGCTGTAACCATAACTAGCATTAGCATAGAATATGCCACAGCCAACATGTCCTGCACTTTTAGAACCATCCGTGAATACCGGCGTATATGATGAATACTGTCAGCGATGATATAGATATAGCTGTTGAAAAACTGTTGAAGTTGTGTTCAATTTTCGAAACTGAGCAAATGGATTAAAAATAATAATCTGTGGATCATACCAGGGTGGATGTGAATGTAAGTCCGTTTTAGAAAAACGGACATCATATAGGTCTGTTAAAAACAGTTGAGTTTTAGCTCGAGTGAGAAAGGGTTGTATGCTATAAGGTCGAGCATCATATAGTCTCTTTAATGCAGGAGAAATGGCCAAGGAACGTATAGGATGTTGTCGGTCAGACATGACCTTAGCGTAACAATTGAGAGACGGCTGCATTCGTCTCAGGTCTAAAGGCAATTGTTGGCAAATCACATACTCTGGACGGGTGACGTGCGGAATGCACCTGAACAAATTCTCAAAGCAGAGTGATGCACAATGTCCAGTCAGCGTAAAACAGAAGACCTAGCAGATCCATACACAACACTTCCGTAGTCAATACGAGATAAAATTAGTGCTTGATAGACTCGAAGGAGTGACAAGTGATCAGCACCCCAAGATGCATTCAAAAGCACCTTGAGGATATTAAGCGATCGCTCATACTTCTTCCGCAGATGTAAAACATGCGGAAGAAAGGTCAACTTTCGGTCAAATGTCACACCAAGAAATTTAATCTCGTTGACTACAGGTATTGTAGTGTTGTTCAGATGAATAACAGGATCGCTGTGAAGATTGGTCTTCTTGCAAAAATGGACACAGCAGCTCTTACTAAGAGATAGTGTGAAGCCATTCTCTGCACACCATGCAGCTATTTTATTAACAGATGTTTGTAGTTGTCTCTAAATTAAACGCATGTTTGATCCTTGGCAAGATATTTGCAGGTCGTCCACATACATCGTGCCATGAACTAAAGGTGACAAAAGATGAAGAATGTGACTGATGTAAAGGTTAAAAAGAGTGACACTTAAAATAGAGCCTTGGGGTACACCCTCGGCTTGAATAAAAGTATTGGATGTAAAAGTTCCAATACGAATTTTAAAAGTACGGGAGCGTAGAAAGTTTTGGAGGAATATCGGGAGATTACCCCTAAAGCCAAAATCATATAATGAACGGAGAATTCCATATCGCCAAGTACGGTCGTATGCCTTCTCGATGTCGAAGAAGATGGAAACCAGATGGTTTCTCCGCACAAAAGCGTTGCGGATTTGGGTTTCCAAATAAGTTATGTTATCTAGAGTGGATCTCCCTTTACGGAAGCCAATCTGATTTACATGTATACATTTATTTTCTTCTAAGATATGCATGAGACGGGCGTTGACTATACGTTCGAGAGTCTTACAAAGGGAACTCGTCAGAGCTATTGGTCGATAATGTGAAGGATTCGAAGAATCCTTACCAGGTTTTAGGATAGGAATCACTATAGCTTCGTTCCAAAGTGATGGAAACGCATCTTCAGTCCAGATCCTATTGAACAAAAGCAATAAGTTCAACAGGGAGTCTGGACTTAAATGTCGAAGCATAAGATAGCTAATTCCATCAGGTCATGGACTGGTATTATTGGCTTGCTGTAATGCTCGCTTCAATTCTAACATCTGAAATTCGCAGTTAAAGCCTGTCTATGGTTGAAAAGTCTTAGGTAAAGCCTGTCTATGGTTAAAAATAATTGGTATTTTCTCAGCTCGACTCTTAGTCCTTAAAAACGAAGGACTATAAGAGTCGGCGCTTGAGACGTTAGCAAATGTTTCACCAAAGACGTTAGCAATGTCTACAGGAGAAGAGTATATAGCAGCTCTGGTTTTTAAAATAGGAATTGCGAATTCTCTATAAATACCATTGGCTGCTTTTACTTTTCTCCATAACTGCTTATTAGATGTGTAAGATGTTATTGAAGAAACATAGCAAGACCAGGATTCCTTCTGACTTCGTCGACGAGATCTGCGAGCTAATGCTTTTGCTCTCTTAAAGGCAATAAGATTCTCCGTTGAGGGGTACCTCCGGAAAAGCCCCCATAACTTCCTTTGTTTTTTATATGTTTGTTGGCATTCATTGTTCCACCATGGTTTGCAACGCCTTTTTGGTGTAGAAGAACTTTTAGGTATTGCTGTATTAGCTGCACTTATAAGTGTTTCAGTGACTTTTTGTACGGCATTATCAATATTCTCGATCGTTACCATTTTATTTTCAACGACTGCCAATTGTGTAAATAACGTCCAATCTGCCCGACTGTACACGTAAGTAGGTAGGCGATGTCGCAAACTACTACCTCCAGTCTGAGAGATGACGAGTGGGAAATGATCGCTGTTATGCAGATCATTCCCAACTGTTAAATTTAACAACGGCAGAAGTAACGGTGAACAAATGGCGAGATCGAGAGAATGAAATGTCCTTTTGGGTGTGTGGAAGTATGTTTTCTCGTCGGCATTCATCAGACAGAGGCTGTTATCAGAAATAAAACCCTCAATCTGACGACCACGAGAATTGGTACCATCACTTTTTTACAATGTATTATGGCCGTTAAAGTCACCGAATAACAAATATGGTGAAGGCAGCTGATCAACTAATGTATCAAGTTCTTCTTGGCGGATGACATCATGTGGTGGTAAATACAAGCTACAGACTGTAATCAAATATGTTGTATGAATTCTGACAGCTACAGCCTGTAGGGTTGTATTGATTGGATGGACAGTGCTGGGGAAGTCATTAGATGTTAGTATGCAAACACCTCCAGACACTGCACCATCGTCACGACAGTCTTTTCTGAAGCATTGAAACCCACGCATAGAAATGTTATTGTTAGACTTCAGGAAAGTTTCCTGAAGTGCCATGCATGCGGGGTTATAAGCTGATATAATAGACTTGATGTCATCAAGATGTGAACGCAAACCATGGCAGTTCCAACAAATAAAGGAAGTTATTATTTAAATTGAAAAGCTCCTCCCCCGGAGCTGGAAGGCGCGTCTTCTATCATTTCCTCGAGCGATAAGCTATCGTCCGAGGGATGAAGAGAGACAGCATCAGCTTCCAGGGATGATGTGGCTCTACGGGTGGATAAGGAGGACTTTCGTGGGCCCTCCTTTGCAGATTTTAATTTTGAGGCTTTTACGCTTCGAGATTTAGCAAAGAAGCTTTTCTAAATAACGTAGATGTTGATTTTGGCCTTTCATTTGATGATTGGGGTAATCTCATTGCAGGAAGTGGCAGGTTATCGGTTTGTGTACTTGAACACTTGGTGACTTTCTTTGCTGCGGCTGCATAACTCATTCCAGGCTGTGGCGTACGAGAGGCAACAATTTTCCTAGCCTCAGGATAGGTAATATTGTTTTTAACCTTTAACGTGGTGATTTCTTTTTCGTGAGCTCATTGAGGACAACTTCGAGAATAGGAGGGATGGTCACCATTACAGCTGACACATGCCTCCTTTGCTGTGCAGTTCGAACTATCGTGGCCAATTACCGCGCAGCGAGAGCAGGTAAGTTTGCCTCTGCAAGCGTTTCTCGAGTGTCCAAAACGCTGGCATTGAAAACATCACAAGGGATTTGGAATGTGTTGTCGAACGGGTAAATTCAAGTAAGCAACTTTTATTTTGTCAGAAAGGTCTGGGGTCGCAAAAGTCAGAATGAGATGTTTAGTGTCAATGAACTGCCCATCTCTTCTGACTCTTATGCGTTCTACTCCACAGACCTTTTGACTTTTCAAATTAACAAGAATTTCTTCCGTCGACGTGTTCAACAAATCTCTTGCGGAAATCACTCCACGTGAAAAATTTAAACTTCCGTGAGGCAGGACAGTAACCTCTATATTTGCCATCAATGTCATATCTGATACTTTAGCTGCCTGGGTAGAGTTTGTAACCTCTATCAATAAGTCACCAGAACGTATTTTCCGAATACCACTGACTTCTCCTACAAAACCCGATATTCCTTTTTGTATTAGAAAAGGGGATACTTTTTCAAAAGAACCCACTTTTCTTTTAACTATAAAAAATTTACAATTGGATTCATTCAATAAATGCTCCCGTTGGAGAAAAGATAATTTTTTGTTTTCCATAGCATTTTATTAAAATTTCGGGACCTGACCGCACCTCCCACCACCGAGTCCAACAAGGGGATGCAGACCAGCTGCACCAGTGCTAACCCGATCCTATACTCTCACAGTACATCCCTGTAATGGCCTCCATCCTTAACGAGTCATCCAGCAGATGTACCGATCGCTTGATCCATAAAGCCGATTGATGTGCCGAGGACCACAACACACCTCCCGTTTACCTGAAGCAGAGGCCAAAGCAATGTATTGGTCTCTGGGAGCCTCAATTACCAGGACCCTCCTTTCCAGAGACACGGGTCTCCACGCACGGCAAACACGTAGGTGATTTAGTCCCCAAGAGAAGCTAATAGCAACAGAGCGGCGACAGCTACTCAAGGGAAGCCCTCAACCTCTTATGAGGCAACCACAATGAGGGAGAAAAGGAAGAAAAAGCAGAAGGGGAGAGGAGAGAAGAAAAGAAAGATGAGAAAAGATCACTGGGGTACCTCGGGATTGTGACACCCGTGTTTACTTAAAGAAAGTAAACCCCCTGAGGGGTTAGAAGTTTTGAAGGAACCCAAATTAGGAAAACTACGAGATAATGAATTACTCACTTACATTCTAAATAACTATGTATGATGACGTCTTCACTTTTGAATTCCAAATTCCTATATTACATATCACATCATTATATTGTCAATTCTGCGAACGTGTTCTTATATACTGTACTAACTCAGAAACAAACTTTTCTTGAATATAAATGGTTTGAACTCCTAGACAATTATTACGATCAATAGCCTTTTTTATTCGATTTATTAAACAATAGTTCGGATCGTTTCGAGTCAAAGCACTTACTTCTGGGAAATACAGAGAAAATAATTCTCTCAATTTGTAAAATTTTTGATGGATATTCTTATGTTCTCTCCATTTTTCTAAGAAAACTCTTTGAACATTACACAAGCTGTAATTTTCCTTTGCAGCTTTATTTCTAAACATTTTTACTGAATGCGAAATATATATCATTTCAGATACCGTAAGTTCTGTTTCAGTAGCAATCCTTTCCAACTCAGTAGCAGTCAATTCGTTTGATAATTCTGATGCATCCATTTTGGAAAATAAGATAAGCGAAAGCTCACAATTCAGGTTCAAATACTTTTCAGATACCTATTGTTTCTAATGTACAAGTACTCAGTAGTTAAAGTTTTTTTTTGTTTTTATAGTAGGTTAGCTTGTTGTATATTATAATCGACAATATACACTGCTCATAGCCAATTGCCTTGCAAATTTGAAAGATGGTCAGGTGATGTAGTTGATATCTGAGCTGGTACCAGTCACATTCATTCATCATATAATATGTTAAAGATATAAAACCCTACTTAAACTGCAGTGAGTTGAGTTCTTTTTTCGTATGACTACTAACAGAATAACCTTTAGTAAACTATCTTTTATATAGCAATGATATAATTTTTCAGAATTACTATGTATGACAAACAAATCAAAATGCAAATTCATGACACTCCTGTCTACATGAATGATTTGACGCTAGACCAGGTGTTCTGCAGCTTTATTGTACTTCTTAATTTGAATAACGTGGTTGTGAATTTGAGTTAAATATTTTTGACAGTTGAATTTTATAGGACAGGGGTGGCCAAACTTTTGGGATCCGGGTCTACTCCACATTTAAAAAATCGAAGGTGGTCTACCAATGGCAGAGCTAAATTAAGGTACATATTTATTTTCGGTAAAAAGAAAAAATTGTAAATTATGTAATTTTTGTAAAAAAAACTGGATATTAATATTTACAAAATAAAAATTTACAGACGAAAATAATCAAAGTATTCATATATCAAAAAGTGACCATCCTATTCACTTCGATTAGTTGAAATTTGGCACTGCATATCTGCGACAAGTTTATCAAATTGTGGCTGGTATGATCTTCTTGCAATGCATAAACACGAAATCAAATGTTCATCTGTTAAATGTGACCAATGTTTATTTTTTGTTCATGGTTGAAAAAGCTGATTCGCAAACAAATATCACACACAAATATCAAGTGAATTAAATCCATTGTTTGAAATGGGCGTGCATGGTATAAGCCATTTACAGTTTTTCATATTAATTTCAAGCCATGATTTTTGCATTTACCGATTTATATTTTTGACACAGACATTTTAACCATGTAGAATTTAGCAAGAGAGCCACCCCACAGAAACCTTTTTGCCTTTTTAGAAACAATAGGTTTTATTCATTTTGCTTAAATAATTTCAGGTAATTTTTTAAATTTTTATTTTTACTTTCATTTTATTATAAATATTTATTTTAATTAAAATATATGCATTTATTTTTGTATTTTAACCTTTTAATGTTGAGCTTGTGGAGGAGTTTTTTTAAATTTTAAATCTTAGCACATCTTGTTCTTTTTGGACCTGGACCCAACCAACTATTTCTCGTTGAACCTTTCGGTAATGAAATAGCAGACAATCTTGCTAAGAAGCTTTCCAGTCGTCCAATCTTCGAAGCTTATCTACATTTAACTATTTTTGCACAAAAATAATAAATTAAGCTTTGGCTGGAACTAATTTCTGATGTAGGGATAGGGATCCAGCCTTATTTCTAACATTAAAGTATCAGTAAAATATGCATCACACTCTTGCGTTTTGCCCCAGACCACATGAAATGTCTTAAATTTTTTTAAGGTGAGAAACATTACCCTTTTTGTCAAAAATGCCACCAACAATAAAATTTCTGACAAATATAAATTTTTGTTTCTGATAAATATAAATTTTTGTATTTAGCAGAAACCAAGTGATTGCTAAATACTCTTTGAGAGAAAATTTATTCTTCTCTTTTGTCTTCTACTTATTTAAAAGTGAGTGAAATCTTGGACTTTGTCTTGGGCTGGAGGTTAACAGCAGCATTCAAATTTTCATACTCTTTCTGATTATTTTCCATAGTATTTCGAAACGAGTTCAACTTACATGCAAATTGAATCAATGTTTCTATAAATTTCAAAACGTTTCTTAGTGATACTGTATAATTTTTATGAAATTTTATTAAGTTTTAAAAAAATTTTACATAAACTTACCGAATTTAATTCTTGGAAATAAACTCGTATATTATGAGTTTAAATATAAACTACACGTTACGTATGATTACTGAACGAATGCATATGGTTTATTAATTAAGCGCATAATCTGATTCTCATTTATGAATAATAAGATATAATCTATGAATTAATTAGGCTTACATTAAAACTAAAACAATTGGTAAATGGTATGATGGAACAAGTTTAGTTTTAAATAAAATGAACATAGTGACAAAGAATCTAAAATTCATTGTGTTGTGTTTAGTTGGGAATCTCGTATAGCTTTTTCCAAAGCCAGATTAAAAAACAAACATGAAAGAGTGACTCCCAGTTACAGATCCTTCTCAGTATAGAAAGGCTTTGAGAATAAGGACAAAATTTTAATTTGGCATTTTACATTATTAAGTGTCTTCCTTTTCAGATGTATCACTTTCATTGGGATGTTAAATTCAAACATAGCTTAAAAGAATCTTTCCCTATTGATGCTGTTATATGTAACTGCAAAATCAATGAACAAGGGGTAGATGTCTATGTTAAATTCCCATGCACACTCCAAGATTTGTTTGTAGTGTGTATTTGATCAGTAGTTGTTCTTTTCCTCTGGAAACCACATTGGTAATTTCCAATGTTCAGAAGTTTGTTTTTTTTCCTAACGGTGGCGTGTTTGTTTTTTTTCCTAACACAACAAGGCCGGAGACTACTACTGATTTATCATCACCCGGTGGGGCACTTGTGATCCAAGTCATGGAGGCGAGCTTCAGAAATGTACCAAAGCAATCTTTTGTATAAGATGGTGAAGAAGATTTTATATGCTGTAATTAAAAGATCAATTCCTCTGTAATAACAATGTTCTAGCTTGTCTTCTTTTTTATTAATAGGACAGTAGGTATTTTCTTCCAATTCAGTGGGCCTTTGCTCCTGCATCCAAATATCACGAATAATGTAATAGATTACTTCAATAAGTTTTGTTCCGTTAGTATTTTTAATTATCTGTTTTGATTACCATCTGGTTCACCCGTGTTTATTGAAAGAAAGTAAACCACCTGAGGTGTAACGCAAGACAGATCTAGGAAAATGAATAATATAACTGAATATCTTATGATACTACGAATTTCATTCCTGCAAACTAACTCAAAGTTCTAATCAACGTCAGTCAAAAATATTTTTGTTAGTGTTATGAATTAATAAGTTTCTCGATAGTGGATCTTTAATTGCTCAAAGAAAACAGTCTGCAGATTTTTCGGTTATTAGTCTCAAAATTAAAGAAATTATATAAGATCAGATGTATTTGGATTGTTTTAAAGTTATAGAATTTATCTTAGTCACAATTTCTGAACCATTTTAAACTCTGTTTTGAATTTCCCAATAAAATTTCCTATCAGCTGAAGGATGTGGTAAATCAATCAAGCACCCGATGGGAATTTGTTTGAAAATTTAATTTCCATGGTTGTTTTCAATGCAATTTGATTAATTGGATTAGAGCTTGAAATATAAAATTGATTCTCCATTGCTGTTAGTTTCACTACAAATATGGTAAATGAACGGCTGACCAGATGAATTTCCATTTATTTAAAAGGCCATTCACCTTCTTGAATAAAATTTCATAACTGGCGAATAATATGTGTGTGTATTCCAATATCGCAAATCAATTATTCAGTCATATGTATACTTTGAATTCTGAAACATACCGTCCAATTTCCTTTAATCATTTGTGGATGGGACAGAACTCAATTTCTTTTACTTCGAAGTGATTTGTCCTTAAAGAGGAAACAGAGAGCGAAAAATATTTTTGATGCAATTTAACAAGTAGCTAAATAACTAGAAAGCAATTTATATGTTTTTTTCTTTTTTTTTATCGGATGGACTTATCGTTCCGAGAATTGCTCTTATGATGTCAACAAGCATTAAGTACTTCCCAGATGTATGTTCACGGAGAAATTATTCAGTAGTTACATGAAAATAACAGACAGCATTTTCTGCAATCCTTACGATTGGACCTCAGAAAGTGCCCGTAGGCTCCGAAAGAAGGTTCGGTAATTTAAAGAAGGAAAAGTGATTTGTTTTATTCTTATCACCAAATAAAGAAAACTAATCCAGCCACTATAAATAGTTTAAATCACACTTTAAGCAGGAACAGAAAAGGGAGGATATTTGAAATTATCATATTCCAAATGACTTATTTGCCATCAAGACACTGAAATCTCAGATTAATATTACAAATAACGAGGATCACTCACCAGGTAATAGAGATTTCTTCAAACTTATGAAAATCTTGAAACTTTGACAGTGGAAATAGCATGTTCGGGTGAAACTACTAATACAGCGAGTAACTAATGCAAACGAAATCAAATCTATCCCTCACCCCCCCACACACACACTATAAGTTTTTGATTGGTTCAATTCAAATTCGTGATGTGAAAAATCAAGATTTCTAACTGATTTCAACATCGAAACTCACCAATCACTGTTACCATTTATTTTATAATCAAGCTCGCTCTGTAATACTGTTTGTTTTAATTATTTGTCTTTAACCTCTTAAAGCACGAGTTTTTTTCGAAAAAAACTTCCAAAAATTGTCCATATGCCATCTATGTTAAAAGTTTAATTATAATTTAATATTAATATAGATGGCATATAATTTAGCCTATCTAGTTTTACTGGAATGGGTCTGAGACGGGCATTAGAAATAACAAAAGCGCCCGTGTGAGACAAGCATGTGGCAATGACATTCGCACGTGTCAGACACGGGCAAATGCCTTAAGGGGTTTAAATATCCAAGCTTCATGCAAACTAGGTTGCATAATTTATAAAGATTTCAAAATTAACCTTGAATATAATAATGGATCTACTTTGAAAGTATTCGTAGAATAATGCTTATATGTATACAAACTCATAATGTGAATTCATTTCCAGGATAAAAATCAATCAGACAAAATCCAAATATTATTCATAACGTAGTGACATTACAATAGAAATTATACACTAACACTAAATAAACGTTTTAAATACTTTATAGACAACGAATTTTCTTATATATATATATATATATATATATATATATACATGAATATTAAACCTTTTAAAAATAAGAAAATTAGGCATTTCAAGAAAGTTTGAATAAGCCATTTAAATGGAAAGAAAATATTAAAAATTAGACAAAACTATCATAAATATTCAATTTTGGATGATTCGTATATAACAGAAATTTTAGAATTTAAAATTTAGTTCTTATCCACAAAATAACATTTATTGAAGATATAAGGATAGTAGTTTGTGTGAAGCCCGCACACTATTTTTCTCGTTTTTTAAAACAGGTTTTACAAATAGATGGATGCTTCAATCAATAAGAGTGAAAGTAAAAACAATGATTGTGCGTGTATGTGTGTGTGAGATTGTTAGCATGTAATATATATATATATATATATATATATATATATATATATATATATATA
>JAPDSC010142182.1:15652-38197 GCA_026290005.1 Latrodectus geometricus
ATATATATATATATATATATATATATATATATATATATATATATATAATTCCACAAAAGCGGGTTGGTTGGTTGGGTTTGTAGCGCAAGGTCCAAAATGGACAATTTGAGCCAAAAAATTAAATTTTCAAGAAAACTTTTATTAGCAAAACCCATATTCAATGTTAAAAATTTAAAAAACAAAAAAATTTGTATATAAATATATTAAAATCTAAATGAGTATAATTGTAAATGTAAATTAAAACTCATAAAAATGAAATAAATTTAAGAAATCTAATTGCCTTTAAATAGGCAAACAGATTTCTGTGCGGTGGTTCTCCCAACAAATCAGACAAAGTTATAATTTCAGATTTAAAACATTGTAAACGTAGCTGGTTAAAATAGAGACATGAAATTAAAATATGATGAATAGTGTATGGTTCATCACACGTTTCACACCATGGATTTAATTCACTTAAAAACAAATGTCTATGTGTGAAACGTGTGTGTCCGATACGAAGGCGAGTCAATCTTACGTCCGCTCTTAATAGAGGTAAAATAGATAATGAGGTGATGGATGAGAAAATAGAATGTCATTTATTGTGAACCTGCATATTCCATGATTCCTGCCATAGGGAATAGATAAATATTTTAACACCCCTTCTCACATCAAAGAGCGGAACCGATGGTATAATTTGACCTGGTGCAGCCTTTGCAGCTGCATCCGAAATAAAATTTTGTAACCCTTGCCAGCAAGGGATTCCAATACTCTGAAAATTCTAGACACAACTGGATGACTATTAAAACTATTGCCTCTCAAAGCTTCCAAAACACTCATGCTGTCAGTATATATACAAAATTGACGACAGTCATCTGTATTCACCTGCTGAAGAACGTAGTATATAGCTGTTGCTTCTGCAGTGAAGATGCGTCAGGACGAATGCAGGCTGTAGCTGAAAGTTGCATTATTAATAAAAATACCACAGCCAACAAGTCCTGCTGAATTAGATCCATCTGTGAATACTGGTTTGTATGACTGATACTGACAACGATAAGAAAAGAATAGCAGTTGAAAGACAATAGATGTTGTGTCCCATTTCCATGTTAAGCAAAGGAATAAATACATAAGCAGCTGGTCAGAGCAATTGGTCAATAATGTGAATGTTCTGATGGATTTTTACCAGGCTTCAGAATTAGAATCACTATGGCTTCATTCCACATAGATGGAAATTTATTTTAAGTCCAGACTCCCTATTGAACTTATAGCTTTTGTTCAATAGGATCTGGACTTAAATGTTGAAACATGTAACAGCTGATTCCATCAAGTCCTGGACTGATGTTGTTGGCCTGCTTTAATGCTTTCTTCAATTCCAACATCCGATATTCACTGTTATAAGGCAAAGCTTGTCTATGATTGAAAGGAATTGGTGTTCTTTCAGCTCGATTCTTAATCCTTAGGAACAAAGGACTATAAGAGTCGGTGCTTGAGACACTGGCAAAAGTTTCACCAAAGACATTAGCAATATCCTTGGGAGAAGAGTGTATAGCAGCTCCGGTTTTTAAAACATTAATAGAGAATTACTTGTAAATACCATTCGCTGCTTTCACTCTTCTCCATAATTGCTTACTGGATGTGCAAGATGTTATTGAAGAAAGATAGCGAGACAAGGATTCCTTCTGACTTCGATGACGAGATCTGCGAGCTAATGCTTTTGCTCTCTTAAAGGCAATAAGATTCTCCGTTGTGAGGTACCTCCGGAATAGCCCCCATAACTTACTTTGTTTTTTATAAGTTTCTTGGCATTCAATGTTCCACCACGGTTTGTAACACCTTTTTAGTATAGAAGAACTTTTAGGTATTGCTGTATCAGCTGCATTTATTATTGTTTCAGTGACATTGTGAACGGCTTCATCAATATCATCGATCAAAACCATTTTATCATCAACGACTGCCAATTGTGTAAATAATGTTCAATCTGCCCGACTGTACACGTAAGTAGGAACGCATTGTCGCACACTACTACCTCCAGTCTAGGAGATAACGAGTGGGAAATGATCGCTGTTTTATGGATCATTCCCTACTGTTAAATTTAACAATGGCAGATGTGAAGGTGTACAAATGGCAAGATCGAAAGAATGAAATATTCTAGTGGGTATGTGGAAATATGTCTTCTCGTCGGTATTGATCAGACAGAGGCAATTATTAGAAATAAATTGCTCTATCTGACGACCGCGAGAGTTAGTATGAACACTTCCCCACAGAGAATTATGTCCGTTAAAGTCACTTAATAACAAACAAGGTTTAGGCAGCTGATCAACTAATTTATCAAGTTCTTCTTGGTGGATGACATCATGTGGTGGCAAATATAAACTACAGACTTTAATCAAGCACGTTCTGTGGATTCTTACAGCTACAGCCTGTAGAGTAGTATTTAATGGATGGACAGTGCTGGGAAAAATACTAGATGTTAATATACAAACACCTCCAGACACTGCACCATCGTCACCACAGTCTTTGCGAAAACATTTAAACCCACGCAGAGTAATGCTATTTGTAGACTTCGGGAAAGTTTCCTGAAGAGCTAAAACTGCGGGGTTATAGTCTGACATTAAAGACTTGATGTCATCAAGATGGGAACGCAAACCATGGCAGTTCCCTGAAACAAAGGAAGTTATTATTCAATTTGAAAAGCTCCTCTTCCGGAGCTGGAAGGCATGTCATCTGATATCTCCTCGAACGATATGTCATTGTACGAGGGATGAAGAGAAACCGCGTCAGCTTCCAGGGAAAAAGCTTTACGGGTGGATAAGGAGGACTTACAAAGGCCCTCCTTAGATGATTTTAGTTTATGAGAATTCATGGCTTTTGATTTAGCTAGTGGAGCTTTTCTTTTGATTGTGTTGAAGACGGAGGTTTTTGCTTTAGGAGTAAGAATCTGGGGTAATGTTGAAGAGGTTATCTCAGGATCTGTTTGGGTGCTGCTAGATTTACATACTTTCCTTGCGGCGGTTGCATAACTAACTCCAGCTTGTGGAGTTCGTGAAGTGAATATTTTTCTGGCCTCAGGATAGAATAAATTTTGGTTAATCTTAACCGTGGCTATTTCTTTTTCCAGTATCCAGTGTTGACTACTTCGAGAGTAGGAAGGGTGGTCACAATGGCAGTTGACACACTTTTCCTGTGCATTGCAGTTCAAACTATCGTGGTCAACCCCCGCGCAGCTAGTGCAGGTGACTTTACCTCTGCAAGCACTCTTTGAATGTCCGAAACGCTGGCACTGAAAACATCTCAGTGAGCTTGGAATGTATGGCATGACGGGTAAATTCATGTATGCTGCTTTGACATATTTCAGAAGGTCTGGGGTCGCAAATGTCAGAATGAGATGTTTGGTATCAATTAACTTCCCATGTCTTCTGACTTGAATGCGTTTGACACCAGAGACCACTTTTGATCAAGCAAATTTTCTAGAATCTTCGCCGTCGTCGTGTTCAACAAATCCCTAGCTGAGATGAGGCCACGTGAAAAATTAGCTGTCAGGCATAGCAGCCTAATTTGCCAAATATAGCATATTTGCAATAATGGCTGCTTGAGTATCTGATGCAACCTCCACCAGTAGATCACCAGAACACATTTTTCTGAATATTTTTAACCTCCCCAACTGCTGCCGATATACCCTTTGAAATAAGAAAAGGAGAAACACATGAAAAAGTGTTCTCGTTTCTTTTAATAATATAAAATTTGGCTGAAATTTTATTCAAAATTTGTTTTCATGGGAGAAAAGAAAAATTATTTGAATCCAATGTAAATTTTAAAATTTCAGGTACTGACCGCACAACCCACCACCGAGTCCAACTAGGGGATGCTGACCAGCTGCACCAGTGCTAGCCAAGTTCTATACGCTCACAGTACATCCCTGTGATGTCCTCCACCCTTAACGAATCATCCAGCAGATGTACCGATCGCTTGATCCATAGAGCCGATTGATGTGCTGAGGACCACAGCACACCTACCGTTTAACTGAAGCAGAGGCCAAAGCAATGTATTGGTCTCTGGGAGCCTCAATTACCAGGACCCTCCTTTCCAGAGACACGGGTCTCCACGCACGGCAAACACGTAGGTGATTTAGTCCCCAAGAGAAGCTAATAGCAACACAGCGGCGACAGTTGCTCAAGGGGAGCCTTCAACCTCATAAGAGGCAACCACAATGAGGGAGAAAAAGAAGAAAAGCAGAAAGGGAGAGGAGAGAAGAAAAGAAAGAGGAGGACAGATCACTGGGGTACCTCGGGATTGTGACACCCGTGTTTACTTAAAGAAAGTAAACCCCTTGAGGGGCCCACAAAAGCGGGAGAAACTCGGAAAGTACTAGGACTTTCTATCATAACAGACGCTTATATAGAACACGAGCGTAACAACCATTTCCCAATGTAATATTTATTAAAATAACAATATTTTCTTCATAAAATGGCCTAATTAATAATTTATGTGTGCACGAGTTATAATGAATTTTTCATTTATGTATATCACTTCATTAACAGCAAGTTTTTGAGTTAAGTTTACAATGCATTACACAAAAGAGAAAACTATTTAAATATTCAGTTTTCTATAGTAGATATATTTGAAACAAAATTTTAAGAAATTTTTCCATTATTTAATTATGAATACTAAAAAATAATAGAAACTCTTTTATACATAAAATTCGTTACAAAGCTTTTATATTTAACATATATCAGAAAGTTAATTATTTGCAAACACTTTTAAAGAAATTGTAATATTTTTTAATCAAATATTCCTAGATGATAATCTTCTAAAAAGATACAATTTACTTCTTTAGGTATACCACTTAATTAACTTTTCATTTTTGATTGAGGAGAAGTAATTAAGCTTGTAATTGACTTACATAGAAGTGGAAATTGGTTTTGATAGTGGGATTTTCAAATGATTTATTTATAAAAAAACATTTTTTTTTCATTTATCACATATTTTACAATGCTTTAAAAGAAATCGCACGGACTCTAAAACCAAACTAAATTGAATGTGCATGTCTACATGTCTAGACAGAAAAACAATATAGACACTTATTTTATTTTTCCTTTCACAGAATTATATAGACGATACTGAAAGTGACACAAGCGATTTGACATTGTTTGCTGCATGTGTATATAGTCTGCCTTTTCATTTCTTCTTGTTTCTCGTAAAAAAAATTCAGTCTTTAAAAATATAAAAATCTTTTTCAATTATAGTCATATGATTATTTTAGAAAAAACTATTTATCACTCATAGGAGTGTGTTGTACAAAAAATAAAGACATTCAGGTATGTATGTATAATTTACAAAAATGTATCATCTGATAAAAGTTAGCCTCAACATTTCTTTTAACTTAAAAAAAAAAAAAAAAAAAAAAAAAGCATAATTTGTTTTACTTTTGTTTTCTGAATGTTTCTTAGAAAATGGAAAAGGCATGGTATGAAATCACGCTAAAAATGAATTCACTATCTTTGCAATATTTATAAAATATATCCACCATAATAAATTTAAGATAAAATTATATTTAAGGAATATATTGTGGCCAAATGGTAAAATTGTGTTTTTGCAGTGGAAAGTCGTCACAGGTTCAATCCTAGCTATTGTTCTACGATGGAAAATGTTACGCTTCTGATTTATGCACACACTTCTGTCTCTCTGGGTGCTTGAGAATTTTCCTAATTGTGGCCATTAAACTCTTAATTATGGTATAGTATTTAATCCTCCAACGAAGCGTCACGTGCAGGAATTTCAAATGCCAAATAAGGGCATTCTGCTGTTTAGTTGTACACTTTGTGGGATGAAATTTAATACCTCTAATGAAGATAAAAGTTTTGATTGTAGCAAAATATAAAATATAATATTGAATCCTTATTTCTTCACTTTTGAATAGTTTCAGCACTTGTATCTCTGCATTGTTTTCTGCTTCTATGTTACATTAGGTTGAAGTACATCTTAACAGATCCCCTCAGGGGGTTCATTTTCCTTAAGTAAACACTGGTGTCATAATACCGAGGTACCCCAATGATCTATCCTCTTCTGCTTTTTCTTCCTTCCCTAACTGTGTTTGCCTCTTATGAGGTTGAAGGCTCCCCTTGAGTAACTGTCGCCACTCTGTTGCTAATAGCTTCTTTTGGGGACTAAATCACTCACGTGTTTGCCTTGCGTGAAGACCCGTATCCCTTGAAAGGAGGGTCCTGGTAATTGAAGCCCCCAAAGACCAACACATTACTCTGGCCTCTGCTTCTGATAAATGGGTGGTATGTAGTGGTCCTGTTCTCATCAATCGGCTCAAATGGCTCAAGCGATCTTGCATTAACTGTGTGACTCGTTAAGGGTGTACACATCAATTTTTTATTTAAAGCGTATAAGGTCTGATTAACATTGTTGCAGTTATCTGCTTCCCCTTGTTGGGTTCCATGGGGGGTGGTGCAGTCAGACCTTAAATATTTTAGTTACAAATGGATGTATCTTCTCTTTTTTTTCTCTCCCTCGGGAGCAACAAATTGATTTTGTTGATGCTAAATATTTCATTATAAATAAAAATTTGATGCTAAATATTTCATTATAAGATTAAAAGAAAGTTTCTTTTTGAATGTATCTCCCTTTCTTATTGAGAAAAGTATATCTGCTTACCTTGATGCAGTTAAGTCAATTCGAAAACTATATTCCGGTGATTTTTTCATTGAAGCATCTTCTGTTAGTCAAAATATATCCATTAAAAACATGCACAAATTAGCCCACTTGGATATCGTTATCAGGCCCCAGGGTCGCCTTAATTTCTCTTAGGTAGTTATCTCAGCTGTCGATCACTTAAATGTCCCGGAAGAAGAAATAGTCCAAAATCTACAAAATTAAAAGGTATGCAAGTCTAGCAAATTAATATCAGGAGGCATGATAAATTTATCAATACCAAACATCTAATTCTTACTTTTCATACTCCTAAATTGCTTGAAACTATCAAAGTTGCCTATATGTAACTATCTGTGCATCCATATATTCCCAACCCATTACTATTATTCCACTGTCAGCCTTTAGGTCATACCAAAACGTCTTGCATAGGAAATATTACTTGTGCTCGTCGTGCTGAAGTTGGGCATGAGAATTCAAATTGTCACGCAAAAGAGAAATATTTAAATTGTAAAGGTGATCACCTATCTTATTCTTGTTTATGTCCGACATGGACTTTGGAAAAAAAGATAACAACTGTAAAAATTAAGAAAAACATTACCTATCCAGAGACCACACGCATCTTAACATCTATAACTCCCTCTGTAGGAATTACTTATGCTAATGCAATTAAAAAGGTCAGTGTAACTCTCTGTTATCACCCAAATAGAAAATGTAACTCTTCCTACAATCGAATTTCCTGTAATTTCTGAAAAATCTGACAAAGTCTCATCTTATAGAAAACATAAATCATATTCTACGAAATCCAAATCTCTTAAGGCTTTGAAATTAAAATAGGTTTAAGAAAGGCCTAAAAAGTTCTCTTTGACAAATAAAAAAATCTTTCCTCTTTCTTCAAACAGATGCCATTTCTTTGAATCCTATGAAAGATAAAGGTTAAAATATGCACATGAAATTAAAATATGAAAGACAATATATAGTTCCTCACACGTTTTACACCATGGATTCAATTCATTTAGAAACAAATGTCTGTGTGTGAAACGTGTGTGTCCGATACGAAAGCGAGTCAAACGAAAATCGGCACGTCGTAACGATAAAACTAATGGAGGGATGACGTATGGGAATATGCTACGCAGTTTTTTGCAGACCTGCATATTCCATAACTCCTGCCACAGAAAATTTACAAATCTTTTTACAACCCTTCTCACGTCGAAAAGAAGGACAGGTGAATGGAGTAAAGACGATGCAGCTTTAGCGGCTGTATCTGCTTTTTCATTTCCCTCTAGACCTACATGACCTGGGATCCAACAGAAAATTATTTCATATCCCAAGCCAGAAAGGAAATCCAATGCTCCGAAAATCTTGGACGCAACTGGATGACAATTATTACAGTTTTTTAACGCTTCTAAAGCACTCAAACTGTCAGTATAGATGCAAATTTTATTAAACTGTTCTATATTCACTAGCTGATGGGCTTGATGGATGGCCGTAGCTTCAGCGGTAAAGATAAAGCAGGACGTACGGAGGCTGTAACCATAGCTAGTATTAGCATAAAATATACCACAACCAACATGTCCTGCAGTTTTATATCCATCTGTGAATACAGCCGTATATGATGAATACTGACAGCGATGAGATAGATACAGCTGTTGAAAAACCGTTGAAGTTGTGTCGGATTTTCTAGATTGAGAGCAAATGGATTAATAATATTAAACTGTGGATCATACCAGGGTGGATGTGAATGTAAGTCAGTTTTAATAAAACGGACTTCATATAGGTCTGTCAAAAATAGTTGATCTTTAGTTCGAGTGAGTAAAGGTTGGATGCTGTAAGGTCGAGCATCGTGCAAACTTTTTAGTGCAGGAGTAAAACCCAAGGAACGTATAGGCTGATGCCTATCAGACATAATCTTAGCTTAGTAATTGAGAGACAGTTGCATTCGTCTCAAGTCTAAAGGCAATTGTTGACAAATTACATAAAGACTCTGGACGGGTGATGTGCGGAATGAGCCTGAACATATTCTCAAAGCAGAGTGATGCACAGTATCCAATCTGTGTAAAACAGAAGACCAAGCACATCCATACACAACAGATCCGTAGTCAATACGAGGTAAAAATGATTGATTGATAGTCACGAAGCAGTGACAAGCGATCAGCACCCCAAGAAGTATTTGATAATACTTTGAGGATATTAAGCGATCTCTCACACTTTTTCCGCAGATGTAAAACATGCGGAAAAAAGGTCAACTTCCAGTCAAATATCACACCAAGAAATTTAATCTCATTGACTACAGGTATTGGGGAGTTGTGTAGATATATAAACAGGATCATTGTGAATGCTTGTCTTCTTGCAGAAAAGGACACAGCAGCTCCTGCTAAGAGATAAAGTAAAGCCATTCTCTGCACACCATGCAGCTATCTTATTTACAGATGTTTGTAATTGTCCCTCAATTAAACGCATGTTTGAACTTTGGCAGGATATTTGCAGGTCGTCTACATACATAGTGCTATAAACAGAATGTTATGGAAGATGAAGGATGTGGCTAATGAATGAATTAAAAATTGTTACACTTAAAATAGAGCCTTGGGGTACACCCTCGGCTTGAATAAAAGTATTAAACAAAAAGTGACCAATACGTACTTTAAAAACACGGGAGCGTGAAACATTTTTCAGGAATATCAGAAGATTACCCCTAAAGCTAAAATCATATAATGAACGGAGAATTCCATATCACCATGTACGGTCATATGCCTTCTCGATGTCGAAGAAGATCGAAATCAGATGGTTCCTCCGCACAAAAGCGTTGCGGTTTTGGGTTTCCGAGAATATTATGTTATCAAGAGTGGATCTTTCTATACGGAATCCACTCTGATTGACATGCATACATTTATTTTCTTCTAAGAAATGCACGAGACGGGCGTTGACCATACGTTCGAGAATCTTGCAAAGGCAACTCGTCAGAGCTATTGGTCGACAATGTGAAGCATTTGAAGGATCCTTACCAGGTTTAAAGACTGGAATCACTATTGCTTCGCTCCAAAGTGATGAAAATTCATTTTCATAACCATAGGCAATTAGACTTCCACTACGCTTGGTTGGTTTGGATTGTTTTTCGCTTAACTGTCCTTTTTTGCTCACGACAGTTAATTGAACAAAAGACCTGTGGTTTAAAGTAGATTCCGAATTACTAAAAACATCCACTCTTAAAATTGGAATCGAACTCATGAACTGAAGAATCGAAGGCAAGACTACACTACTCGATGAAAAAAAACTAAATCACAACATGTGCAAATGACGCGGTTATTAGTAAAGTAAGAAATAGAGCTCTTGCGTATACAAAATTAATCAAATGTTAAAATCAGAAAGCTCTCATTTCAATAATAAATATTAAATTTTATATAAAAATTAATTGAATTTAAAAAGTCCAATTCATTAGTTTAGATAAATTCTAAAGTATTTCTGAATTCTAAAGTTTCTTGCTTCATTTGTTTCAAGAAATTAATCATGTCAAGGAAAACAAGAGTTTAAAATTCAACGACAACAGTGAACTAAATTAAATTAAACAATGTCTAGACTAACGTAAATTTCGAAAACTAGTCGAGAAGTTTTAATTTCTCTCGCTGTTAAGCAGACAATTTCATCCAGTCGATTAAAATATAACTTAAAGAGAACTTGTTTTCAAAGAAATTAATTCTTTTCATGAACACTTTATTCACATCTATTTAAATGTACTAAAATTTTACGGAATATTAAGGCATTCTCTCTCGCGAAAGTGTAAATAACTTTTTAAGAAAAGTCTGAAGCTTACATCTATTTTGAATGCATTTCAGCTTCAAATAGACTGGTTTATAATTAAAGTTTTAATAAAGTAGAAATTAATTAAGCGGACAATATAGTCAAGTCTTTTGAATTAACAATAAAAATATATAAAGGCAAGAAATACTTTTTAGAGTCTTTGAAATGTACATCTTCATAAACAAGAAAGCAAACAATAATTTACTAAATTTTATTAACATATTTTATAACCTGGAAAGTAAATTAAAATGCTCTCACATTTATATCAGCAATTACAAACTTTAAAATAAAACTTGAATTGGAGACCATTAAATAAAAAAGAATAAAAATTTCACTGCGGCATCCATATTATTCTAAAAGTAAAATAAATAAATCTACTAAATATTATTGAATTAACAATGAATAATTAATTATTTAACAGTAAGAAAAAAATTTTAAATATAAGTATATCGTGGCGAAATATCCAAAAAAGCTTGTCCTTAAAGTAAACTTCCTTGAAAATTTTGGCGAAATGAAAACAATGGAAACGGAATGGCAAATTAATTATAGTTTATGGTAAATTTAGAATGAAGTGGAAGTGACAGGATTGTGTGTGTGTCTTATTTTATAAAAAGTTAGCAATCTTTAAGAACAGATTTCACCAAATTTACCGCACCGTTAATCAGATAACGATTAAGCCAAATTTTGCCTCAGTGAAATAATGGCTGTTCTAAATTTATCGCATTTCTCAGATGATAGTTACATTTAACCTAACCATTTGATGTTTAAATCATATCTACATTGGGCGAATAAGGTTTCATTAAAATTTAAAAATAAGGCTTTTCAAGCATGATGTTATAAACAGAGTGTCCGAAATTTAACTATATGCTTCTATATTAACATTCTGAGCTCTTGTGACTCAGTAGCTTCACGCCGTTTTCTCTAAGATCAGAAAAGAGAATCATCATTAGCCATGGACAGTGATTGGGAGGGTGACCACGTTCCCCCAGGGTTGCAGGAACAACGTGCGGTTTGGACGTGACCACGATCCATCTGTGACGTTCCGAGTCCTTCTGCTGGTGTGGCGTGAGTGTGGATGATTGCTTTGGTCTGACCTCGTCACCTGACTGACTAGTTCAAAATCACGAGTTCCTTGGTGATAGGGGAGTATTCCAAAGTTCGTTAAGTTTGTGATACAGTCCGGGGCCCGCTTGCACAGCTACGTATACATTGACTTACTTCACATGGCTTAGAAACAGGCAAAATCTTTTTCGAGAATATAGTGTATCGAGAGTTAAAATTCTCTAAAAAAATGTCGGTTTCCCATCACAAATTTTTACAATCATTAAAATGTTTGAGAGTTATTTTGTATACATTATACAATTTAAATAAAACGGCTGTATATTATCCACGCACATATATATAATATTTTTAAACAATGCTTATAGATTTCGCAAAACCGTGTAAGTATTTTTTCGAGATTTTATGCTTTTCTATGTTATTTATTAAAACAAATCGAGATACTATTTTGAATAACAAGATGTAGCAAAGAATACCAATTTTACCTTAAAATAAAATAAATTAAAAAAATTAATTTTCCATTTAGGGACAAATACACTTTTTTATATTCTAATAAAAAATTATTTTCATTTCGAAACCTCCTATTTCCTCTTTAACTTTCTATATACCATATTTTTCAAATTAAATACAAATAGTTTCAATTTATTATATATAAGAAACTTAGAATGTTTTTTAAGTTTTTTTAAGAAATGTTAAAAATTAGAATTAATTTAAATATTTGCAATTTTTCATTATTTAATATCAGTTCCTTGGAGATCTTTTTCTTGAGACAAATAAAAGCAAAGTGTACGACATGAATAGAAAGCATTGAAAATAGAATACACTTCTTAACCGTTTGAGTACTGAAGAGTTTTCTTATATATATGCTAAAAGTGCGGAATGAAATGCGTAGTAATTTAATTAACAAAACAAGAGAAGAGCTATCGCGCTTCTCCGCATTTTCAGCGCATAACAAGCGAAGCGCGGTTTGTTGGTTGGGTTTTGTGGCGCAAGTTACAAAAAGCACAAGCTGCGCCACAAGCGAAGCGCGATAGCGCTTAACCGCATTCAAACGGTTAAAGAATACGAAAAAAATTAACTGTTTATAGCCTAACACCATATTAACATAATATTTTTTTATAATTTTTATTTTCATGGTAATTTTAACAAAAGATATCATTGTTATTCGAATGATAAAATGATAATGATGAATAACAATGTTGTCCTTAAAAATTATCCAAAATTTTTATTTATAAATGAGCTTTTAAATTTTATTCTACGAATTTCTGAAAATGATTATGAATGAATCATTAACGAATTCCTGTATTCCATTTCTATCAGAAAGAGAAATGTTAGATTAATTCTTGGAATATGTCTCGTATTTCTTGCCGCTGCAACAAATACATATCCGTTTCACGTAAAGTTTTTCTCAGAAAAGTTATTAGATTGAAATTCCATGCCTAAATATTGCGAAGCAAATGAAAAATTTGCTAAAATAAAAATCGAACATAAAAAAAATAACTCTAAGTACCGACCATAAATATTTCAATGAGAAAAAAAAGTGACGAATTTTAAATATGTTATAAAAGCTTGTATACATTTAAGATCAAACTTGATAGAAAATGCAAAACTTTTTTGCTGGGTATTTTATGCAGATTCTAGAAATATTCTCAATTGTTAAGAGTCTGTATATATATATATATATATATATATATATATATTATGTATAAATAATTAGTTTAAAATATTTATATAAGCAAATATATATGATTTAGCATTTAAAATCATGTTACATTTCCTTTACATATTAGAAAGGAACAGAAAGAAATAGGTAATACTTGCAAAAAAAAAAAAAAATGTTACCAGCTGTAACGTCTGATCTTCAATTTCATTTTCCTTTACATATTTGTAAAGACAATATTTGATGTGCTAAGTACAGTAAATACGTTACATCGATTTTTTATATTTTTTATAGATAAAATCATGGCATAATGTTTGGTATATTTCTGTTCATTTTTTGTTCAGTTAAATTAAGCAGTAACAGGTATATTGGCTGGATATTAACTTTTAAATGAAATTGAAGATCAGAGGTAATAGCTGGTAAAATTTTTTTTTTTTTTTTTTTTTTTTTTGCAAGTATTATCTATTTTTTTCTGTACAACGCGATGCTTATTTATAAAGAAGTCCATTTTGTGTACTTTATCATATATAGCTTTCATATTTTCTTGTTGAACTCAATCGGAGATCACAGTGTTGAGACACAATATGAATTTTAAATACAGCATAGTATGACAAATAGAAGTATAATGTTTTAGAAAGACTGGGAGAGGTCGATGCATTGTAATGTAAAATTGCGTGTCAATAGCTGTTGAATCAACGTAATTTTTAATAACTTGATACATTCCAGAACTATATTTATCCAAAAGTTGTGAAAAAAAATTTTAGAGCAAAAACAAAATTCATTGTGTAATAATATCTGACGAATCATTAAGAATGTTTTGAAGAGATAATATGTCTATTGTAGAATTGTCTGTCAGTGGAATAACTTTTTCATCACATTCTGTAAATTCTTGCACACAGTAATTATTTAGATACTTATTGTTTTGTAAGTGACGGGTTCAATACCTGACTCAAAATTAGAGCATCAGTGTCTATGAATGTTAATAATACAATTAGAATATTGTTTCGTCACTTGTTTGTTATGCAAGATATAACAGAAGAATCTATAATTTATAATGTCAGTCAGATCAGACTTTGATATTCTGTAAGCTCTGTGACATGCGCGCGCGTTTAGTGAACAGTTTAACAATACAATATCGTTGTAAGACATTTTAGATGTATACGAGCGTAAATCGCTCTCCGGAAGGATTATTCATCGATAATGGGGCATATTCGCGAGTCGCAACAAAGGAAACCCGGAAATCTCACATATACTCGCCTTAACAGAAGTGAATGAAGAAAGCAGAAGTTTTTCTCCAATTGTTCAACAGTGGCTGGGATTGAATCTAAAATCTTGTACTCCCAAGGATGCTGATCTATAAGCCAAGATGAGTCATCCGAGTCACTTAATTATGTATGCTGAAATATTTTGATGTTTCCGGCTAGCTATTTCTATCGGTAACAGGAAATCCACTTATCTACTTCACCGTTTGGAAGCAAAATCATGTGCGAGGGTCAATATCTGAGTTGTACCATCCTCCGTTGACCAAAGTAGTGGAAGGATATTCTTCCCTATGTAACTTCTAAAGAATATTGGCCCTTTGACCAAGATTGTTATTCACTGTGAGACGGGTTCTTTCATCAAAAATATCATTTATACTTACCTCTATTTAGGAGGCCATCTTATTTCAAAAGTATCATAAATTAAGAAACATTTAACTAAGGCCGATTAAAAGGCATGCTCAGTTTTAGAGTTGTAACTATCTCCAATATTATATCCTCACCGGATTACAATATTAATTTAAACTGGTTTTATGTTCTACGGCTGGATAAGCTCAAATTTCGATTCCAGCTAGTTCGAGACTAATGACCAAAGGTAAATGCATATTTTATCTTTACTTTTTTTATGGACATTTAAAGATGAGAGTGCTTGGAACATTTCTAGATTTCCTCTGGAAAGCTAAGAAATCCTCAAATATGCTTACAAGTGATTTGCTGATAGGTTATTCAATATTTGGTATCTATATTCTCCAAACTAGTTGCTCTATTGAAGGAAAAACTTGGAATCTACCGTAGAATTGATGCATTTTAATTCTAAGTTAATAACAAATTTCGCAAACTCAACTTTAATAAAATAGTGATAGCCTGCTATTATCACTGACTACAGTTTTTTTAATAAATTTCAAACTAATATTTTAAAATTCATCTTTACAGAATGATTGTAATATCGATATTTTCATAATTTGTTTTTATGCAATTTCCGATCACTTGCGAAAACAAACTATTTTCTTTTTCTTTTTTTTAACAACGGAAAATAAATAGAAACGAATTTTAATTTTGCGTTAAAAGATGACAAAACGACACACGTTCTTTCTGAGAGAAATAGTAAAATTAAAAAATATTCAGAAACACTATATTTAATATTCCAAGAGATAAGGAAAACTCAATTCAATTCTCCATCCAAACTGTGGGAATGCAAAAAAAAAAAAATGAGGAAAAAGATTTCGTCGGTGCTTTAGTATATCCAATGAATATTAAATAAGGCGGTAAATGAAATGGGTCCTTTAGAAAAATGTGCCTTCACCGCACAAATCATTTCTCCGAAAGTCCACCCCCACAGAGGGGGAGGGAAGATATAAGAGATGTTTAAAGTTTCGAAAAAGTAAATACCCGCAGGGATTAAAAGTCTCGATTTTTAATATGCACTTCTTTTGGAAGTGGAGCTGAGGAGGGTAAAATATACACGGCTCTACTTTATTCTGAAACGTACATATTTTGGGGAATATATTTATGAGGTTCAAGTTTCATTTCTTTTTACGTAACTAGAGCTTATATTTAATGTAATTTCTTTCCGCCTCATGCACACATTTTTAATACTTTTTTTTCGACACTTTCTTTTTAGCTGTTATTTGTAAAAAAAATAAAATAAAAAAGGAAAAAAAAAAAAGAAATATTCTTTCTAATCATTGAAGAGCATTTATTATTTGCTTGCAGGATTATTATTTATATTAGAATCAAGAATCACTGTAAAATGGTTTTGAAAAATAATTTTGAAAAATTTCAATATTTAAGACAAAAGTTTAAGCTATAGATAACTGATGAATCAGTCGCTTAGATTCTAATTCAGGAGTTTGTGTATATGATACTCATTTCACGCATAGGTTTGGTTGATCAGTCAACAGTCATTTTTACCATTTAAGACCAATTAGACGGGGAGTAAGTTGAAAATGTGCATTATCCTAAGGTCAGATTTGAACCCACGAGCTGCTGAACCAAAAACTAGCTAGATCCTTAATCATTCGATTTACCAACACGGCAACTTAGGCACAGATTTTTCACATAAATTCAGACTTCAAGTAACAAAATATACAACCATCAGAATTTCATCCTGTAAGTTGATATTAATTAAAACTTTGACTTTAATTTTTCATTCATCACACGCAAAATTATTTGAAACTTTAGCTTTATATCATTGTCAACATGGTGATTGATTGATAAGGCCTCTGGCCTTAAAATTTAATCTTCCTAAGAATGTTCATTTTGCGGAAATTCCACTCTTACTTTATGCATTAAATTACTATCGAATGACACAAACTAGCATCTGAATAGTTGTCACTCCTGATTATAGTTCAAGTTTGTGAAAGTTCGATCACGAACTCTATTATAAATGCTTACAGCGGATAAGAATTTAAGAATATATGATTGTCGACATTGTGATTTAGCTCAGCCCTCTGGCCTGTGTGTCGACAAAGCTCTCTAATCTTCATATCAGCAATTCGTGAGCTCGATGTCCCCACGAATGTTCATTCCTACTTTATGTATTAGATCACGTACGAATGAACAAAACTATCATCTGTGCAGTTATCACTCGAGATTTTAGTTCGGCAGTATTAAAGGTTCGACATCGAGCTCAATCAGGAAAATTCACAGCGGTTGCCAATCTTTTAAACTATACATCGATAAACAAAGTAAACAAACCAAACTAAGAAATATCACATAGATTTTTTTGAAAAAAATATTTTTATTGACTATTGCAATGTTAACACTTTAACGTCAGGTGTGCCGAATTCGACATATACCTCCAGAATCATTTTGCCTCAATAGCTAAGTGAGTTATTACACAATAGCCCATTGTGACGTTTTCGACACATTCGTATCAGTCGGCAGCAGTAAGTGTTGCCACCAAGCGGGGAAAGGTAGAACTCCGATGTCGATCGGAATAAGTCCAAGCAAACCACATGGAAGATTGTTTACTTGCTGTGTTTTTCTATTAGTTTTTGGCTTTCATAGGAAATGTTTATGTGTTTTTAAAATTTTTTTGTGTTCTTTATGGTTTTCCTTAATGTAATATGTAATCGTGACATGTTAATGTTTCAGATTATTTGAAATTGAAGGAAGAATAAATGCGTGACGAATTCGTCCCTCTGGGCTGTTACGGCAATACAGCAACGTAAGTCTATAAATTCGCCTCTAAACCTGATTTCTAATATTTTATAAATATATTTCATGATGTTGTCGTATTTATATAATTGAGAGTAAAGAGTAGTTAAATGGCTAGTTATAACATTTATATTTGGCATTGTTAGATATAGTATTTGTACCCTATTGGCATTCAAAAAAAATGAATCCAGTTAATTTTTATGGGAAAAGGAGGAGGGATGTTGTGCAAAATATCATTGTACAACCAGAGGATAGTGATGATCCTCATGCTGGATGAAAGCTGGAGCGATGAAGATGTGAAATCAGAGTCACCTGATGACTCCGAAAGTGCTTCAGATAGCTTTTCTGAAGATGAAACAACGACAGAACTTCACCCAGTCGAGTCTGTGGTCAGAAAGAAAATAAAAAGGTTGCCAGTCTGGAAGACCACTCGTGGTGCTGACAGTCCAAAAACATGTCCCCTATGGCTTGGACAAATAGATCCTGCAGAATCAGTTAAGCTCCTAGTAAATTATTTTTTAGAAATATTTGATAGAAAAATTATTACCACAATGTAAGACAGAGAAACATCGACTACAGGTCAATGTGAATAAACCAATACAACAATATTTTAAAATGTTAATTATAATAATAATATTTGACTGTAATAAACTTATTGATGGTATACACATTGTGCATTGAAATAAATTATGAAAGGTAAAATTTCACCAAGGATATACTTTTGTTTTGTTAGTAAGACTAACTATTGTAAAGGTTGGTTGGGTTTTGTGGCGCAAGGTCCAAAAAGGACAAGCTGCGCCAAAAATTAAATTTTAAGGAAACACTTTATCAACAAAACCCAAACTCAACCATCATGGTTCACAACACTTGTGTTGTATAGAGGAAGATTTTGGAATTGTAGTATCAGCTGCACAGATAATTGTTTCAGTTATAGTATGAGTGGCTTCCTCAATATTCTTGAACAACATCATTTCTGCATTTATAACTGCCAATTGTGTAAAAAGCATCCAATGTACACGTAAGTAGGTAGACGCTGTCCTACACTATTACCCCTAGTCTGGGAGATGACAAGAGGAAAATGATCGGTGTTATGCAGATCATTTCCTACTGTTAATTTTAACAACGGCAGAAGTGATGGAGATAAATGGCGAGATCAAGAGAATGAAAGTTCTTGTAGTAATGTGAAAGTATGTTTTCTCATTTTATCAGACAAAGGATGTTATCAGAAATAAACTGCTCTATCTTACGACCACGAGAATTTGTATCATTACTTCCCCACAAAGAATTATTACCGTTAAAATCACCGAGTAATAAAAATGGTGTTGGTAGCTGATCGACCAACCTAATTTTTCTTAAAGGATGACATCAAATGGTGGCAAATATAAACTATAGACTGTAATCAGGAATGTCGTATGTTGTATGAATTCTTACAGCAACACCCTGCTGAGTAGTATTGATTAGATGGACAGTGCTGGGAAAATTATTGGATGTTAATATGCATACACCACCAGACACTGCACCATCATCACCACATTTATATCTTCGCATGGAAGCATTTTGTATGGCATTTTTTGTAGACTTTAGGAAACTTTCCTGAAGTTCAACACTATGAACATATGTTATAGATTTGATGCCATCAATATGTGAGCGTAAACCACTGTAGTTCCATGACTATGTTTTAAATTGAAAAGTTCTTTTCCCGGAGCTGGAGGGCATATCTTCCGTCCACTCATTGAACAAAATATCATCGTCCGAAGGGTGTAAGTAAATTGCATCAGACTCCAGTTATAAGGCTTTACAGGTGGATATTGAGGACCTAGAAGAACCCTCTTTTACAGATTTTAGTTTTAAAGCCTTCAAGATTTTTGATTTAGCCATAGGAGATTTTCTGCGAACAATGGATATGGAAGTTGATTTTGGCTTTTGTACAGATGTAAGGAGTAATTTTACTATGGGCAGTGAAAAGTCAACTGCTTGAGTATTAGCTGTTCTATTGACTTTGGCAGTGATATTTGCACAGCTTACTCCTGCTTGAAGTGTACGAGAACGACTCACCTCGGGATAGGAACAATTAGTTTTAACTTTAGTGGTTATGATTTACTTTTTCATTTTCCAGATAGGACAACTTCTAGCGTTGGAGGGGGGTCACCTTTACAGTTGACACTTTTCTTTTTCAGTGCAAGAAGAACTTTCATGTCCAACTGCTGAGCAGTGAGCGCAAGTCAGTTTAGCCCTACAAACTACTTTGGAGGGACTAAATCGTTGGCACTGGAAGCAGCGCAAAGGATATGGAATAAATGGCCTAATGGATAGATTCATATAGCAGCTTTAATATGCTGATGTAAATCTGGCGTCGTAAATGTCAGAGTGAGATGTTTGATATTTATTACCTTACCATCTCGTCTGACAGTAATGCGTTTTACAGCACAGACTTTAAGATTCTCTAGAATCTCATCCGTTGGCGTATTAAGCGAATCCTTGGCTGAAATCACACCACGAGAAAAGTCAAGGTTATTTTGAGGAGAGACAGATACCTCAAAGTTACCAAGCATGGTAACTTTGGGGTATCATTATATTACTCTGATGAGTAATATAATGACTCATCAGAGTTATTATATTACTGATATAATAACTCTGATGAGTAATATAATACTCATCAGAGTCATATACTCATCAGAGTTGCTTGCATTTCCGAAGCAATTTTAACCATTACGTCACCATAGAACGCAACTTTCTAATCCTCCTCACTTCCCTAATTGTGCCTGCAATTACTTTTTGGATCAGTAAAAAGGATACATTATCAAAAGTACTCTCTTTCCGATGGATATAATAAAATTTACCTTTGAGAATAAAGAACATATGCTCCCGTGGGAGAATAGAAATATTATTTGTTTTCATGTAAATAATAGAAATTTCGAGACCTGACGGCACCAACCACCACCGAGTCCAACAAGGAGATGCAGACCAGCTGCACCAATGCTAGCCAAGTCCTATACTCTTACAGTACATACCTGAGATGACCTCTACCCTTAACAAGTCATCCAGCAGATGCATTGATCGCTTGATCTACAAAGCCGATTTATATACAGAAGATCACAACACATCTCCCTTTAATCTGAAGTAGAGACGAAAGTAATGTGTTGATCTCTGGGGGGCATCAATTACCAGGACCCTACTTTCCATGGACATGGATCTCTACGCACGGCAAACGCATGGGTGATGTAGTCCCTAAGAGAAGCTAACCGCAACAAAGCGACGACAGCTGCTCAAGGAGAGCCCTCAAACACATCAGAGGCAGAGGGAGAAAAGGAAGGAAAAGTAGAAGAATAGAGGGGAGAAGAAAAGACTGATCTCTGCGGTACCTCGGGATTGTGACACCCATGTTTACTTAAAGAAAGTAAACCACCTGAGGGGTGACTATTGTAAAGAGGCAGTTAATAAGGAATTACTTCTTTTTAATCTAAAAATTATGTGACGGGTTGCTTACATTCTGGTGAAGCCTAACTGTTACGGGAATTCCCAATGTAATACTACGCAAGGAATTCATTAATGTTATTGAATATAGAGCGAAACGAAGAAATGAATAAACCAATTTAACAGTTTCGAAACAAATTTCTTAAGTCAGAAATTTTTAAAACACGACGTCATATTTAACATTATATTTCTGATAAAATTGATAAACATATAATCAGATACTATATTGTCAGTAGCGATACCATGTGATAAATACTAAACTATTTAATTGCAAACTATGCTTATTGCATCATTGATATTACAGCTCTTGTTAGGCCTCAACCTACTTAAAAACTTTTCCCTATTTCATACAAGATTAGTTGAACTTACAATCCAATCAATAAACTTCAATTTTTTCACATCATCTTCAATTACATCTCTTTCACTGGATCCAATCCCGATAGGATTTTCCTTCTCTCCTAGCAGTTCGACTTATCTCCATTCTCATGAGAACTAACCGTTGCGTTCTTTTTAATAAATGTTGCATTAATATTTGTTTCCATGTAACAAGTATAAAACTTTTTTTATTTGTTCCGTATCTCCATCGTTCATACTGTACCAAAATATTTTTTCAAAATATCTTTCCCATATAATCATAGCAATTTAACATAACTTTCTTTTATTCCATTCAGAGGAATACGACGAATGAGGACTTCATATTTTTAGTATTCTGTTTAAGTATGTAGCAATTTGCATGATGAGTACAGCAATAAAGTGTATATATACTTTCTCTATTTCTATCTCTCTAAGAAAAATCTAGTTGCAGTTATGGAACATTTGATGCCTTATTTTCTTCGAACTTTAACAATTACGAAGAAATCGATCAATTAATTTTGAAATTTTGAATGAGATGGTGGAGTATACAGACAGAAAGAGAGGATGTCATTTTTCATTTAGCGACAAAATTTACTTGTGGCTCACTTCAAAAGCTCAGGTACATTTTGTATTCATTATCATTATACAATACCAGTATCGTATAAGGCAAAATTAACTTTTGATGAATGTTTGACGTTGATATATATAATAAAGTAAATGATTTAAGTACCGTTTTCAACAGACACCGTGTTACTTTAAGTCACTTTGAATTGGCGAAGAAAATACCAGAGGTAACACACTCTACAGCACCTGAAAGTAGATAGAATATTTGTATAAACAGGAAAGATATGCTCGTCATGAAAAGATACTCAAAATACTATGTTTGGCTACCTTACATTAAAAGAGGACAATCAAAAAAGAAAAAATATCAACTTCAGAAATGTTAAATTTCAGCAACTGGACAAGAAATGAAATTTGACATTTTTTTGAATCATTGTTACCTAGCGGTAAAACTACTCTCTTGGGAAAGAAGATTCTGGTTCAATTTTAACAAGAGTTATATATATATAAGTTTATAAAGTTTTTTAACACACACACACACACACACATATATATATATATATATATATATATATATATATATATATATATATA
>JAPDSC010142185.1:0-11789 GCA_026290005.1 Latrodectus geometricus
TGCAATTTATCATGGTGTTTCTATAAACTTGTGTAACTAATTTAAAGGTATATTTAATATAAGTGTAAATATTTTTTGCAATAACATACTTGATATATTACGTGTAATTAGGATGTAAGTTTTTTTTTGTTTTAACAATATTCTTATAATATTAAAGGATGTTTCTACAAAAAATGCCAGGCCTGATTACTCTTGACTTTGGATTGTTAAAATTGTTATATTGTTACACATTAAGGATTACCATAATTCTTCCTCTTCATAAATGGAATCAATATACACCATATTTGTCGGCGTATGGGAAACACTGGCTTATAAGGCAAACCACTTATTAATCACACATTTGAAGCATAAAACTTTATTACCGCTCATAATAATGATTTACAGTATGCTAAATATGAAATAATGCATATAAGAATAATAATTGCCTAATCAATTTGGGAAATAATTTTTTTCAGTTTTCTTTGTCAGAAACTAGACTCTCATGTCCAGAGCTAAATGAAGAATCCCAGGAAACCTTTTCTATATCAAATTCTCAGTCTTCAAACAATAAACTGTCCTTTACACCACATACTGCCATAATTCCATATTTTTTGAAAGATTTAAACACTGTCTCTGTTTTGCATAGGTTACGTTTAATGTGATCCCATAGGTTATGTTTGGTTTTTTAGATCTTTTTCCTGATTCCTCCAAGTTCTTATTCTTTTCTCAGTTAGGGTGGACCGAATACTTTTCTGTAGCCCTGCCTCCATTATTTTTACAATCCCACGTAACTTGTATGCTGTGTTATTTCAGTGTGGTCATAGATTTTGATCCATAACTTCACAACAAATTTAAGAAAAATGAATAGTAGAAATTCCACACATTTAAAAGTCATTCATAGAAATTGGAAAGTTTAAACGAACCCATCTGTGATTGTCGATGGCAGAGTATTCACGCAATTCTACGTAACTTTTACTCCCAACACTCCGCAAAGAAACAAGAAAAATCTCTTAACTTTGAACAGAGAAAATCTACAGAAATTAATATAACTAAAACTGAGTATTGACGTATTAGACACAGTATCGCATTATAAAACACACCACAATTCAGACCTATTTTCAAAGAAAAAGTGCGTCTTGTACCTCGGAAAAAGTGGTAATTGTTGGGCTTAAATCTTATTAAATGATGTTTTAAATATTTCATCAAATGTAACTTCAGTTTGCGAATAAAAATTGAAAATTTGAAATACGCAAAATTTAATGTTGGAAATGTTATACGTGTTTATAACGAATGCAATATTCAGTAAAAAATTGCATAAATTTGTATTTTTCTTTCTGAAATACTTAGTATCAAATACATTTATAAGTAACATTGTTCTAATGTATAAAAATGACAGCAAGTATTAAGTCATAAGACGTTTCAATGTATTTTATTCGGTTTTAAAATAATAGTTTCAAGCCAATATACTGAAATGAACTATCTTTATCTATTTTCTTTATTTTATTCATTAATAGTTAAATTTATAAAACATAGTCTCCTATAATCAAAATGTTGATTATAGTTGATCATAATCATGATATTAAAACAATGTAATTAAATTTCATAAATAAATGAAAACATTAATTATCCTTCTTTCTATAGAAACAAATACAATTTCTATACAGTGATACTACTCTATTCTTTCATTATAAAGTATTACTTTCTATGATATGAATATAATGAATGAATAGAGTAGTATTACATTATAGAAATGAATAGAAATACTTTATAATGAATGAATAGAATCAATTTTTTATGACTATAGAAACAATAATCTGTTAATAATATTAAGGAGAAAAATGCGCTAGCCATATTTAAAAATCATAAAACATACAATAAACATAAATTGCTAAACAAAATTTTAAAAATACAAACTTTATTCAAATTATTTCGAAAAGAATAATTTTAATAAAATGAAATACCTCGAAAGTTTAATAAATTTAAATTACAATCTGAGTTTTGGAATAAAACTTTATTCTATTTTTAGAAAATTGGATTAAGAAGAATGGAAAAAAACACTGCAAGAAACACCAAAAAGTTAAATAAAATTTGATAAGTTCTTGTAAGTGATATGAAAAGTTGATTCTATTTTTCGAAAAAAAAATCTTTTTATATTATATTGAAAGGAAAAAGAAATTATCTATCGTGGGAAAAGATAGGAATAATTTCTTTTTCAGTTTAACTTACAATTTTTTTTTATTTTTATACAAAAAAAGTGTATCTTATAAATGTGATATTTGAATTACTTTGTGAGAAAAAAAGGATTTAAAAGCTGGATTATTGTTTTGATTATGAATTTCCAATAGTAATTCTTTTAAATTGTGTCACATTGTTCATGAGCAGTTGTATTTTGGTATTGGGAGAATTTATAAAAATACATTTATTAAAAGTTAAAACACTTTTTAAAAAGTATTGACTACACGTTTAAAAAGATATATATTAATTAGACTTTTAAAAAGATGTTAATTGTTTTGGTTTCATTTTACTCGTATTAAAATGTTTTATTCAAGGACAAATGATAAATTAAAGTTCATTTGTTTAAGAAATATTATTGAGTTGTTTTGAAAGTAATTTCGTTTCTTATAAAAATTGGAAAACGTATAGCGATTAAATATTTCATTGAAATGTGTATTGTCAGTTTTAGAACAATACTTTTTGCCATCTTTTTGATGGAAGCATGATTCTTCACTCATAAAATGGTTGCCTTTATTAACAAAAAATTGATGCGGATGGGAAAAACGAAATTACTTTCCGAACAACCCAAAAAAAATTATTCAATAAAATGTGTCCTCATATATTTATAAAGCATCTAAATTAAAAAAAATAAATAAATCATTTTATTAATTCTAATGTTTAATTTAAAATTAAGGGTTTTACTATAAAATATTTAAACATTTTACAGTAATAAAAATTCTTATGAAATTTGTAGAAATATTTACTAATGAATATAATACTATTGAAAAGTAAATTTTGTTTTTACTAAAATTTATTAAAAAATTTACATTCAATATTTATATTTTATATTTATTATTGTGTTAAATAAAATATTATAAAATAATAATAAAATTTTTCATGAAACTGAACTTTGCTTTAAGTATGCATTTTAATTTAAAATGAAATGTATTGTAAATATTTTAATTCAATGTCATACTAAACACGTAATTATGAAAATACTTTTATTTACTACATTAACATTGAAATGTTATGTATTTTAACTAAATAGTTCTGATTGATTATAATTATTCATTTAAAGGCATGAAAAGTTTAAAATACGAGCAACGATTTGTATAATGAGATATAATATTTAATATTAAAGAACATAAGTTTTTAATTGTTTGAAATCATTAGTTTGAAAATACGAAACAATAATTATTTAAAACCAAAATTAACTTCTTGATGCTTGAGTAAGAGGGTATTTAATTTTTTGTTATATCGTCATGGGTTATATTTATTTTCCCACTACATTAGCTTTCCTTTCCTTTCAATTAATTTCAATAAAATACAAATAATGCAAATAAGTAAAAAATGGTGATTTGTTTTACGCAACAAAATAAAAATATTTGATTTTCTTTCGTAAAATACTAGTTCCCTGTGACTTTTCTCTTACAAGATTATGAATGCTTTAAAAACGGCATGCAGTCTTGCTTTATTATAAGATACTATAATATAGACAAGAAAATATTTTGTATTTTAATATTAATCTGCTTATAGAAGCTAATTAGCATGGTTATTTAATAAGCAAAAACGTTTAGAAATAATGGGAAAAAATTAAAGATTTCATTAATATCATTTTTAATTTTGTCCCTCTTAATTTTTATAGAGTTCTTAGATGAATATTCTTAGAAACAATACAAATAAACTTATGATATTTTAAACATTTTTATTAACTTAAATTATGAAAAATAAAAACATGAAATTAGTTGATAAAAATGGACATTTTTAATTTGATATCATTATTAATTTTAATTGAATATATATAAAAATTAATGTTTTGTTTATTCCATTATGATAACGATATTTTCTTTGAGGGCCTATCTTAGGTTATGTTACATATTATGTCTCCGTTTAATATAAATACCTAAATGTAATATAATTATTTAAATAAGAAACTGAAAATATATCACGAGAATAAAAGTGTTATTATGCTGTCTAAATTCATTAACTGTACAAAAAACGCATTTTTACATTTCAATATTATATGCGTATTTTATTATTAAAAACAATCGTATGTTTTTGATTTTTATAAATTACACAAAAAATATTCAATAAAAGTTTATAATTTAAAAATTTTAAAATATCCTTTATTTATATGAAACGCTATTGTAATAAGATATAGAAACTCCCTTCAATAACATATTTAGCTTGTAAAACTTATATATTTTTTGTAATCGATAGTGTTATATATTACACATATCTTCATGATGATTTTTAGTTACACTAATTATAAAGATAATTTAGAAATGAATATTATACAATTACTTGATAAATATTTCATAGATACTTGGGAAAATGTCACCTGTCTATAATCAATAAGTCCGCCTCGAAATTACAACTTAAATGAATTGATGCAGTTTTGCCGATATTTAAGTCAAACGAAAGAGCTGAGAAACTGAAAGTCAAAAATGAATATATGGAGCATTAAATAAGTGAAGTGGTTTAAGTTTCTATATGCAACCAAATCTCAAAAAAAATCATCGGCATTAAAAATATATTCCTAAAATGTGCGTTAAAAATTGAGTCATAATCTGTAATTTCAATTTAATAAATAAACAAGGGGTCTTCGTGTATTTAAAAGTAGTTCAATGAATATTCAATAAAATTGTACCACTTATTTGTATAAAAATTGGAAAACAAATTAGGAAGTTTTTGTATTCTTATAATAGGATTATAACACTTATTTATATAAAAATCAGAAAACAAATTAAAAAGTTTTTTTTGTTTCCATATTGTTTTTCAATATGTTTAGAAATAGAACAAACTACTACCTATACATTTAATAGTCAGTTAATAGTCAATACATATTTTCCAAACCAAACGTTAGAGTATATCATGAATACTTAGTTGTAAATTTCAGACATGTATTAGAGATAAATAGTTATATAATACATAAAACAAATGTATATAACTATTTGATTTTAAATTAAATGCACCTTTCATTCCTCTTATAATTAGTAATGTTGTAGTCGTGGCCCTGCCAGGCTGGCAATATGGGATGCGCTGCTCCATTTTTCAAACTGAATCGTATTTGGTATTGAGTCCGACTTCCTCAGTGCACACATGCAATAGGTATCCGTTTATAGGGTAGGCAACCATTCACAAAAAGAAGGGATAAAGACAAGAAAGAGAGAGGGAAAGTTATTCCATGCCCGAGCCAGGATTCGAACCCAGGTCCTCCTCAACCGCAGTTAGGAATACTAACCACTAGACAGGGTAGGCAGCAATGGTAACATTATCTTTATTTCACTTAAAAGCTTCCATAGAGTTGCATCTACTGCAACTTTAGCATTGCATTATTGTACTCAGTAAAATATGATCCTATTTTAATTTTTTTGTGAAACAGCCTTGTACTTTTAGTCAAAAAGTTTTCCTTTGATGAATATATATATACTCAATACATAAATTTCTGTTTTTTAAATTTTTGAAATTTCCTTAATATAAACATTTAAACAAACATAACCAAATGCCATGATCTAAACTGTAAAAAAATTTTTAAATATATTTTAATTTAGAGTTTTAAAATTTAAAGCAGATTTATAGATTTTTTTTTTATAAATTCTAAATCTTTCAATAATTTTGATAATGTGTAATAAGAATTAGATAAATTTGCCATATTTCTCAAACAATAATGACAGAAAAGTAGCTTTTAAGTTCGATAGTAATTAAAGTGAATATCAGCTTATAAACAAAATTTTAGAATCTATTGATCTTACATTCTACCCTAATAACATTGACATACATACGCATGCTCTAACAGAAAAATTATAAAGCATAAATATGATATCAAAAACAAATATAATATACAAAGAATAAGTAAAAATACAAATGCATACAAAACAGTTTATTTTGCAAATTATTTTAAAATCTCTTAGAAAGGCTATCACCTTTCAAATGTATAAATTAATTTAAAATTTTCTAATTTTTTTTTAAAAAATTATTTACAAATATTCATCTAAAAGATCTAAATTTAATAAAAGTTTAATTCCATCAAGATAGTAATAAACTAAATTCTAAATTTCTGGGTAATTTCTTTAATATAAATTGCAAATTAATTTGAAATATAAATTAAACAAATTAATTTATCTTTAAAGTGAATGAAATAATATATTAGTATTCAAAATTTTTTTTCAAATTTATCAAAATTTAATTTTCATTAAAATTATACAAATTAAATTATTTCAGTAACTCGGATAATATACTGCTTTAAATAACAATATTCCAATAATTTTCATCAAATACTGTTTATCGAGCACAAGAATGCTATGAAAGAGAAGTAAAGAGTATTTATCAGATTTCAGAAGGGCCATCATAGTCTTGGAAGTTTTATAGCCAGCTTAAAAATGATATTTATCGTTGTGTGCCTTGCATCTGCTAAATTAATACCATTTTCTACTTTTATATATATATATATATATATATATATATATATATATATATTTATATATAAAATTATCTTTTCTTTTAATGTTTCCACTACATATTCATAAATAATTTACTTATTTCATTTAATTATTAATAATCTAAAATTGAAATATTTGTTTATTAAATTTTAAGCCAAATATCAATTTAGATATCAATTTTATTTCATGTTAACAATGAGATATCTAATGAATTTCAATTTTAGCAATCATATTTATCTCTATCTGCACATATTCGTTATATTCTTGTTAAGTTGTAAAGCACATTTATTTTTAATTTTTTCGCAATGTTTTGCGATGTAAAGGCGTGACATTCTGGACATTTAAGTGTTAGACTTTTTCTCCAAATCTATGTATTTCCTTATTTTAATCTCTGAAGTTTATGCTAATTATTACAATAGGAATGAAATTATTAATAAAATATAATTTACTTAAAATTTAATAATTACTTTTTGTAATATTTTTAGCAAAAAAATAAAAAATATTTACAATTACTTCATATTGTTATTCTGCAATTCATTTCTCCATATAAAATTAGTTAACAAAAACTTGGTAAAATGTAAAAAAATTATTATTAAAGCAAATTATTGTTCATGATGTTTTATCCATAAATATATTTGTTTACTCTGGAAAAGCAAGTTAGAAAACATAAAAATAAATTACGACGCACTTCATTTATATTATATCAGATAATTAAACACATTTTTATGTATATAATGAAAATAAACATCTGGTAATGAAAGATATTCCGTCGCATATTTTATGTCACACACACAATTACATTAACGTTCTCAGTGTTTTATTAACATAAAACATTCATGCTTTTTGCAAATTTTATGATCTAATTATATATTTTATCTGACATTCATTTGATGTCTCTGTTAAATGAAATGAAATTACGCGACAAAAATCATTCTTTAACTCTTACAATACATTTACAGTTATAATGATGTTTAACACTTTACACGAAAGAATAATCCCAGAGGAAAAGATAGTGAATTTAATTTGACAGTTATTAGTGAATTTGTTTATCAATTGCAGAATTTATTTAGATCCTGTTAGTTAAATGCAAAGAAATAACTGGTAATCTTTGCCAATTCGTTGTTACATTTTAAATCACACATTATAATTGCTATATACCTATTATACATTTAAATTATTTAAAGAAGAGTTTTGAAAATTATATAAGAAACATATAAAATTATGTTTTTGGAAATATATTAATTTAATGTAGAATTATACTTATACATAATTATAATGAGCTTTTAAGCATGTTTCCAAAAGTATTTTAATCACATTCCAAAATATAGTATACTGCAAATAGAAAAGTTTTTGCTTTGAGAAGATTGTTTTTATTTTTAAACTAAAAGAATATATTTTAAATTTTTAAATTAAATTTGCTTATAACTAATTATCTTGATTTATTTATCAAAACTTGAAATTTCTATACATTATTAAAGTAGTCATAAGTAGTTACTGGAAACAGTATCAATAATATACCAAAAAATTTTTATCTTCCTTTTGTATTTTAAAATAATGCTTGAAAACTTCATTTTAAATGCATTTTTTAAAATAAGATTCTTTTTTAAATATGTATTAAATAGGAAAATAACATAGACTGAAAATATTATATTAACTTACTATATTGAAACAAATCTTAGCTGTTAAAAATATAATTCTAAAAGTCAAAGTTTTTTTTTTTAAATTTAATGTAGTTTTATTTTTTAATTTCTTTTTATTTGATGCTACTAATTTACTAATCTCATTAAGTGCACATATCATATTCGCTAACCACTTTTTAACGATGTAATTATGACGCGAAAAATTTGTCATAAAACTGGATAATTTTCTTTTTACGATTCGTTTTTGTCGCATGAATTTTTCTTTTAAAATATTTCGTTCTTTAAGAATGAAAGTAAAAGTCTTTAAAAACAGTTTTGTTAGAAATTCCACTGATTACCCGGGATAAAAGAGTAGTATTTTTCCTGATTTTTTTCCCAGAATTTTCTCTGATCTTCGCTTAATGAAAGGAATGAGATGAGAAAATATTCACAGTGACAACATTAAATGACTTGAGCAAATAAAAGTATTTTTTTTTATAAATTTTACTCAAGATTTTTCTTTTGTCAATTTTAATTGGCTTCTACGATATTTTTTCTGGAGTTCAGAAGTGATTAGTAAAAATCGTTGTTGAATTTATAAACTAATATTCAAAAGATGGCTTAAAGAAGTAAAAAATAAGAAGATTTAAAAAAAAGGAAGTATAAACTTAAAAAAATTGTTATGAATGTAATTATTCAATTAAATCTTAAGGTTGATTTTATATAATTTGTAGAAACATACAAAAAATTAAAATAAAATAAAAGTACTTAAAATTTCATACACAAATGATTTTATTTTTTGATTATCCTACAACTTTTTACTGCATTTATTCATCTATCCATTCATATAGAATAATTATCATAATTTCTTGTTCTAAGAATAAATTTAATAAAATTATGATAATTTTAAGTACTCTTTATGCTTAGCTTTATTTGGCCAGAAATTAGGGTATAGGAATAATGCATGTATCCACATACTGCATTTTTTATATATTACCCTTGGTTCTACAAGCTAATGGATATTTGGAATCATTCTATATATGTCTAGAAAGATAATTTTTTCATAACAAAATACAGTTTTAAGCTAACTGAGAAAAGAACTCATTAAAAAACAGAAATATTTCCTTGGAATTTTTATTTAAGTTTTTTTTCTAAATTTATTTTTAAATTAAAAGAATTACTTATTTAATTTTATTATTCTAGGCTATTTTATATCGTTTCTCATAAAATCTATTTCATTTAATTTAACACATTCGAATATTTGAAAAAAATTATGTTTATACAAAAAAAGGGTTTTTTTTTTGTTTTCTAAGAATGTTTTCTTACATTTAATCTCATATTTCTTTTGAAAAATTAATATCTTAAAGTGCATTTTCAAAATATTAGATTACTTAAAAGACATCGATTATTTCAAAAGTAGTTACTGAACTCAAAAAATTTTTTTAATGTAAAATGAGTGACTGCATACCTTTGCATATCTATTTTGGCTAATATACAGTTTACAATGTCTTTCTCGGATAAACTTTAAAGAACTCTGATTTCAACCAAATATTTAAGATTGTATTTTTACAGGAATATCTCAGTGTTAACACATAAGTGAATAATATTCAAATTATTACCCACTTGCAAAAGTTATTTTGTAAAAGCGTATGGTTTATTGTATATAGAATCTATGAATTTAAAGTAATTACTTTTAAATTTAAAAAAAAATTAAAGTATAGATATTGTACTTGAGTCACATTAGTTTGCTTGATGCATTAGTTTCAAGCAATAATTTAAAAATAGTTTCAACAGAAGCTGTTAAAATTTTAATGTACCTCGTAAAATTTGCCATAAAATAAAATCTGGACACATTTTTATGACCAATTAGGTTAGATTTTACAAACGATTAAATTTAATGAAGACATAGAATAGTGTTTGAAAATATTGGAAGAATATAATTATTAAGTTTAAGAGCTCAGCCTTAAAACTATTCCTAATCTAGCTAAAATTTTGTAAACTTATATAACTTTTGTTAAAAGTCAAATAATCTAACATTTATGGAAGAAACATGAAATATCATTCAAAAAGTATGCTCAGATTATTGAAAAGTTTCTTTACTTATTTTTCACGTAATTAATAATCTTCTATGGAAGCACTGATAAATCTATTTTTATTCAAAATATTTTCATTAGAGTCCCTTTAATTGAAAGATTAAATATTGTTCTTCTTATCTTGACACTCTCTTTCACTGACTTTGCTCTTAACGGATAAAAGGAATAAAATATAAATTTAGGAAAAATATGATAAAAATTAAGGATTCATAGCCTCTGAAAAGAAACGAAAAAAATGGAAAATTAATTAATTTTGTCTAAAATTTAAAAATGTGCAAAAGTATGTATATCTGAATGTAGTAATTCCTACATTTATGAAAATATTAAATATATATAAAACTAGATCTATGACATAATATTCAGTATGGTTTTACCAATATTTAACTTTTAATCAAACCAATATTTTATTTATTTGAATCAATGTAAATTTGGTGCTGATATAAAAAGATTACTCTTTGACCTTTGTTTTAAAATAAGTTGACGAGACTAGAAAATGCTTTGAAATGCATTCTCTAAATACGCTTAGAAAGTGCACTAAAAACAATTTTTCATCGAAAAGTTTTTAATGCTTTTACGTAAATGGAGCTCATTTTTTTTAGAGTGTGAGTTTTTAGAAGTGTTAAAGTTTCTGTTTTCAACTTAAAATATTCATTTTCAGAATAATATTGGTAAAATTTCAGGAAAGTAAAATTGGTATTGGTAAAATTTCAGAATTTAGGACTAAAAATCAATAATTTCAATTTTCAAATTATTGATCAGTTTCTTATAATTATTTGACTGAAATTTAGTTTTATAAATACTCATCAATACTTACACTGAGAGAATTATGAATGTATACATAGATAATATTATTTTTTCTTCATTTGCTGCTGAAAAAGTGAACATTTATGTTTAATAAAAAGTAATCTCTTAAATGACTCATGGGAATTTTTGTTTTGGTATGAATTTGATAATATTTTAATTTTTTGAATAGTTTAGTCAATTTTTTTGTTGACAAACAAAAACATGAGCATTTTTTATTAATTTAAATATTCATGTATATTGTTCAAACATTAAGTATTGTAACATCTTTTAGCATGAAGAAAAATATTTTATTGTACTTATTATGCTAAAATAATTATGCATTTGCATTAAATGATTTGTCTGATTTTTTATTATCTGACGAAATAAATTAAACATTAATTAATTTGAAAAGTTTAATTTAAAGTTATTAATAACGCTCATTTTGTAACAATCAATTGCTAAACATAATTTTGAAATTGAAATTTTTATATTTTATAATTGTATTTGTAAAAAGTTAAATTTATTTATTCTACATTATAATAAAATAATTTAATACATTACCGTAAATTTCATAACTCATTATGAAACTGGTTTCTTTTGAAAAATCTAATTTAATATTGTAAAATTTACTTTAATAATAAAAAAAAATTACAATATTA
>JAPDSC010142188.1:0-22617 GCA_026290005.1 Latrodectus geometricus
ATGTATGTATGTATGTATGTATGTATGTGTGTGTGTGTGTGTGTGTGTGTGTGTGTGTGTGTGTGTGTGTGTGTGTGTGTGTGTGTGTGTGTGTGTGTGTGTGTGTGTGTGTGTGTGTGTGTGTGTGTGTGTGTGTGTGTGTGTGTGTGTGTGTGTGTGTGTGTGTGTGTGTGTGTGTGTGTGTGTGTGTGTGTGTGTGTGTGTGTGTATATATATATAGGCACAAAATTGAAGAAATCACATATTCTATAATGAATCATATTCTCTAAGAATATTAATGTATTATCTAATGTTTGTTAATTCAAAGTCCTTTAGATTATAGTTAGTAGAAATTTACAAGAATTCCAGAAATTCCTTCAATAATTGGTTTCAGATTTTTTTAAAAACTCCAAAATCTAAAATTTGAATTCAAAATTTTATTTTTTCTTGATTCTTTCGTTTATATAATTTTTAAGTTTAATTATAAAACAATCTAATTGGAGGAATAACTTGGATTGAATTTAAGAAATATATTGTATTGTGCTTATCCTAATAATATGTAACTTTCAATTTTTACTCTTAATTTTAAAATTCTTACATTTAATATTAATTTCAGTTTGAATTTTATATCTTCATGATGAGTCATTCTATTCTAGTTCATGGCAATGGGTTTATATTCGGTAAACTGTTGATACTTGTATGGTTGAATCTCTTTCATTCCATCAGTATGTAAATTCGATTCCCAACTTATAGTGATCATTTTTGATTATTTTTAATGCACATTATTCTAAAAATCCATATAATGATTATTAACACTATATATATATATATATATATATATATATATATATATATATATATATATATATATATATATATATATATACTATCATACTATGATGATTCAGAATGCATTCAAATTAACTCTTAAGTGTAAAAAGTAAATTAAGATTTTCCATTGTCTTAATTTTAGAGTTATTACGTTTCAATCATTCGCAATCGAGATGTTATAAATTTCAATTGCTTGGTTTAAATATGAAAATTAACTACTTGATTACTTGCTATATACACGTCATATTCATAAAAAATTATAGAAAAGTAAATAATAACTAAGCAAAACAAGAAAAGTATATTTAAATAAACTTTCGAATAATGTTTACTATTATAATATTCATCATGCCCTGGGCTTACATTTTCTACATAAAAATTTCAATAAAAATGAATTTTTCATTAAATTATAAGATGAAACTGCATATTTTTAAACTAAAAGTCTAATGCAAAAACAAATTTAAATGAACAAAATGAGTAATTAAAATATTGATCCAATTGATTGTGCAGCTTAGGTATTTAAAATACTGTTTCATTAAAAGATACTTTTAAAAATGTATTCAATAAAACTTCAAAATATCTCAACTCATTCTCGATGAAACAAATATTTTCTTCTTCTCGCTACCTAAATATCATAATTATTTTATACAATTTAATAGAAATTTACCTCTAAGAACTTTTTCAAATTAATTTTCGTGCTATATGCAGATAAATTAAATACTAACAAATTTTTAAAAAATATCTTCAGCAAGTGGTTTTATACAAAAAAAGAGATAAAAAATTTCAAAGAACGTATTCATAAATTGTATTGGATCTCATAAAACACTTTTAATAATAGAGATATGAAGCTTTCAATAAAAAGCAAGAATTTTTTTAACCAATACAAACACAATTTTCATGAAATAAAAAAAAACTTTTTACATTTTTTTCTTAACATAACAATGGTTAGTGTTTTGAAATTCAATTCTCATAAATTAGATTACATGGGTATTAATCAATATTTTATTCTTTCCTGTACATCCTAAAATTGATTATAAATTTCTTTAATATAACTTTCCCCATATAAATAGGCACTTTTGCGCTTAAATACAAAATAAATTTATCCTAATAGCATATTGTTTTGCTTTGTCTTAATTTTCATAATAAAAACGTTTACGTATCTTAAAAAGCAGTTTTCTCAAGTGAAAAGAATAATTTGATAATGATTCAGCTTCAAAAACGAAAACAACTAAATAAGTGAGTTTAAAGATCTGAAATATGACAAACAATACTATACTCAGCTATTTCAAGAAATTTAATTAATAAAACTTAAAAATATTTTTAATAAAAAAAAATTTTTCAATTGATTTTTATTTTATATATTTTCGAAATTTTTTATGAATAAATACTTAAAAAAACACTTTCAAAGTAGGAGTATCTAAGATTTATTGAAAGCAAATTTTACAATGAAAAACTCTTCGAATAAGATTAAAAGTAAATATATTATTTCAATGAGTGTGTTGCTAAAGAATTTTATTATTAAACGTCTTTATGCTTCGGTTATTGAAAATTTATGATCACATCACTGATTATGGTCACTTATATATTGCTATAATTTGAGAAATATTAAATCAAGATTGTTTCACTTTTCTCATTTCCATAAGAAAAGTGATAGTTTAGCACATAAGCAAATATATTTGAATTATTTTAGTGAAGAATTTTTCTCTGTTTTATTGTTTCCATGAAAAAAATAAGTGTTGTCGTTTTTCATATTTTTCGATTAAAATTAATTTTTTAATCAATTGATGTAATAACAAGAACACAAATTTTTTGAAGTTGTAAATAAAATTGTATTTCCCAATTCGAAGCCTTAAAATCTTTAGACTTCAAACTCCAATTTAAATGTTAATATTACCTCTCCAAGTCGATTAAAATAAATTAAAAAATTATTTAGAAAATTCATTTTATATTAATACTTCTCATATTACATTAGTATCAAAACAACAAAAATTAAATTGAGATAAAATAATTAATAATCTATTAAATAGAGTAAACTATGTAACAAGTAACAGAAATATCGAATACTCTATTGCTTTAAAATGAATATTTCAAACATTCTCAAATACTTAAATTGAATACAAAATCTTTTCTACGAAAATTAATGATAATAATTTATTAAAGTTTCTCAAGTTAACTAATCTATCTCATTAGATTGATGATTGTCTTATTAAAAGAAGACATGTTGATGGTGACCTGAAACTTGGATTTCAATAAATATACGCCTTTTTAAACATCAAACAAAAAATATTACAAAATAAACGTAGCAGACAGAAATTACGTTTTTCATGTTAAGTTCAAGGAATTTTTCTTTTGATAAAAGAAAGCAATATTTATTATTTACTCCAAAATAATATTTTACAGATAAAAAAAAATTAGTATTTCAATGGAAAAACATTAAAACGAGGCAAAATTATTTTACAGTGTTTTATGTATGATTCAACTATTATAGATATGAGGAGTTTCTACAAACTATTTGTCACATTAAATAATTTAAAAGAGAATTTTTGATATGAACTTTAAATGTTAAGTATATAAAGAACAATATTATAAATTAGAATTCTATTTTTAATATAAACAAGCATTTAATAAAGATATTTTCATTAAAAACCCGGAAATGAGAGTAGCACATGAAATGTTTAAGGTAAAATTCAACAAAAACTACAAAATAAGTTTCAGCAAAAAACATTTTCAGAAGTAAAAGTACTAAACATGACTACATAATGAAATAAACACTAAAAAATCAAAAAAAAAAAAACATTAGAAGACAGCATTTACCATTAAAACAATTACTGTCAAATGAATTTGAATATAATTGAAATTCGTAGTTTATTTCTTACACTGTATCAACTATTGTAAAATTGCAAAACCATCTATATTCGTAACCATCAGTAAACCACAACTCTTTTTAAGACTGTCAGAACTTAGAAAATATAATTGGAATTTAAGCTGTACCACTGTATGTATATGCACGTTACACATTTTTAACATTAATACACATAGCTGGTTTTAATTTAAAAAAAATATTTAAATTATTGATAGTATCCTAAATTTTATACGGAGTGAAAAATTGTGAAAATTTCTGATAACATGTATTGAAATGTTAAACACTGCAATTTTGTTTTGACTGCACCTTATCAGTCCAAAATAATCAAACCGTGTTGCAATTACTTAATAGAGTTTTGTTAGCATAAAAAGGTGGCATCAGGAGAAAAATAATCATGATATTTGAATTATTTCTAATCTAACAAAATTTAATGGAATAATTTTCACCCATATTCTTCATTTAGAATACAATTAATTGAAATTGGTTTGCATAGTTCAATCATTGACTTTGAAAAATCATTGAAAATTTTCATCCAAAAAAAATTAGGTTTTACAATGCAGAAAATTTTTTATTATGAGTCTCAAATTTACTTAGCCTCCAGAAATTATAAAATAAGTTTATAATAAATAAAACTATTTTATAGAGAAACTCTTACTGCTAGGAAATATGATGAAGGTTGGCATGTTACACGAAGTATGAATAACTTTCTAGTTTTCTATACTGAGGTTATTACATTTGTACGATGCTTAGATTCAGTTACATAATTATTGACCACTCTTCATTTAAGGTATACTGTAAGAATCATATTTCAGTAAAATTAGTCCCATGGCATACTCGTGAAGGCAAACCTTTAGGTAGCATATTAACATGATCACAATATCCTCAGCGTTTTTACCCTTCATATGACATCCTTAGTCATAATTTGGCAGCTGTTACGAATAAAGATACCGATTACTAATCTTCATAATTTCTCTTTATGAATACTTGCAATAAAGTAAAATATTTTCAATTATTTCATTCAAAAATTTCAAATTTAGTCATTCGAAAGATTACATAAGTAGCCATGGTTTACTTAATTGATATTAAAAATAAGATTATTAATACATGGCTTTAATGTATGTTCTTCTATTCAGTTTACTGTATACAATTATCCTTCATGTGAAACTGACATCAGTACAATTAAGCATCTTCTTGGTGCTGTAATTGCTGGATAAATCTCTACTAAAGAATGTAAAAAAAACTTTGCGCTGCCTACGAGATTCAAACAGTAGTAATATATATATACACTACTGGACATTAAAATTGGTTCACCAAGAAGGCCACATGCTACAGACGTGAAATTTATAAGAAAGGAAGAAGGTGCTGTGATATGCAAATGATTAGCTTTTCAGCGCATTCAGACAAAGCAAGCGCCAGTAGAAACACCCACATTGTGTTTTAATGAGGAAATTGTTCAGCCAGTTCCTTATACACAAATTGCATTTGAACGTTGTTGCCTGGTGAAAAGTTGTTGTGATGCCTCGTGTAAGAAGGAGAAATGCGTACCAGCACGTTTCTGACTTTGATAAAGGTCGAATTGTAGCGTACCGCGATTGCGGTTTATCTTATCACAGTATTGCTGCTCGCGTCGGTCGAGATCCAATGACTGTTTTCAGAATATGGAATCAATGGGTTCAGGACGATAATGCGGAACGCCATGCGGGATCTCAACGGCCACCTATCACTAGCAGCCGAGAAGACAGGCATATTATCCGCGTTGCCGTAATGGATCGTGCAACCACGTCACGATCCGTGAATCAAGAAACGGGGACGTTCGGAAGACAACAAGTGTCTGCACGAACAGTTCAACAACGTTTGCAGTAGCATGGACTCTCAGCTCGGAGACCATGGTTGCGGCTTCCCTTGACGCTGCGTCATAGACAAGAGCGCCTTCAATGGTGTGATCAACGACGAACCTGGGCGCACGAATGGCGAAACGTCATCTTTTCAGATGAATCCAGGTTCTGTGTACAACATCATGATGGTCGCATCCGTGTTTGGCGGCATCGTAGTGAACGCACACTGGCAGCGTGCATTCGTCATCGTCATACTGGCCCATCACCAGGCGTGATGGTATGGGGTGCCATTGGATACACGTCTCGGTCACCTCTTGTTCGCATTGACGGTGCTTTGAATAGTGCACGTTACATTTCTGGTGTGTTACAACCCGTGGCTCTACCCTTTATTCGAGTCCTGCGATACCCTACGTTTCAGCAGAATAATGCCCGACCGCATGTTGCCGGTATTGTACGGACCTTCCTTGATACGGAACATGTTTAGTTGTTGCCCTGGCCAGCACGTTCTCCAGATCTTTCACCAATAGAAAACGTCTGGTCAATGGTTGCCAAGCGACTGGCTCGTCACCAAACGCCAGTCACTAAGGTTGATGAACTGTGGCATCGTGTTGAAGCTGCATGGGCATACCTGTACATGCAATCCAATCTCTGTTTGACTCAATGCCCAGGCGTATAACTGCTGTTATTACTGCCAGAGTTGGTTGTTCTGGGTACTGATTTCTCAGGATCTATTCAGCCAAATTTTTTGAAAATTTAATCACTTGTTATTTCTAGTATAATATATTTGTCCAATAAATATCATTTTGTTATCAGCATTTCTTCTTGGTGTTACAATTTTAATGGCCAGTAGTGTATATATATGTATTAATTCTCTATACAAGAAATTTTTTATGAAAATTCATAGGTTAATGAAGTATCCCTGAATGAAACACAATGGTGTGAGATTAACGTGTAGACCCAGACTAAATCGATACAGCATTACTAATTAAAGGGCTTCCAAGTTAATATCAGATGAGATCTTCAAAAGACAACCACTTTTGTAATGGCATAAAGATTTTGAAATAAGAAAATAGGGGGAATAAGCATTTAGAACTTATCCCTCTCATAAGCGACAAAGATTAAAGACCCTTTTCTTGCGTTTGTAATTAACGAGGCCTGTAGTCTCATAGATTTAAGCCACTTCAAAGAAAGGGGAATCTTTGTGGGAGACTATTTCTCGATTAAATAGCCTTTACTTCTAATTATTCTAGACTATGTCGTATTAATTGAATGAAATGTAACTATATCCTAGACTCACACATGTAAGAGACGTTTGAAGTATTGATGAAATTTAATTTAAGATGTATAACTATTAATTTGTTATTGCTGTAGTTTGATAAATTTTCCTACTTAATGAAATCATTAGAAAGTTTATAATAATTCTGCGATAATGCTGCAGAAGGATCAAAAATTCTAAGCTTATTGATAGTTAAAGGACAAATAAATATTCAAATATATAAAATATGAGAATCTTATTTATTTTCTCAAGCTTTTTTATGAAGTTATTATTTTTTATTATATAAATTATATTAATTAATAATATATATACATTATAATTATATTATATTAATAACTTAATATATTATATTAATAACTTAATATAACGTCATATATTATATTAATAACTTAATATAATATATGACGTAAATGATTCCTATAAAACTTAATGAGCATTTATTATTTTATGTATTTATCACTTTAATTTATGCTGAATTTGTTTTTCATGTAACAGCTATAAGTATTAACTAAACTTTTATCTCTGTCTCAAATTACAGATCCAGAAATAAAATAGTTGACCTTTATTTCAATAATTTTAATTTTTTATTAAATATTACATTTAATTTTCTAGTTATTTTGAATGAAATAAAGTACAATAAAGCATGATTAATGAACTTTTTACTAAATGTGAGATTTGCAAGGCAGGCAAAAAATCAAAAATTGCAAATCTTTATGAGTGATGTTTCACAAAGACAAAGTGATGTGACGTGAAAGATATTGCAATTTAAAATGACAAAACTTTAACGATAAATTATAATTTATTTAACGAAATAGGAATAATATATTGAAATCGTTCAGGCTTTCCAAAATAATAAATTAAATATATTATTTCAGAAAGTTGAATTTATGCAGTGTAAAAGTATTATTATTTGTGTAATTTAAATCTGCTACAAATTTTTTACTGCTGCTCACATCGCTATTATCTAAAAAGCATTCAAATATGTCATCTAAGAAAAAATTAAAATTCAAACTCAACTGTTTGAATTGAATGATTTAAAAACTGGTAATATGCATTTTTAGAATAAATAAGAAAAATTTGAACTGAAAAAAACAAAAAGTTGAGAAAAACTGATTTAACGTTATATAAAGTTCCAAAAAATTACTTGAGTAAAAAATTATATTTCTATAATTGTATCAATGAATATAGAAGGGCTACCAAGGTAAGCGTATTCTTGTTTTCAGCGAAAGTCAAGCTGCATTGATGGCTCTCTACCCATTCCAAGTCAAATCAAACATTGTAATGGAATGCAAAAATCTCCTTAAGGAACTGGCAAATGGGAATAAAATTATTCTTATTTGGGTGCCAGGACATATAGGAATAGAAGGTAATGAAAGAGCTGATGAACTTGCAAAACAGGGAACCTCTTTCAATCCAATAGGAATGGAACCCTTTTGTGGGATTAACATGAAGACTACAAGGAAGGCCATTCAAAAATAGGAAAAACAGAAGATGAACAAAGTTTGTCGTGATTCTCCTGGACAGAAACATACAAAAAGTATGGTTTTCAACTCATCTGAGAAAATTGCATCTGACATTCTTAGACTCCCAAGAGTGAAGACTCAAGCAATTGTAGGCTTCATTACTGGGCACTATCATTTCAGGAAGCACCTTCATACAATGGGACTTTTTAAACAGGAACCAATTTGTAGGAAATGTCACGCAGGGGTAGAATCAGCTCATCATATCCTATATGAGTGTGATTCTCTTATCCTTACAAGATTCACTACTCTAGGTAATCCATATCCTAAAGGATTACACCTAAACTCCATTGAGGGCCTATCAGACTTTATAAACAAAGTAGGTGACCCATGACAATGGAACTAGGAAAAAATTGGACTTGGAGCATGGTACAAAATGCAACAATGCAGAGGTGCCACATATTTGACAAGCTCAAGAAGAAGAAGAAGAAGAAGAATGAGTATAGACTTAAAAATGTATAGACTTAAATAATATTTGTTGTCCCATATCTTAGTTTCCATCTATAAACACCCCCTATATCTTACAGCTATAGAAAATGACCATTATTTTTAATTAAATTTCACTTTATCAACGTTTAATTTGTAAATTCCAACAACGCATCTTTTCTGCTACCTATACACAAATAAGCTCGTTCAAATTTTAAAACTCATGTAATTAAAAACATTCTAGTATTATTTTTAAGTAATTAAAATATCTCACTTCATTCGCATGAAACTTGTAACTTCTTCTTAAGCCATGCCTTTGGTACAAAATGCAACAATGCAGAGGTGCCACATATCTGACAAGATCAAAAAGCTCAAGCTCTAAGCCATGCCTTGTCAAATTGTTAATTATTGAAGCGTGTCTAAGGAGCAAGAAAATGATGGTATTTTGTTTGTGGATAAAATTATTGGTCTACAGGAAATTTAAAATGTCATCAATGAGGAGCTATTGGTAAAACATAGCAAAACAATTACCACTTTTTTACATTTCGTGTCTCATCAAGAAAATATAAAAGAGTTTTTATTGTGTGTGAGGTGACAATATATTCATAAACATGCATAGTAACACTCTTCCAATGTAGTAAGTATACTTCATTGGAAATAGTTGATCTGCGTCATATTATAGGAAATTGCATGTGTGTATACATGTTGCATAGTATTTCCGAAATATAATATTTTGTTATAATAATCAGGTGAACAAAATTTTTATAATTCACATTCTCTTTAATAAATTAAAGTAGTTAATTTACAAAGCAAGTAAAAAGTTCTCCGAAAAACATTTAATTTATTTTTTGATTAACTGACGTCATTAAATATGTTTGCTGAAAATATTAAAGAAAATATGCTAAATTGTTATTACTTCTAAATTAGAATGAATAAAGTTAACTTAATAAAATTAGAGAGAAATTTGATTCTTTGCCTCTTTAAATAATGTTTTTAGTTTAATATTCCAAATATTCCCTTTCAAACTAAAAGAATATTCAATTTTGTGAATAAACACTAAGACTTTAAAACTTGCAGATTTTTTCAAAGTAATGAATGAAGAATTAAAGCATTATAATGAAAGGAGTTTTAAACTTGAAGTAAGCCATAGTCAAATGATCAAAACTTTTCATCCTAAAGCGCACACAATTTTATGCAGTGGTAATTAGAAATCCATTTTAAACTGTTACATCCATCATTTTCGTATTGTAAAGTATTTATTTAGTTACTCACATCAATATACGTTAAATTTACTTTTTATATGATATGACTGAACAGATCTATGGAATATAAATCTGTAAACCAATTGCTTTTGATTCTCACAATTAACGTCTAATAAATATTTAATTGAAATTAACTGATCTGATATACTATCAGAACCTACAGTGTTCACACTTATGTTACTAATCATTGCAGAGAATTCTCAGGAGTTATTCATTATTCACAAGGCATTTCTAATTTTCTCCCTCCTCGAGGATGTGAGAAAAAGTCAACAATTATTTTCATAAAAGGAAGCTTGGCTTTCAATATTATCCTATTATCAAAAAATTAAAAGTCAGTTTTCAATATTTGATGTCTGAGAGAGGACACTAGTACAACTTTTTCTTTTGCCTTAACTCCACGAATTGCATATTCAATTTTATATTATAAGTGATGTAACAAGGATATAAATCTTCTAAATATGTAAATTTTTAAACAATAAAAATTTGTTTATTGAAATGATTTTAACACCCATACAATTCCTGCGATGTGTATTTTTTTCAATTAAAAGTATGTGTATTTTTGTATCTATTACAATATTTTTAACATATAACTTATTTTAATCACATTACAGCACATTACATAATGAGTTTTTCCATAAAACTTTTAATGTAGCTGAAGACGCTTTGTATCACATACATTAATTAATGCATAAAATAGTGAATTAACTGAAAATATTCCCAATTTTTTTCTTTTTTTTTTTCATTCACCTTGCATCAAAAGAAACTATTTATTGAAATTATTTTACATTCGCAGAAGATAGCTTAAAAATAATGATATACTCATGAATAATAATGAAAAGGAAGTTAAATTGATACAAAGTAAATTACTGCTGTCTTTGGACAAAGAAGAAACAATATACCACTTCTGATATCGTCTTCTGGGAACAGTTTGTAAACAGTAATGAAAAGCAGGAGGAAAGTCGATACAAACGGTTTTTATCGAGAAACTTATTAACGAAATAGCAAGCAAGACAAAGTTTAAAAATGATTTTCCGTTACCTAATTTTCAAAGTAAATGTGATCTCCTGGGATTATAATGAGTTTTACACTTTGTTGGAAATTTCATTTTAAACCCATTTTTTTTTCTATGAATGCTAATAAAAGTCGAATATAAATTCTAATAAAAAAGCTCCAATAAAAATTATTTGGTTCAAGATAAACTAAGCTTATCTAAAACTAGATAAATTTGGATAAAAACTGGTAAAAATATAATACAAATTCAAGTTCAAATAAAATAGTTTTTAACTTGTGTCGTAATTATTAATGAATTATTCTATAGTTTTTAAGAAATTGTATCTTGCTAAATTTGAAATTGAAACGTACAACTCATATAAATTATATTTTTTTATTGAAATCATTATATAAAGTATTTTACTTTACTTTGAAAAAGGTCATAGGAAAATATAAGTGTCTATCTTTCTCTGTTTTTTTCTTAATATTTAACGAAACAAATTGTTTTTATGCTCAAAATCAAAGCTTAAGATGATCATTAATGATAAATTTGTATAAAATAGAGTTCAGTAATAAAAGAAATATTAAAAATAAATTTCAATAAAACTTTTTGTTGCATCACCGTTTAGCAATATGAATAGCGTAGTTTCTTTAAGAAAACTGATAATTAGTTTTCTATTTTCAAAAAGAAGTAATTCGACAAAATCAATTTAAATTAAAGGTATAAAATTTATTCACTGTATTGCCACTTTTTATTAAATATTAAATTTATGACACAAACATACATATTACAAAATAAAAAATAAATTTGTAACTAGAATTCTTAAATATATAAATGGTTCTCATAAATTAAGAAAAAACTATAAAAGTGGCTATAAAGCAAAAAGTTATGCGTGGAATTTAATGAAATTTATGCACATTATACAACACAGAGGAAGGTACAAAAGAAAAAAAAATCACCAGACAATTATTATGGTGTTATAAAAATTAGCATATATTTACAATTTAATTGTGTACGATGCAAGCCATTGCTTTGAAAATCTATAATGAAGAGCTATAAAGAGAGGTCGTATGAAGAAGATTGAGAACTGGTACACGTCATCCTAGAGAGTCCCAAACATGCTTGGGTTAAGGTACGGTGATCGACTGCTAAGAAAATTTTGAAATGCTACTAACCTGAAGAGAATTGTGAAGCTCTTTATTGAAAATTCTTATTAATCTTTTTACGACAGTAAAAAAAGAAGTCTTAGAAGAATTTTCGGATTTTGGGTTTGAAACATTTTAGTCTTATAAAATAATGGCACTAAGCCAATTGTTTTAGGAGAAATATTATTTTAAAACTGTATAATATTAATTATTTTTAAGTGAAATATAATTTTTTAAAAAGTATTTATTTTAAAAAAAATTGTAAAATTGTGTTTCGCTTAACAACAATTTACAAAATCTTAAAATAAATTTAAGACTTTAAAATTCCATCAAGAAAATATGAAAACATACATATTTCAATTCGGAAAGCAAATTTTGAGAGAAGGAGTTATCATAAAATGTGATCTAGGAAATTTAATTGTATTTATTTTCTCCGATTTTTTATTCAAAAAGTAACATAATAAATAAAAAAATATTTATAAGTCATAAATCACACTGTATTCTGCTATACACATTTGCTTTTATTTCATGTATTTTAAATATAATGTTAGTTGTTTTACATGTGTTTACAATCTTTTTTAAAATATATTTTTACACACTAAAGTGAAATCCATGTCTTTTTAACAAATATTTTTATCTTTTTTTAATTTTACTCGCTGTATCTATTCCACCTACTTTTTGCGGTAGACTCAGTTTTAAGTGCGAACCACTTTAGTTACCGAAATAATGATTATTATGTCAAGAACCACATTTTTTCTTTTTGAACTTTAGCCATTTTTTATCATTATTTGGATTTTATTCTTTGATCACTTTATTTGTTTTCTTAATAACTTTATTATTTCTAATCCTCTTTCTGTACTTATTATTTACCTTTCATATTATATTAGGCATTTAATTACCATCTTGGATTGATGAAGACACTTGTGTGTATAGTATTCAGATAGAACGTAACATTTCTTAGTGGTTTGCTATAGAATAGTAACATTTAATGAATAGATAAAGATTACTTGTTAAGCAAATTTAGCAAACAATGATGATGATATAACATTTAGCATAAGAATGTTTTGAAAACTATTTTCAGTAACTAGTTTATATTTAAAAGATGTCAAAATTAGTTATCTTTTAAAATAAATATTAAAAAAAGATATATTTTTCATTGATATTAATTATTAATCTTAATTAGAATTTTTAGCAGCATTAATTCTATGAGGTTTATTACAAAGAAAACAATTTTCTATTTGCATGAAGAAAATAATATTGCAAATTAAAATTTATAATTTTATAATATTATAATAAATAAATTTTTTAATTAGTTATTAAAGGAGATGGAGTTACGTAACTAGTTTTATATTGTTATACTTTTGAAAAAAGTATTAATTAATAAAATAATCAAATTTTATTCACCTTTACAATGAAAAATAATAAATGACTTTATTTAAATAGTATAAAATAATAATTAAAGAAATATTAACAAATGTCATTTATCTTTATTTCTAGATGTTCTAGATCATCTTTATTTTGAATAAATGAATTTATTAAAATAATTCGATAAAAATGTTAGAGGAAAAACATATAAGCCTAGTAGCTCTTTGTTTGATATCCCTACATATTCACAAATATTTACTAATTTTTTTTTAAAATGAAATTTAGTATTGAAAACAAATCTGATTTAACTTATTCTATTCTTTTTCATTTAAATAGGTTGATAAATATTTTATCACTTATACATTAACATCAAATTTCACATGTAAAAGCATTATAAAAATAAGCGTAGACAAATTCTAGGAATTATCAAAAATAATACAATAGCTACTTAGTATGTTTGAGTTCAAATAATTTCAACCAATATGTGAAATTATATACATTATATGAAAAATTTTAATTACGAACTGTGGTATCACTCACATAAACAGCAATGTGCTTCATTTACATATTTTTTAAATCTAAATAGATGACATTAAGTTAGTTTCAATTTTTCATTTCTTCACGTCATTGCAATAGTAATTATTCAAATTTAGTATTTACTATATTCTTAGATTTAAAGGAATTTATTTTTGATATCTTTTGTTGATTAGCTTTTATTTAGACCAAAAATATTATATATTGAAATTAGATAAATATATATAGTAAAATCATGAACCAAATAAAAATTAATATATATATATATATATATATATATATATTGTTTACGTTTCAAATGAAACAAAAATATTTTGGGAACTGCAAAAATCTCAAAAATTAAATAATGAATTCTTTTTTATCTTCTCATTTGACATGCAAAGCAAATTCATATTAAAAGTCCCATTTGTTTTAAGTGTTATATTATCTAGAGATTTTTAACAGTAATTGAAAAAAATGTCCTTATATAAATTAAAACTTAAAAAAACAAACATAAACTGACTTTATGCTTTAAAATTTTTTCAAAGCAACATTCCGTGAATTTTAATCTTATTAAAAAGCTTAAAGAATATCTGAAAAGAAACAGACTCTGTTTACATTTCTATTATTTTCTCAAAATTTATGAAAAGCAATATACTTTGATATCTATAATGATATGTAATTATCCAAGGAAAAAAATATGAGAAAATTATATTAACTGGATTGTCATCTTTAAGTCATCTTTTTTAATATTACAGGCATAAAGAGCAATGTTCTTAGCATATTTCTTTGTCTCTATTTCTATCACGATTAGTTGATACACATTTATAAAACAAGCAATTCCGCTGTAATGAGTTTTATTTTGCTCAGTTAACAGTAATTTTTCTCATAAGAGAACTATTAAGACTGGGTCTTACAGTTAAATTAGAGATGTCATAATAGGGAAAATTGTAGAATATTTGTTATCTCTAATGTAGTAGATATGACAGAATTTTATTTAAATAAGCTCTAAATGGTTTAAGAATGAAACTTATCTAAATTGTATGAAAGATTAATGTTTTATTACAAGAAGTAAATAAAGACATATCCGAAACTTACCTGGAACTTCACTTTATTAACTTAATAAAATTTCTCCCATAAATTAAAGTCAATATAATTTTTTTACTATAGGATACTGATTCTAAAACACAAACCATGTTACATTAAAATCATTTTACAGTTGATAAAAAAACTCTAAATATTATTACTCGTGTCTCAAATTTTTAAATGTACCTTACTAGTTTAAGAATAAATTTAAAAATCTAATTTTTTGAGGAAGAATATACTTTGTAATGCTTATTAGGAAATATTTTGTACATCAATGACAGGAAAAGCTCTTTCTATTTCTAAAACTGCAACCAAATTTTAAGAAATTTGTTTAAGTTTATTCTCATTTATTTTGTAATATTGAAATATAACAGTAGAAATGCACCAAAAATTCGTTCTATGAAAAATACTTCTTAAGGCATTTCTTTACATTTTTCTATGAGAAATACATTTTTCCTATGGAAATTAAAGAGAAATAAATTCTCAAAACCTTTTTTTAAGAAAAATCTACTTTTAGAAAGTTTTTAATACAAACTCCTTACAACTATTTTTGTTTATTTTTTTAAAAAAAAATTGAATGAATTTCTTTTGAAGCTACAATTTAAAAGTTGTTCTTATACATATCGTATAAGAACAATTTTTAATTGATAGTTTCATAATTAACAGAGAGATAAAGTGTATTTATTTCAAGCAGTTTTTTTTATACTTTCTCCTTAATACATTGCTTCGTATTCTTCTCGTTAATTAAATTTTTAATGTAAAACTTTTGTTTTTATGGATAGCTTTATGCTTATAAGATAAAAATTACTTCAAATTTGTAAAAAAGTTTACTGTAAAATTTATAGGAAAAAGTAAAAAAAATTCTTCAGTATTACAAATAAATGAAAAAGACAATTTTCAAAAAATAAAGTTAAGATTAAAAAATCTTTTATTTCAAAGAGATTTAATTTCAAAGCTATTTTTAATTTATCATCACTTTTAACACTTACAGCTAATTCGCAGTTGAATCCTTTCTTTCGAAGAGAAACAATCAATCCAATCCACAACCAAGAAATGAAATGAAATTTTATTTTAGAGATGTTATCAATGTCTATGACAATAAATAAAATTATTTTTTATAATATGACTAAATGCCTTATAAAATCGATATATTTCTATTATTTATCGAGTATATTTCATATATTTTGTAAAAAATAATAATTAATTGCAACAAAAGAATTTAATCAGCTATTGAAATGAATTACAAATTTGTATTTTGTTTTTAAAATGGGGGAAATTTATCTTAAAATATTGCATGTGTAACAAACTTTCGGTTAATAAGTAGAGGCATGGTGCAAACCTGCGAATGTGTCGAGCCATATGCGCTCAATTAGTAAACTCCATCCATGGAACTGGATTAGAGTTTAGAACATAAAAAAGGAACGTGTCCTACTTTATGTTCTGGCGGATAGTGCTTACCATTTAGGATATTATTCTCTGAAATACGAAGATCAATCCACCCAGTTCTCTAAGTCCAACCATCATAACCATGAGCATTCATCTATCTACTGGAAATGTCTCGTTCTTCGACGCCCTAGCATTTTTCGGAACTGTACGCATTCTTTGGGATAGTAAAACGATTTGAACACAGATTATTCTGGCTAATAGAACAACGCACAATAAAAGTGAGTTGCTCCTTTCTTTATATCTAGCTTTATCTTTCCCAGAAAGCAACGCAATTACAAGATATAAGTCAATATAAAGCTTTTAACCAACATGTGTTTCAGTTTAAGCATTTTCAGTGCTCCATTTTCACTTCCATTTAGTGCATATTTATCTAATTATTATATAATGATAAATAATAAACCAAAAATGTATTGAAAACAAATATTTAAAAGCTTTTTCATTACAAAATTTATGTAAATTTTTGTAATAAGAAAAATGATGTTTAACTTAATAATCTATACATATGATTATTACATATTTATATTTGAGACTGGTATATTTTTAAATGTACACGCATATTTATTACATACACATTCATCAATTAATGTTCCTATAATAAAGTTGAGTTAACAAGTCCTCTATGATTGCAAATTTAATAAAAAACTTTTATTTTAACGCTGTGTGATATTTTGTTTTTTTAACACACAACACATTTATTAATTGAAGAAATTTTAAAAAAGATTCAATTGTATCTCATTACTTTTTATTTAACTTACTTCTTGCTAGTGAGACTTGAACTATAGGAACTTTGATATTTGAATTTCTTCAAATTTTTTCATAAAATGTGTACGACTCCAGGTATAAACCTAAAAATTTCAATACTTGTAAACGTATATGTAAAAGCATGACATAATATTATTTCACGTGACATCTTTATGGATAGTAAGTTAATTAATAGTTACAAATTGATTATCTTTAAATCTTTCATTCTATACATAATAAATATGTACTTACTATGATTAATTTCTTATATTTATGACATACGCATGATCAAGATATAATTGTCCAAATTTATGAATATTTGAAATTACATCCATAACTTATGAGATATATTTCCAGATAAATTTATGCTACAAATCAACTAATAATTTTTAAATGAAAATTGCTAAGAGATTATCTAGTTCCCAGTAAAAATAATGCTTAAATACATTTTTATATATAAAAGTAAAATTATAGTATTTGTGTAAACTTTTGCGCAGTTTAAAATTTTGCATGGGTTTAGTATTATGTAACACTTTTTAACAATTTTGAAAGACACAAAATGTGATATCTGAGAAAATATGATGTAAATTTTTATCAATAAATAATATATATTTGACAGATGTGTAATATTTTTAATCTTTAAATAGGTTATAATTTAAATTAATGGGGATATATTATCTCCATCTGTTTATCTTTAATATAATGTTGCGAAAATCTCATTTCTCACACTTGATACTAATTTTTACTTGATGACAAAGCAGAAAAACTTTTTAATTGTATAAATTACTTCTTTTAGATTTCAGCGATGTAACATTGTCAATTAAATTTTTAGAATCATTTGTTGCACATCTTCAACTAATTATAATTTTAGATATTTTAATTAATTGAATGTCTGCAAAAAAGGTTTAAGGCTTACCTGAATATATCAAATCAAATTAGCCAAAGGAGGAGTAAATATATGTCAGTTAATTTAATGATAAATGCAGTCAAGGGAGAAGTTTGCATTAATATTCGAGAAGACGTTAACTTCGAAGAATCGATGAAATTTATGGACAAGTAGAAGCAAATTATTCTACAGAATTTCAGGCAATGTAATTTACTTTCCTAAGTTCTTACGCATATATAATTGTAAACAAGCCTCAGGTAAAGACCTTTGTTGCATAATGAGTCACTTTTAATTTACTCAAACAAGTTTATAAAATACTTTGTTGGAATACGATATTATTAATTTATGTTCCTCACACACACTATACTACTTGATGTTGAATTCTGAAACTATGGAAAATTTAACAATTTTATAAAATATTAATCAAATATTCAATATTTTTCGATCATTATAATATTCAATATAGATTAAATAATTAAATTTATGTATAAACCTATTCCTTGACTAGTTCAAAATTATTTTTACAGATAACCAATCATATAAAAATCAAAGAATAGTGTTTCTCTCATTATACGTGTTTGGAATTGGCTGTTATTTTTTTCATACTTTCGAAAACATAATAAATATCTTGATTTTTAATGTTTCAATTCCATGTCTTATATTAGATACCAAAACTGAAATTATTAATTTCATGACAAATGTTTTCACTTACATTTAGCAGGGGATGAGAGTGTGAAATAAAATAATTGCATTTAAAGGCTTTGAAATAACATAATTTATTATAGTGAATAATAAATAGGGAGCCAAATTTACCCAAAAATGCTAATGTTTAATTACATTAATATTTAAATCATTAATCATTCCAATTTACATCACAATTACATCATATTCTATTGGTAAAGTCATGTTAAGGATATTGTAATCTTTACGTATGTTGTTGTTACATATGACACTTGGCGAAGCAAAGCCTACTCGTCAGGACTAATGGGTGAATGAAGGTAGAAAGAGTGACTGCCGTTTTTGAACAGAGCACCTTCTATGAAGTTAGAAGTACGACTTTGGCTCATAGATGGCAGCACCATATGTGTCTTCTAATTTTGATTTAGAAGCCAGAAAAGACCCAAAGCCTGGCTCCTAACAGCCCCAGAAGTATTAATTTGGAATGAGACTTGGAAGTCATTGAGACCAAGACATATTTTACGTGCCCCAGTCGCCGATAGGATCTTCGGATAAGGCGATTTTGGAACTCGACGATTTTGAAAACGACGCAACAGCCAACTAGGAACCACCGCAACCCTAATCTCCATATATTATATAGAACTTAGTTTTTTCAGCTAAAATATGATATTGGTATTTCTTTACAACCATAGTTAACATAAATATGTGTTAAGGTTAAACAAATTTATAAAACTCATAATTAAAAAATGAAATCTATCATAATAAACTTTACATCAAATGAGTCAAGAGAGCTTTCAAATTTTTTTTTTAACAAATCTTACTATTGGATAAAATAGTTTGGAAGTCAAACTATATTTTTAATAATAAAAAGTCGATGCCTCATAATACAGAATGGACAATTTATCCCCTTATTCTAATCTGCAAATTGATTTGGGAAGAAGAAATGAAGGAAGACCTTCAATTTTTATTAATGAAATAAGTTCTAATACTTAGGTGAATTAATTTTCCTTGACAAGATTTTTTATTTAATATTTTTTGTCATTTCATTTAGATATCAATTAATCAATTTCAGTGTAAGTTAAAAAAATTATAAAATTCAAGTATACCTAGATTTTATAAAAAAAAATTTTTCTTATTAAATTTGAAAATTTCATACGAATAACATTTTATTTTGTTTTCATAAATACTCATAAAAAATATGCCTTTTGCTTTTTGAGTATGCAACACATAAAAGTAAAACAGCATTACCTTTATACTTAACAATCAATAATTTAATTTATAAACATTAAGGATAATTTAATTCATAATGGTATTAAATTTAATTACTAAACCTAATTTAATAATACATTTAATTATTATTCAATAGAAATATTACTTATTCTTGTATTTACACTAATTAATGAAATTTAGTAAAATATTTTTAAAAATGTTTCATGATTGTATTTTTTATATACAGCTATATAGACAAAAGTTTTGATTTTTGGAAGAAAAAATTTGAAAACTATAAATATCTTTTACTTAGTCAAAATCTGATAATTCTTAATTTTCATTCATAAAATTATTATAAATAAAAACGAAAAATTATCAGATTTTTTTTTAAATACAATTAAATGATAAAATATTTCAATAAAAATAAGCAATACGTATTCAATATACGAACCTTTCAGATGGATTTCATAAATTAACTTTTTTTATACAATTTTTATAATTAAAAAATTACAGATTGCTTTTCAATGATAAAAAACGTAAGATTTTAAAGTTATTGGAAATTTGGTAAAAATACATACAACAGATTGAAATTTTAACCAAAATATCAAACTAGCTGCTGTAGGCTGCTATTTATATGATTAACATTGAATATAAGTATGCAGAATAAAAAAACTCAATTTTTTATGTTAAATGTCACATTTCATTACGACATTTTGCAAAATTTAATTCTGTTTCTGAAGTGAAATCTATGTCGGCATTTCACAAGAAAATGATTGCATCTTATATTTAAGAATTTTACCTTATATTTTTAAGTACTCCCACGTATTACGAATCAATACATTCTAACCTGATTCATTTTACTGTAATTTAGAAACACATTACATTAGAAACACAATACTTTGTAAAAAAATATATCACACAAAAGGACTAAGCTCACACTGAAATATTTTTTGATAAATCTTCCTTTGGATAAAAATATCAGTAATATATGTCAGTATATAAATTTTTTTGGATTACTTTAGTTATTTTACTTTTAAATAAAAAGTAAATATTTTAAAAAGGATAAAAAAGATAAGAGTTAAAACAAATTTTAAATAAATTTTAATAAAGATTATAAAGTTAACTTAAAAGTTACGTATAAAAATTCGTGAAAATTGTCCAAATATGCAAAAAAAATTAAAAATCAATTTTTTAAGAAAGCAAACTTTTTTAAGCGTTTTTAATGCGTTTTTAGTAATTTTTATCTTATATTTTAACGTAATACATATTTTGGAATTTTGCAATTCGATGTGACATGAGAACAGATTAAAATACACTATACAAAATTTAAACAATTTTCGAACTCTGTATTTTTATTCTGATATCAAGCAATATAATTCATACTAAATATGAAATTCTAACTCCAATAAATTTTAATTAAATAAATTATTTTAAATTTAAAAAAAAATTATTTTGGATCAAATGACACAAATTTTTTAGCTTAAAAAATTATCCGTTATTTCATTAGTTTTAGCTATTGAAAGAATGTTATTTAATTAAGCTTTACAATTTTCAAAGTTTTTATATTTAAATTATTCACAGATTAAAATAATTGATTGTTTGTATTATGTAACATTAAATATCTGTTTCAAAGTTAAATGCAATCTTGTTGCAATATAATGCAATTTGATGTCACTCACATGTAGAGAAGAGGGTGCTGATACGACCTCGTCATCATACTATGAATGAAAATTTGGTGATAGGAGAATATTCTAAGCAAAACTACAGTCTGGGACTTGTCCGCACAGCTTTGTATGTATAATTTTGCAATTTTCTATAGTTAATAAATTAATAAGAATGTCCTCAATTTTAAGCATCCTGTGATTATTGTTTTCATTTTCTTATTTTTGCAAAAAAAAATAATATTAAAAGGTATAGTTGAATATATCTTTAATATGCCACAGTTATCATTTTCATTTTATATTTATAAAAGTAATATAGATAATATAAGCTTATGTTTAAAATATTTAAATAATGAATCTAGAGACAAAACATCTTTCAAATCCACTTTTTCATCAAAAAAAATAATAAAGAAAATTGGTATTCTCGTAATTAAATTTTAGATTCTAATAGGGATCTAAACTCTCTTATATTTGTAAGATTCCCATTGCCAAAATGACTGCTATCTACTATTAAAAGAGACTTTTCTAGGAATACGTGGCAAATTGAGTTTATTTATAAATTCTATGAATAATTTGTTTTATCTGCATCTTAATAAAAACATAATAAATGAGAAAACCATAAAAGAAATCTATTTTATATTAGTTTATCTTAAAAAAGGCAAAGATAATAAATACAATAAACATTAAAGAGATTAAAATAGATTGAATAAAGAAAATCTGATTCAGATTAGATATTTTTGTTTTTGTATCAGATAATATTTTTTTTTACCTAGTTTCATAAGAAAAATAAATTACTAAAACTGATAATTTTTACATCAGTAATATTTGTAAATAATTTTGATAATAATTTTGGTAGTAAATAATTTTGTAGATAATTTTGATAGTAAATAATTTTGTAGATAATTTT